>VZTH01015264.1:0-123782 GCA_013397815.1 Aleadryas rufinucha | reverse complement strand
AAAAAAAAAAAAAAAAAAAGGCTGACATAAGAAGAGGAAGTGACATCTAAAAATAATTTCAAAAGAGCTTTTGGTGTAGATTTTTTGTGTGATTAGTTTGTAATTTTGGGGCAGGCTTGTGTTGTTCAGGTTGGATTTTTGAAGGTTACTTAAAGAATTTTTCAACAGGAAATTATTTAAATGGAAACATTATGTTCTGCACACTATGCAGCTGAGCACCTATGCACCAGATGACATCCAAAGTACATCGTGCTGACTTCCTCTCAGAGCACACAAGAATATTTTTTGCTGTATATCAAAGGCCAGTCTCCCTTGTTTAATTAGCTGTATATGTACAAAAAGACCAAGTACACAAAAACTAGAATACTAATTGCTGTTATTCTGAGACATCCAAAAGTCTTCTCTCTTGAATCTGCTGTCACATTATCTAGAGACTCGTAATAAATATTTTAATTAAAAGCAAAATTTGACTGTGATACATAGAGCATCTGCCTATTTTATAGAAACTATATATTTATAAAAAAAGATTGTTTATACAGTAGCGCAACTGGATAAAAAATTACTGAAATTTTACACTCAATGCTACATTTCATTTGCTATTTCATCCTGCAAGTGACTACAAATTTCATTATAACATGATGAGGATGTGAGTTTCAAAACTCAGTAAAATTTCTTTAAGACCGTAACAACTCTCAAAAAGAAAATAACTGCCAAACATAAGACATTATTCAACACTGATGTAAATAAAGCCTGTATCAAATTATATTTGCAGAATCCTGAAAGTTTAGGTTGGGAGTTTTTGAAAGCATTATGTACAAAACATTAGATTTTCCCACATTTTTTTGTATTTTCCCCATTACTCCAAGGCCAAAGGGGATGGGAGTGGGGCAGCAGAGAGACTGTGACCTCACAGATTACAGCCCAAAGCAGATCTGCTGTTTCTTGGGGGTTGTCTTCTGCAGTATATTGCAAATTTTCTTCCTCAAGCTGTGCCAGGGTCTGCACTGTTTGCTCACAACAAGCTTGGGTGTCACACAGAATTATCCTGAGGGTTGCACAGCTCTATAGTTTTCTGTTATAAGGACACTATGTAGTTTTACAAGAAAACAGAATTACTGAACAGGTTCAGATATACTGCAGAACAGAGCCTGCTATTCTCAAGCACAATGGCTCAGTGTCGATACACCCCAAAATAGGCCTTTGTTTGGGGTAATAGATCGGAAAAAAGATGACAGAAAAGTACAGAAACCAAGAGTGAAGTACATGCTTCTATGAGTACCAATCAAGTAAAAGGCTTTGTTAAACTCAGTATTGAACATCTCCTATTCAATGATCTCATGGTTCATTAGGGAAAGCTTCAACAGGTAGGTAAGTCACAGGATCAGCACAAATTAGGCTGTTCCTGTGACTAAAGTAGGCAGCATGCAGTAAAATAGGTTTTAGCTATTTAGTTAGCATTTCTGAACACTGAAATGAGTCACAACTCCACTGAGCATTTGATCAAGTGGACACCAGACTAATTTTAATTTAGGAAAAAAACCTCCTGAAAAGATAAAAGCACACTGCATGAAACTACTTCTGCTGTTAGACCATCTAATCAGAATGATTTTTAAAAAAATTAACAGGAGTAAGAAGAGAAACATCTGTGTGGCACAAACCATTCCTCACTAGAACACCAGTACTGCATTCTCATAGATGGCTTACCAGGTAACAAACAACAGATAACTTAGATTTAATAGATTTTCTACCAGGTTGTGGAAAATATCGTGGACCCAACACTCATTGTGATTGTCATGGCAACGCTGGGTGATATTGTCATCTCATAGCAAGCACAAGTTGCATCGATAAATAGTGGTTACTGTCAGACAACCTATACGCTGACACTTGCTGTTCATCATACTTTTATTTTCACATGCAAAGAGCAACAAAGTTATGGTCTATATTTGGTGGTAGTTTGATAACACTGAAGGAAAAATGTGCAATTCAATTAGCAGTTAGACAAGTATCTGTCATAGATAATAACTTCTTATGTCAGGGAATCTACATACTGATCAATGTGAAGCTATGTGCAATTGCTTATACCAATCATAAATCACTTTTTATTGATTGGCATTCCAAATCCTTGACATAATTAGAAGCTATAGAATGGGTCACAAGATAATGCTGTGTATGTCCACAAGTCCTTTATTTTCAGGCTTTTCTGTAATCCTTTGCATTCAGGTTTTGCTGGGAAAAACCTTTGCTTTTTATTTTTTTTTTCTTATTATTAGAAAATTAAGCATGAACTGCCACCTGATAAAGCCCTGATAAATGCCAGAAGTTAAAACGGGAATTTCCAGTGTCTGGGTTTGATTCCTGTGTGCAAATGGAGACTTGCCTACATCCTGCTCATAATCTGATTTATACACCAATTTATTTTATACATTAGGCACACTGTATGCAGTCTGACTGATGCATAAAAATTTCATGCAAAAAAAAGACTTACTTGCACACAACTACTTTCCAGTTATTATTACCTCTTCTAGTTACCATCATGGAGTAGGTAGGACAAATGACTTGATGCAGTGCATACATTTTGCCCACTATACAAACATTTTGATTGGTACCTATTTCACTTCACTTTCAGCAGACTCTTGAATAGCTTAAGAGATCTATCTTTAAAGAGATCAGATCTCACTTTTTTTTGTAAAGTCCTCTATGGTGACAAACCCCCTACCACACGCCCACACAAATTTTCCTATGTACACATATAAGACATGGGGTTTATTCTGTGATGTACCTCAAATAAATGAGCCAGATGCAGTAAGGGAGGATGCTGTAGCTAATTTTTTGATTACCTTCATACATGTATGCTTCTGTGCTATTATCAATCAAATTGAAAATATGTTTTTGCACAGTTTTTATTTAGGAAAAATCAGCAAGAAATGCATCTTTCTATATTTTCCATTTATTAGAAGTCTCCTTTCATCCAAGAAATGTGAGACCTGAAATAAATTGTACCATCCTGCTTTTTTTTATTCAAATCCTTGCCAGTGCTAGGCAGTATGCTAATGAAAACAGGTTGATAAATGACTCCCTGATATTTTCCAGACATTTTTCTCTCAGAAGTGCTCTAAACTGATGTAGCTCAAAGAGAATAAGGCGCATTAAGTCATTATATCAATTTTTGTTACCCAGATACTTCAGTCCCAGTTAAGAGCTGACAGCCAATATAAAACAAGGCAAGGGCATCATACGACTCCATCGATCAAATCTTGTCGTAGATAGATTGCCTATTACACAAATAGAACCAGCAGATTCAGTTTGTAGTTTTATGCTCTCCAATTAAAGGATAACAGGGTACTTTCCCATAAATCTGCTAATTGCAACTGAATTAATTTAACAAATTTTGCCAAGCACGGAAAAAAGTGATTGGTTAAGCTAATAAAAACTAGCACAGGTTGTCACAAAGCAGGTTCCATAACAGGCTTTTACTCTACCTTTACTGGGCAAGGTGTCACAAGCATTTAACTCCACCAGGGTTCTTTGGCAACAGACAGCTGACAACCATAAAACATTGTACAAATAGGAGATAATTTATTTGCTATATTTCCCCCCACCCCCAAACCACAGAATAATGCCACCTTTGCACCTAATTAATGTTTCTCTCTAAGCAGGCTGTTTTTCTGAATCAGTATTATACAAGCAAAAGCACTAGATCACAAAAAGTGCTCCCTCATTGGCACTCAGCAAACAATGGCAGTGATCTGCAAAAAAAGAGAAAACCAGCCCATAGCAGTGCTGTGAGAAGCAGCCGAGACGCTTATTCAACAGCACAATAATGCAGTGTACTATGCTTTGGATATTATTCTAATGAGCTTAGATATTCATATGGAAATAGCTGGACAGACAGAATGGTAGATAATTCAGATCTATAAAGAAAGAGCAATCGCAAGAGATCTCTAACTGTAACTTATGGAAGGAAATTAGGAATGCAATCACCTTTGCTATTATATGTTATTGTGATAAAAAACAGTCCTTATATAAAAAATTAAATAGCTATTTCCTAATTAACTTAAATAAATTTATACCCAAGCCCAAGAGATATTTTAGGAGCAACTCTTCTCACTAGCACAGAAAAATTTTTTTTGTGGATGGCAAGTTTTGCACTAAAGCAACATACAGCTGTGTATGCCTATACAAAGTACAAAACTACAGTCATTATTAATATGAAGACAACAGAGATAATCCCTTTGACACATTGGAATTTAAGATGGAGGGTACTATTATCATTAGAAGAGTCAAGCACATGAAATGCAAGTTGGATGCAACAATGGTAAGCTTTCAAAATAGCTGGCAGCTGAAATCCAAATACACAATCTAAAATGAGTACTTAATTCAGCCTGGTTTAGTTTGACTTTTTTTTTTTTCCATGGGAAGTTCATTGGCTTTGGTGCCCAGACATTCATAGGTTCAACAAAATTATACAAATGGTAGAACAAACAAAATAAGAACAACAAAAATAACACAAAGAAAAAAACCCCAATAATAATATATATTTTTTTAAACCCCACGCCCACAAAAAAACCCCAAACACTTGAAATCAGAAGTCTACATGTTGCATTTGCTTTACAAATACTGAGACAATTTTCTATCACTGTCAAAAATGCATTTGAAGACAAAAGACACTTGCAAAGATGCAGCAGTTAGTTCCTTTGCCTTAGAACAGTGGAAAATCCAATTTGCTTCCATCCTGATGGACTTCCTAGAAAAATCCCAAATTTTACTAATTTCATGCGTAGTGGTTATTTCTTGCCTAGAAAGAAAACATTGAAAAACCCTTCCCACTTCAGAAGGAGGAAGAATTATAACTCTGCAAAAGGATAAGGTGTCACAGCGTAAGCACAGAGAAAAAACCAACAAAACCAAGCAAACAAACAAACACACCAGGAGAAAGAGAAGATTTCTCATGCAGAGCCAGCAAACCAACCAACCAATAGAAAGGAACAACCGAAATGCATTTCCAAAGTTCACAGCCAATTTCATGCTCTTTACTCTCCTCTGAAAGGAGAATAAAGCCACTCAGGAAACAAAATACCTAAAAAACAATCCACCCACTTGTTCAAAATTATAATAATTATAAAATACTTTATGCAATCATTTTTAGCACTGAATGTTTCTGAAAAAAATTGTTCTACCCCACTGTCACCAGTGGCAGTTGTGTTGCTTATTTCTACTTCCCATGAAAGAGAATATTCCTTTTATTTCTTTAGAGATCTTTGGTATGATAAGATATGCATTCCCCTTGAATATAATACAGAATACAGCAATGTAATTCAGTTATTCAAACAGATTTCACTTCCAGGGTTATTTTTATAATGTCCCATTTTTCCACATAACTATTAAGAAGAAGGTTCCACTCTCTTATTTTAGATATTTTGCTCAATACAATTTTGATCATAATTAAAGACACCAAACATGATGCCAGTGTTCTTTTTTGACTTCTGGAAGCACTGACGTACGCGACTTTTTTTTTTTTTTTACACTAATGTCCTGAATGTCATACATTAAATTGTGGGAAAATTTCATTTCAAAGCAGAAAGCTTTGTGTAAAGCAACAGGTATTACTGGTCTCTATTTCTTTAGTCCTTGATTTCTATTGACCAATTCCATCTACATCTAAATTTTACTTGCTTGCATCAGTAACATATTCGTAAAAACATGTGCAAAACTAAAAATACAAACAATATGCAAGATCATGACAATACCAAAAAAATTGTTATGTTGAATTTATAAAAGAGAAATCCTAGTATAGAAAATACAGAAACAAACAGTTGGAAAGGAACTCAAGCAATCATCTACTTCATCCCATTCCTCAGTCAAAAAATGAAATGCACTCCTGTGAGAGTTTCTGTTTTTATAACACACTCCAAATGTGCCAAGTTATCAGCTGTGCACTCTGTGCTCCACGGACATAATATTCTCATTCAAACTTCTGACTATCAACCAAACAAGGAGAAGCCTAGACTACATAAATCTGTAGTCAGCTAAGACAAAATGTGCTGTGATTAACCTACCAAATATTTCCAGATAAATCATTTCGAGCTAGGAGAACTAACGGAATCCACTGTCCATGCAGAGAAACCACCATGCATAGAATATGCCACTATCTTTAGACAAATGGTTCTCAACCTGAGTCAATGTGTTCATGAGTAAAACATCACAGTAAGCTTAAGTTGCCAAAGATCTTTGTCCATTAACTTGCTTCTCAAAGTTTTTTGGTTTTTTTGAAATCTAAAACAGCCCCACATACCAGTTCCTTTCATGTACCCCAACACGGTTCTCAAAGCTCACTTATTGTGTATTTAAATTTTACAGCAAAGACAAACCTTCAAGACCAGACTATTTCCTAATCATAGAAAGACCTGTGGATGAAGGACTATCTGGAAAGTTAGAAGGGCATTATACAAGTCACCAAAAAATATAAAAGAAAGAAACAGATTACAGACATGGCCACTTCTGTCCAGAAGACTTTACGTGCTAAAGCAGGTGAGGGAAAAAGCAGCAGATTGTCCAATGGGATAACGTTATTTCTTCTGAATAGCATGAGTTTTACCTGCAAATGTTCACTATGGAAGTTGGAGGTACACAAAGCTGCACATGGAACCGTTTGGCAAGCTCTGAAGATTTATTTTTGCAACTATTTTGAAAGTATTGATCAACATTAAATTAGATATAGTGTGAATATTAAGCTACTGTGTTGACAATTTCCTCTTTCATTGGTTTCCACCACAGTCTTCTTCCTCTGCACCAGAGTGTACACTGTCATCCAGAGTCCATCTCTGACCTGGTGTCTCTCAGCACATTCCCAGGACACTGGAAGCAGAACTGTGCATTCAATCTTATTGTTCTGATTTGCCTTCTCCATTGCAGAAGCACGCCATAATAATTTTTGAATACTACTACTACTAGAGCCTTCAGACTTAGTCCCTGTTTGACTCTACAGGATTGGTTTAATGGCAGGCTGTTGAGAATAAAATACCAACAAAATAGCAAAGAGCTATTTGACACAAATTCTGGAGACAATGCAAGAACAGAAAGGCCTGGGTCAGGGTATCTAGAGAACCCTGACAAGCATCCAAAGAGGGGAAAAGCTGTTGTTCTATAGAAAGACTTGAGATGCTCAAAATTCTTGTGCCTAACTTGACAGTGAGCTACTGTGTCATGCTGGTTGTTGCACAGAAACAGTCCTGCACTTCAAAGCCAGGCTTGGAGGTTTTCAGGTCCAGTTTTATATTTGAGCAGGAAGGGGTAAAGTTGTCAAGTCACACCACCAAAAGTGCAGCAGCATCTACAGCTTGTATTAAATTAATTTAAATTTAAACAAGTTAAATTCAGGCATCAAACTTTACCCAAAGAGTGTGCAGATATCTCTGAGAGTGTAAAAATCCAAGGAATTAACTTGAAAAAATGAAGCAGATGTAGAATTGAAGAACAAAAAGCTAGCTGAGAAACCTCCTACCTACAACAGTTAAGATCTACTACCAGTAACTCTGGAGAACACACCATGATACCAAAACCTCAAACCAAGACTAGTGGGAGATACAAGCATTTCATGTTCTGAAAAAGGGCAAGACATCCCCCATTAGTATATTGAATACAAGCAACTGAATAGGTCTACAATAGGGAGGATCTTAGAAGTTCTTAAGAACTTCTTCCCTTGTTTTGACTTCTGCTAAAAATAATCACAACTCAAATCATCACAGTCCTGTTTCTGTAATATGCCTTTATTCTTTCCTATTTTTCCAATTGTGCAAATTTTTTCCAGAAATAATCTTTTTAGTACAGACGCTGTAGAAGACCTATCATCAGGTGAATCTCCGTCAAAGAACTGCAGTTCCAGTCACCGAGCTCCTGACCTCACCCAGTTACATTCACATCCCCAATGGCAAAGAAAGCTTTGCCACTGCCAGCCTGCCAAAATGAGAGCCAGCGCCTGGAGTGTAAACTCAGGATTTACCTCAACACCCTCAGTTATCAGGACAAAAGAAGTTGCATGATTCATGGCAGGCTAAGGGACTCTCCCTTAATACAAACCAACTAGCAAACATGAAAGGTTTTACATCTTCTGACAAGAAAAATATAGACTCTAGAAATGCTTTCATGCAGATTCGTCTTTAGCCAGGAGCAAAAGTGTCTGAGGATTTCCTTATATTTATTGGTATCATTATGTGTACAGGAATAATCCCAGAAATAGGGCAGGGCTGAACTAGTTTTTAGCTAGATAAGTAGGCATTATTTTTAACTCTATGAGACTATAAAGAATAAAATTTAAGTGGCTAGCCTAACTAGTACGAAAAAAAAAAGAAAAACTGAAATAAACTAATACTAAATCTAAGGCATAAAAACATTTAAAAATACAATTAAATACTAACCATAAGAGATATATGATGAAGTGCAAAGATGTCATAAATTGTGTTTTAGATCCATTTCAGAGAAAAAACTATCAATGGCAATCACTCCATATGAACATCAGTGAGGTCTCCTTAGCTACTGGTTATGAAACAAAACCTCATTAATTAACACTAAAAAACCCCACACATATACATGCATTTAATCTTGGAGCAAACAGTATTTCAGTAGAAAAGACATCTTTTAGCAACTTGACTTGCTAAGCTACGGTAGCTTTAAAAATAAAAAAGTGTTTTGGGGATGAGACCAGATAAACAGGTAAATTTTGGTAAACAAGATTATTCTACGTAGTTTCTCAATTTCACTGAGTAGTTTGATTCATTAAAGTAAAAGTTTTCAGACCACAGAGACAAAGAAAAATGAATGTTGCCACTTTATATGTGTGTGTGTATATACATATATATATCTATATATATATACACACACACAGAGTGAAATTCTTCCTCTCAGTGAAATTCAAATTTGTTTTGAATTAATAGAAACAAAGGGAAAAACAGGCTTCTTAAGAAAAATGCATTATTCTTTCGCTGCTGAGAGGCAGTTTGGCAGCACAAGCCAGGGTCCAGGCAGCATTTCGAAATGCTGGAAAAATCCTTGACCGACTGACTTTCTCCGTGTACAGTGAAAATGATGATTCTTTCCCCCCATTTTACTTGTCATTCCCATTATGCATCACTTTCAGAAAGGTACATTTTTAGTACATACAGTGTTTTCTAAAACTTTATTTTGAGCTTGAGTGGGATCTGCAATAACAATCCTGAAAATAAATCTTTTTGTAAAAATAGCAAGAATTAAACAATTCTTTTTGCCCATTTCCTCATCAAAATATTTTATAACCTGGCCTGAGAACTAGCACTTCAAATAAGAAGAGGCCAGCTCAGTCATTTGGCATTTATTGTAAACATTTCTCTGAGGCATCATCTCTTTTTAATTGATGTACTCTTCAAAGTTAAAAAAAAATATTGCATAATGCCTAATAAAAATTCAGAAGAGCCTCTAACAATCATATTTCAAGCATTTACTAGCTTTGTCTGCATTTTGATCAAGGAGTAAATACAGTAAGCTAAAACTTGTACTCCAACTTTTTTTTTTTTCCTCCTAATATAAACCTTTGAGGACACACCTTTCTTCCAAGTTTTGGCTTCCCATTGCAAGAAGGAAACAGTAACAAATCCCTTCAATCACCCTACAGGATGTTCTCCTGCTTTGAAATCTATTTTACCTCTTTGTCCCTGTCACACAGTTCCAGCTTGAGAATCTAGAACACAAAACCTCCTCTTTGAGACAGCAATTAGATGCAAATAGATGCAATTTTTGAGAATCATTACATTATTCAAACAATTTTTCCACTCCAAGAAGGCTGATTTACTTTTCAAAACCAAATACCTTTTCTTAAAGAAATGATTGAATTGAAAAACCATACACATCAGTCTTCTGGACACCAAGGTTTTACAGTGTTTAGTTAATTTGGCCTCAGTTTGAATTTCCAAAAAGACAAATCTTGTCTTTACTTCAGCCAGCCTTATAGGGAGGGCTTTCCAAGGCCAAAGCAGGGCTAGGTAGGAGACATTTTATGTTCCTACAAGTATGCTGCACAAGCTATCCACATCTGCACATCTACAAAGACAGATAAATATGCTGTTCCCTGTGCTTATGGTTGATTCCTTCTGTCCTCTCAAAAAAACTTATCTAAGATGAAGTATTATAGTGATGCAGGCTCTACAGTAATCACATTTTTTAAGTCTTTAACCCCTGCTCCTGAAGTACAGCAGTTTGATTGGTCCAACTCTTTTCTTACAACCTTTCTATTCAGCGAAAAGTATGTGTTCTAAATTTCAAAATTCATTCCACTGCAGCTTGAAAGAGTCGCATTCATTTTTGTTTTGTTTTCCAGGGAAGAAAATGTAAAGTAACAGTTTCTGATGCCCCAGGAGTTTAAATTGGAAGTGACAGAAGACCTATTAGTTTATATAGAAAGAGGAGAGCCATCTATTCCCAATGCATCACCAAATACCTTAAAAGAAGGCGATAAGGGTTCCTCAGAAGGGATGCTGGCAACCCTTGGCATAAAAGAAAGTGGAGACTGACAGTACCCACTCAACTGAAAAATGGTGACAGAAATCTCCAGTAAAGCAGTGTAAAAGTACAAAGAAAGCACAACATGCACAGGGAAATCAATTGATTGATAGTTCCCATATGTGTTTTAGGGTAAAAGCTGTAGACCATAAGGTCTGTCCTTAGGGTCTTGCCTCCTCTTTCTGTCACATCTGGAATAATAAGATTATACTGAATCAATTGCCTATTATCTAAGAATAAGACTTATACCAACCTTCTATTTTAATATAATTTTGATAAACAGATATGTTCTGGAGGGAGGTACTCCTGCAGTTTTACATACACACACAGCTGCTCACCCAAGAACTGAAACATGCAAAATGTCCCATCCTTACTAAGATCCTTAACACCCTCTTTGCAATGTGTTTTGCAGCCAGAATAATTCATTACATCTTTTTATCTCATGGGTTTTTTCCGGTGAGCTGCTCAGGACAGCATGCACAAACACTGACAAGAGACTGCATGAGTACCATTTCTGACAGAAAGCAGAGTTCAGCATTTATTCACTGTTAATTTGACTGTACAGTATTATCAAGATTACTGTAGTGCACAATGTTCTTGTAAGGTTATGAACTGGTTTGCATCCTTCCACTGCTAGAATTTAATACTGTACTAAGTGTAATAGATCTCATACATTATTAATCCCATCCAGTTCTGCAGCAAGTTTCTATAAAACCACTGCTGAAATACTACACTCTTAAGGTGCCTGACAAATCTGAAAGATGCAATATTAATATGGTTATGTTTCAGATAGGTGCATTTAACCCACACTAAACAATCTGCATGTTCAGCTTGCGTGTTCCTGGGGAATATTTATCCTATCACTAAAGCCTAGGAAACAAGGCTTTAGCATAGTTTATGACAACATTGCAAATAGTGCTCAACACAAAGTAAAGTTACAGATAAAATCTGAATAGACCAATTAATGGTTTTAGAGACTCTAAACAAGCTACATAATTTTTCTGGACTGTGAAAAACTCATTCAAGAACAAGAATGAAAGCACTGATCAAATCCTAGGATGTACTGACAGTTGGGATCACTGGCTGTGTTTACTGGCCTTCAGCATTACGTGAAATACCCAGCTTCAGTGCTGTGAAGTAAAGCAGATAAAGCTTTACAGCGTATGTGCATCTCTTCAAAATTCTTATGCTTTTTTTTTTTTTTTTTTCATAAAGCAAACATTATTTTCAGGGAGAATGTGAAAGCTCTCCTCCAGCTTCTGCAATTTACTGCACTTTTTCCACTTTAGAGACTTTCTCAAGAAATTCTCTACCAATAAATATTACTCCCTGCCACATATCTGCAATGTCAGTAATACTGAAAGAAGAGAAAATATGTTTAAACACAATATAAGGCAATGTTCCACTTAAGCCATGATTCTCTGTAACACTACTGTAAACCTTCCTCTATTCTGAGAGGTCAGTAGGTGTTTTAGCATCAGTTGCAGTTAGAACAGATGTAACTCTGTGCCTAATTCAGGCCACTATCCAAAGTAATCCCCAAAAACAATTTTTCACTCAACACTCTTGGTTTTGCTCTCCTTGGAATGCAGAGTGGTACATACACATACTAACACACAAACTCACACAGTGCCCCTGCTTTGGTGGTCCCCTACGACAAACTATCATGCTCAACTTTCAGCCCATCTAAGCAGAAATTGTTTTCAGAAAAGGCTGCACCTACACAAAATTTAAAAAAAAAAATTCCAAAAAACAACCCCTGCAAAGAAAACCCTAAACAAATAAACAAAAACTGACTTAAAAGAACACTTGGGGGGGGGGGAGGAAATCAAGACACAAATACACTACTTTCCAGGTTTCCAAAATCTCTGAAGTTTTCAAGAGGTATTTAAAGTATATTATAGAAAATCAGTTAAATCAGTTATTCTCTTACAATTCAGGTGGCTTGTCTCATTTCCTCTACTTTGATTTGAGCAACACTAAGCTTATCTTATAATGGCTTGTTCCAAATACTAATTGTCCAAATGCTAGAGAGATTCCCAGGAGTAAGACAGCAGTATCAGAACAGAGTAGATTAAAACATTGAACATGTATAACTCATCTTTTTACATTTATAGTAATTTGAAAGTCTGGCTATCATTAACAATACACTGAACATACTAAAATGAGAAAATATCATACTATGGAATTTTCCATTTCTGACAGCAATTTAAACAGACAATTGTGAGAAACACTCAATTGTGTAATTAAGCTATCTGGATGAAACACAAGTTTTTTCCTTTTTTTTTTTTCCCCTTCATTTCCCCCCTCCTGTCAAGTACATTTTTGCAGACATCCTCAGTTTAATAATGTAAAGATCCACTGCAATTCTTTTAATTGTGCTTTGTATTTATGCATGGCACAAAAAAAAAAAAACCAACAGTGACATTACTGAATAAGTTACTTGACAGCAAAAAGATTTTTTTTCCATTCAGTAGCTTTGTTTGTTCTCTTCCCATCCTTAACTCAGCCCAAACTTTTGAAAAGCAATGTATATATACATTCTGAAGTACATCTACATTGCAGTCAGACAGTGAATGAACTGTACTTAACTAAACACACAGTGGGTAGGTGCAGTGATATTGAACCAACGTTGTTCCACTGAGTAGCTTCCACTGAGACCTATGAACACCTACAGTATCTCCTGGCAGCCTTAAATACTCAGCTGGGAAGGGGGTATCTATGAAAGCAGGATTAATGAATACATCTTCAACCCCACATCTAGCTGAAATAAGAAGTGAAAATGAAGGAAAAACTAGACTATCCAACGTGCTAGAAGTAATAAAAGGGGAACATATTTCTCATCTGTTAACCTTGAATATCTGCTAGCTCAAGATTTTCACATTCTTCATGTATCACTTCACTGTTCACTCCTTAATAACCACTCAAAAATCAGCTGCACATTAAAGAAATGCAATATAAATTTGACTGGACTCACTACATCTGAGATATCCTCCAATACAGCATAAAGCTAATTTAGCTGTCACTTACTGTAAGTAAAATGACAAATATCTGTAATATCTGTCAAGATACGAAAGCTTTAAAGAGAGTTATGCAGCTGTCAACATTTTGATGACTTTAACAAGAGAAAAATAAATGAAGAGAGAAAATAGACAGCATGTCTGTTGTGTATCCAGTTGCGAAAATCTCCTATTACTTATATTAATAATAATAAAATTACTTCATAAAAATAAGATAAACAACAAGGACTTCTGAAATAAACTGATATAAGTAAATATATTAGTACTGGTGAAACACATCCATAGAAAACACTGCTAAAAAATGGAATGTAGGCCTCTCCAGTAACTCCATAATTATTGTAGTATCCAGCATTTATTTAATTTAGAATTACTATTTATGAACCATCAACATAGGAAGCCTTAAGAAATCACAACCAAATTACGACTGATCAAATATTTAGCTTCCTATTTCTAAACAAGTTTTATTCTTTACATATTTTAGTGATTCAGCAGTAATTTAAATCATTTTAGCTCCTGAGGGAGGAGCTTGTTCAGTTTCCAATGTTGCATACTTTTTGCAAAACAGCATCTTAAGGATTGGCTGTAAAGACATTTTGACTGAGGCAATTTTCATTCCCTTTCTTGAACATGTATTGTCAGTCTATTTTTATTTAGCTGTCAGTTTACAGGTGCTGACAAAAGCGCATGCCTTCCTCCTCTCTCCCTGCAGGAAAACCAGAACGTTTCTTTAGAGTCTTAGGTTGACTTATCCCATTTTATATCCAGCTTTACAAGTTTTGCATAAAACACCCTACTATAAAGGAAAATCTTAAATACAGCTATTCTATCTAGGATTTTCATCTGGGATACAGGACTAAGTTCTATGCAAACAATGAAAATACACCTGCCACTAAATACCCAAAGAAAAAAGCAAAACAGAAAATTCCTTTCTTTTGTATTGGAAAGAACAATAGAAGTTTTGAAAAATCTGATTACAGCAAATATGAAGACTAGAAGAAAAGCATCTTCACTTTCATGCACTGGACTCCAGCTACACAACCAAGAGTTAAATCTGATCTGGGGAACGGGAATGCAAATCCAATCTTTCAGCAATAATTTTAATAGTGATGAAATCTGACACAGCAGTCAGAAAGCTGCTAAAATCAGAAATCTATCTTTTACTGCACTTTTTGATTTTGCCACTGATTTCAGACTCATAGCACCAAGCAGAGTTTTGTAAAGCATGAATTTATGGGTGACAGAAAAGAAGCAGCTACCCTGCTTCTCATCAAACCTCCAGGTGAATCACCAGAATAAGACATCATTTTTCCAAGAGATAAAATATAAAAATGAGCTCCTACAAGAAACAATAAAGGAGATCATATAAAGGATCCTAGAAGGAAGCAAGAAGAATATTAATCTTGTGATTAATATCACCATATTTGTAAAACAGACTTCCTGCAATTGCAGGACGAGGTAGTTGCTGTTTGTTGGTAGAATGCCCAAAGTTCTCCAAATAGTAATTTCAGTAGCTGAAGAATAAGACTGAGTTTACACAAAAGTCTCACTGCTACGCTACCAGAATTATATGAGGTTTTGCATCCATTTATCTAGAATAATTAGACATCTGTACTTACATTCTTACTTCATTTGAAGGCAATGCAAACTGATTCAGCTTAAGCTGATTTTCTAATCAACTCGTAATAGACTAAAATAAACTTCCCCTCCACTAAGATTATCTATTCATGGTTTGGCAATAGCTATTTAGAGACCTTTCTAACTAGTAAAACAAAGCCTGTGAAGCATGTTCTTTTTCTCAAAAAAAAAAAAAAAAAAAAAAANAAAAAAAAAAAAAAAAAAGCGTGCACACGAGTTTTCTCAGTTTTCAGTGTGAGATTTCCCAGATTTCCTTATAACACCATCTGATGGTGAAAAATTTATTGGGCGTTTAGAGACAGGCAACAAATTGCCAGGCAGATCTCACACTAAGCAGGATCAGATTTACTTGAGACTTCACTGAGAGACCTAAGCAATAAACAAATAAAGAAACCCAGAAACCAAGAAGATTGCTCTATATTGTCATTAGTACAACAACAGAAGTGATCCAATATTTCAATATGGCCTGAAAAAGAGTGGTTCTAAAAAGCAGTGTTCATCTGTGATCCTCAAAAATTTCACGAAGCTTTAAGTTTAAAAAAAAAATTCACAGAACAGAAGTACCCATGGCTATGGTGATGAGGAATACATGACTCAAAGCTAAGATTTTGCCCTACTATTACGATGCCCTACTACATTTTACCCATAACATTTTACAATCAACTCATATAGGAGGGTTTCTAGATGAAAATATCTACATTGTCGTGTTTTTTATGGGGTTTTTGGCCAGAAAGAGATTGCCATGACACATGGTTTGTGGCCCTTTTGCTTGACTACATTTACCCATTCTGAAACACTAATGGGCATATCACACCACTCGGCTCCAAAACAAAGAAACAAAGCAAAGCTGAAATAAGTTGTAAAAATGACAGTATAGAATTCCCATTTAGCTACTGAAAACAGTAACTTAATGACTTACAAACAGATTTGCACATCTATTTTTCCCAACAACTATGTTTCCTATTTCATTTGTGTGGATCAGTCAATACAATCAGTAAACCATACTTTTTAAACAAAGAATAAAACCAATAAAAAGACAACTTGGGTTTGGATTTTTTGATAGTGTCCCTTGTGTGAAGGACATAAGTTACTCACCTTCTATTATCAGCAACTTGTTTTTTAATTTATAAATTTGATAGAAATTTTAAATCACATAAAAGCTGTATTATTGTGCATAATTTACCACTATTCAGTGTATAGACTAATTATCCTTAATCCAGCATACATGTGATAAGAATTTACAATTCACTTAGCAGATGACATTGGTTACAGTTTCTGATGGTGTCAGGGGCAGGGGGAAATGGAAAAAAAAAATCAACATTAGCTGTAAATTTATCTTTCTTATTTACACCTGTCCAAGCTCAGGAAAAAGAAACATGTCTTAGATATCAGAAAATGAAGCCTTCAAACATTGCTACTCCACATTATCACACATCTGATTCTTAAAAACAGGAACAGCTGCATTTACTGATAAGAAAGCAGGAAGATGTTGTATGTGTTTGCACAGATGTTTGTAAAATTCCTTCTTTGTTAAGCATATGTCTAAGAAATAAGCCACCTTTAATCTTCTCTAATGATTAAGTCAAAGGAAATAAATGATATGGCATAGTATGTTTAAAACATATACAAATAAAAGAAATCAGCATTCCTGGTTTCATACAGAAAGGAAGTTATTTCAACTTTTTAACTTCAGGTATCACAACTACTAAGAACTCATTAAAGACCAGTGAGATTAAATGCCAAGCAAATATTTATTAACACTACTAGAAGAGTATACTTACAATCATAGTCTGTACATCAAAGGAGAACATGGAAGGATATCTCCCTTGTAAATGGGAGGTATTCCAAATAACTGAATTATGGATTAACAAAACATTAAGAGCAACCTTCACTCTACAGTCACAGCATATATGATCATTTCAAGTTTTTGTTATTCTTCATTATATAACTCAGCTAAGCAATCATGAGGTTAGTGGAAAATTCATTTTAAGAGAATAAAGCAAAGGAATGAACTTGTAAAAAGAAAACTCCATTTTTATATTTTACTCCAGGTGTGTACTTTATACATGCATGTTCAGCGTAAGGTGCCATATATATAATATCCTCTCTTCACATACCCATGGGAACAGTTCAGAGACAACACATACAACAGGGGCCTAGTGAACTTGTCAGAACCTAAATTAGCAGGTCTCAAGTGAGGATCTGGGATATATATACTTTTTTTAATAAAGCTGGGGTAGGTTCCTCTGAAGCCAAGTACTAACTATTTCAAGCACTGCATCATAAACTGCGAAACTATATCTGAATAATCCCAGACTACCAAACTCAATAACATAATCAGAATTCAAATCTTTCACATAACAAAAAAATCTTTACAGGTTGTCTAAACCTTTAGGTAAAACCAGTCAGCCCCAGAGAAGCTGGGTACTCACCCAGGGCAAAAATTACTTGCATTCACATAATTGGTTCAGACAGGGAAGGGTCACTCTTCTTGAACCTGCAAGTCACATACTCTAGTGTTTATGAATGGGCAAAACCCACGAGAAAAGCTAACGCCTATCTCCTAAAGATGAGAGGTAGAGAATTCAGGAGCTGTAGGACCCCAGGGGTCCCGCCATGGAGCAAAGCTGAGAAGGAAGCAGGGCTGTCACATCAGCAGTACAGCACTGTGTAAAGAGAAGAGTCAGGTTATTCCTTACACAGCACCTACAACCTGGGAACCAGACCATGTACACTAAAACAAGACCTGAACTCCAACCAGAAGCCATCATGTGGTGTTTAATATGGCTGTTTATTAGGCAAGCAAATTTTCTACATCAAAGTACAAAACTGCTTCCTAAGGAGCAAAGAACTAGGCTGGCACTGACAAATAGGTAGCATTACAAAACCACAAGAAAATAGCCCACTTAAGAATTGCCCCACCCATTAACTAACAGCCAGTATTTCAGACTGTCTAAAATCATCTCAGTTACAAGAATTTTGTAGATAACTATGTACTGAATAATGTATTGTGTAGAAGAAAAAAAGCAAAAAGCATACGGAAAGCTTTGCAAAGTATGAGCAAAAAAAGAAACTCAGATTCCTCTTCCAGAAGTTTATGTAACCTCCCATTTTAATTCAGAAAAAAAAAACATTCTTTTTAACAATGCCTTATTTTAAGAACCTAGATATGTTCCAAGATATTTTTCAGAACAGATCAATTCTTGCTATAGAGCTGATGCTTCAAAATTCTGCATGTTAAAAAGCAAACTCATCATTCTACAAGTAACTCATTAAAAATGAAATTGTTTTATCATTATATGAACTCACATAAATTTGACATGGATTTTATTTCTCACTAAGTACTACTCAAGCTTGTTGCTGTTCTTTTCTTGAATATGAGGAGATGGCTCTTTCCAGCATGAACTGAAGATCCAGCATTAGTTAAATGCAGGTGGCTTGTTCCTTCTGACATAGAAGAGATTCCAGCTGGAAGAATAGTAAATGAAATCACTCAACAACCTAAAAATTGCTTTCTGTTCTCAGGGCAGGCATATCAATAGTAGGGCAGCCCTGTACCATATAATTCTGCCACATACTTCTGAAGTATCAACTACACAAAACAGAATGTGAACTGGTCTTTCTGCTTACACTCAAAATTAGGTCAGCCTACAGTAATGGCTTAAGATCAAGAAAACTTTCCAGCTGTTCATTAAACAATTAGGCTAAGACTCAACTCATGCAACTGAAATCATAAAACATAAAGAGCCTCTAATTACCACAATTCCATAGATATATGTATTAGAGGAGACAGCACGGAGGTGAAATGGCTCTGTAACATATCATTTTTCTGCTCTTAATAAAGTCAATGGCTGCCACAGACTTTCAGCGACAAAATGAAAGCCACAGCTACTACGTGTTTTATACTATTATGTCAACATTTAGTACTGCCAATGTCTATTTTGAAATAACCAAAATATTTTACAAGTTGAAGAAAAAAAACAAAACAACTTCCATTAACACAAGAGCAAGGAAAAAAATTTTAAAAAAAGAAAACAACCTTTGGAAGAAAACCAGTGGGTTAGTCCTTTTTGGAGGTCTCTGTTCTTTAGTGATTCTTATTCCCCAAGGCAAATCTATAAAAGTACAGCTAAATACTCAGCACAACAAAGGGAAGCCAAACTACAGAAGCACTGATATAAAGAAGTATAAAAACCTACAATGAATTAATCAGCTAGAATTGGAACCACAGTTCTGCCTAGCCCCACTCTCTATTTCTATATCCCACTCTGTGCCACAGACCACGACGAAGTCTTGGCTTACAGTGTGGACAATGGGAGGCAGGAACAGATCTCCTCAAACAGAAGAGTCCAGAAGAGTACTTCTGCCTGCTGATCTATCTGAATATACTTTTACCTGAAGAGCTCATGGAGGCACAATTTAGAGTCAGCAATAGGCAAGGTCATCTCAAACAAAGGATGTCCAGAAAGGCTATGCAGAGCAAAAAGACAAGTCCAAGCATACAGCTATTTTTTTGTGCTTTAATTTTATAACAGTGGTTTGTACTCAGCAAAGAATCCAGCCAAAAATAACACTGCATGTACCAGGCATTGTATGGTTTAACTACAGCAAATCGTGCTGTCTGCAAGTTAAACCTGCTCACAGATTTTGCAGAGTCAACAATACATCAATTGTGACTGATTATATTAATTACCTTCTAGATTAATATGTGTGGCCTTTTCAGCTGTGTTGCTAAATGGAATAAAACCAAGAACTGATGCCACAGAATAGTGCAACTTAGACTTTTCCCATGAAACTTGACTAGTTTCTATGCTATAGCAAATGGGAAGTTTTAAATGCTAACCCTCTATCCCTTTCATCCTTTGCAGGCCACAGTGGAACAAACATGCTAATTTCATGCACTGAGATTCCTCAGTTTAGCAAGCATTTAAACAAGAATTGTCTTCTGAGACTTTTAATCTAAAATAACACATCTCAATATTAACATGCCAAAATTATCTTGTTCCTTCCTACCCTTCCTTCCTCATCTTTACTGTTCTGTTTAATGCAAATACCCTTGGAAGTAAGAAACAATCAATCCTTTTTGTTTCGCTTAAGAGCAGAAAATGATAAAATATGGTACAGTTTCTTCCAAAGCTTTGAAAAGTTTTGCTTTGGCACTTGCACAGTCAATCAACATGATGATGTTTTTCAGTACAACTGGGAACAGAAACACCAAAGTCCATCTGGTGCTGGTCATATGAATGAATGCATATTTTACTACTGAAACATATTTTTTAAAATCCACTACGTATTTCACTAAATATGTCATCAAACTATATCATCCCAGTACCCTTGGTGGAGGCAGGATAAGAAGACTGGAGGAAGTCATGTTTCCCCACCACAGTGACTTGACTTCACTGTATTTATCACAGCAGAAATACTGCCATTAACTTCCAGTTAAAGGGCTGGTTGTACAGTAACTGTTTGTGATCATTTCATTTTTAAAAAGGTCACTGCTAATAAATTGGGGCAGGGGTGGGGAAGGGAGGGAGAACAGAAGAGAAAGAATTCTCATGTTAAATTAATAATTTCAAGACCCAGAATAATCATTATCTGGTACCCAGAAAAACACAGGTTTTGGTATGAAGTATGCTTCAGATTTTCAAAATATAACACTAAAACTAGGTTATACAGTATAGCTATACAACCATTTTCCTTCTCCTGAATCATTATCACAGTTTTTCCACTGCAGAATTTTTTTCACTATCAAAAAGTTACACAATAGTACTACTTCATCAAGAAGAGAATATTTTCCTAATTCTAGAAGCAGACACTCTAAATTAATGAAATGGTGTTTGATGTTGTGATCAATCCTAAGTGCAAAAAAGTGATTATATTTTATTTTTAAAATGTTGTGCTGCTGTCAAATGAGTCCTAACAAGATATTTTCATCTGCAATACTTAAATTAGCTACCATAACATAAAGGAGAGAGAAATAGGAGCCATGCTGAGATTGACAACCATAGAAGTACTTTGCTACTACAGTCTATACTTTTGAACGGTCTTTAAAAAAAATACCAATATCTAAATTGATTTTTGAATTAAAAAAAATATTTTGTGTTATCCTTCAGTCATCTTTGAAGGTTAAAGCCAATTTTAAAAGACATCTGTGTACAGTTATATTGGACTGTCTTCAGGCTGCAATTTGACTGAGGAAGGCTTCCAAATGACAAAACTGACACTGCACTAATACTATCATCTCCAAGGGTTTAGCTCAGGCTCCAAAGTCATGTCAAGGATAGATCAACATTTGAGATAATCCACAAAATGATTCAGAGTATACAAACAGGTATAACTGGCTGGTTTACATTCAGCTTCACATTACGTAAAGGATAGCATTAATTTGACTACCTGTATTAATTCTGCTTTGCAATGTTAACAATTCATTCAAAACATACTGAAAATTTTCTCCCAATTAATATCATACTATAAATGAAGGAACCAGTATGATGCTTAGAGAAATCACCCCAACACAACTGCAAGTGAGGCAATAAGAAACAGGTGATTCTAATCCACCCCACAGCATATTATCAAGGACTGGTAGACTCTGTAAATATTTATAATCCCTCATTTATAACTCAAATAAGGATTTTCAAGCTGGTTTCGTTTGTTTTCTTATTTCTGAGAGGAATAATTCCTGTATTCAAAGACATATATACAGCTGCTAGGTAAAAATATAATATACATATTATGAACTAGTTAATACCTGCACAGTAAAAAGAGAAAAAAAGCAAAATATAAAAGGAGCTCATTAGACTGTTACAATATCTCTTTCATCATGCTCACAATTACTTAAAAGATTTGTACATATTTCAACCGGAAGGGGCTTCTTCCCAACCCCAATGTGTTTCTGAGCTTACTGGTGGAAAAGTAACATAGGAATGCAGAACATTAGAAAATATGGGTTTTATTAACAGAGCATTGTAACTATGGAGAATTAGAATCCATTTTAAGATCAATCCATATCTCAATATTCAATATGAAATGCTAGCTATAGTGAAGCTCTTTTATGGTCATTGAAATATTTTCATCCATTTTGTTTCTTTCACTAATAATTTCTCATGCTAGAATTCAAGCCTTTAAACAATGTTTTCCAAACATATAACATGATTACACAAAACATACTGTATTCCATTCTAACACCCTATCCCTTCATCCATCCTTCACTACAGGTGTTACTTAAATGGATACACAGATGAAACTTATACTGAGGGTTTCTGGGTGACATGAGAAAAACAGAAACAAACAGGATTAAACTATCCAAAGGCTACTTCTACCACAAAGCCCAAAACAGCTGGGAAGACAAAAAAAAAACCCCACAAAATATGCAACACATCTCTGCCTTTCTACCCCATCAAGAGAATAAGAAATCCCCCAAAACTGAGGCTGCAGCTGGCAGGCATGCTGTCCTCAGCTATGACTCCAGTTCAAGACGTTCCCATCTTTCCACTTCCCTCCAACTGTTTTCAGGCCTGCTTGCAAAGCACACTGCCTGTCAGATATGCTAGGACAGCTAAGGAGGTGACAAAAAAGTGGAAACAAGCAGTCTGCAATGATAGAGGAAATATTTTCAATGAATACTGCTGCCAAGAAAATTATATATAAAACATCACCTTCCCAAGTTTGTATCTCAGTTTTATAGAATTCAGGCTTAAGCATCTGTTTCTGAGGCAACAGGATGCACAGACAATCCAGCTTTCATAGATGAAGCTCCATGTTTATACTAAACTTAAAATTTAATATAGAAACAGACAGTTTATTTAACTAACTCTAAAGAAAATCTGTAAACATTAATGAAAAATGGTTCTGTTTATCCTTCCTCCACCAAAACAACAGACACTTTCACAATGGTAAAACTAACCTTTTGCATAAAACTGAGGGTCACTTTTTTCCCTAGCATGACTACCTAAATGATTGTATTTGGCAGAAGGGGAAAAAACCCATACCACTTTCCACGTGAAGAATGTCCTTGTGTTCACTTACAGAAGCTGACACCTACTCGTCACTACAAGTTGTACAGTCACCACATACTCACAGTTCCAAGAACATTAAATTGAGCACATAGGCCATTTTTCAGCAGTCTGTGTTCCAACAAATAGCATATCTCCGGATTATATTTTTTTATCAAAAAATGACTAAATATAGTTTTATAATGTTGGTTTCACATAGGCATTTTCCCCTTTTAGATCTGCTGTGGACTCATAACATCAAACACACTAATGAAAAGCTTCACAGAAGACAAATAAAATTCATTTGAGATAGTCCTGTATTTTTTTCAACTTCAAGAGGGCAAAACACACAACAAGAACATTTCCCAGGATTTGACACTAGAATTAAAGAATGAACTACATAAATAGAAAGCCAAATATAAACATGAAGTAAGAGCAATGATAAAAACACATTAAAGAGGAAAGAGGGCATTAAAGCACTACGGTCTTCAATGACACAAGGACAAGAAACCAAATGTTTCCCTTAGAATCATGTGGGATGAAAACTGTGGCATTTATTCAGGAAACAACCTCACTCCTGATTATGGAGATAAATTCCTAATGTTATGCTATAAAGTAATCTGAAGGAGGAGAAACAGTAAAGTACATGAAAACCTAATAACAAAGTTATCAGCTATATAGCAGAAGAACGAGGCAGAATGAAGATGTAAAATGAGAGGTACAGTAGGTCATCACATTTTAACAGTCATTGATGGGAATAACTGTTTCTATGTTCTCTTCATTTACACAAATCATGGGAATCCCTTCTGAATAACATCATCATTTCAGCTGACATGAAATTAAAAGCCCTCAACAGGCAAATGAACCAATGGAAATTTCTGAAAAGGAGCTTCTACCAGAAAAGTATTCAGGTATTAAAATCTGATTCTGGTGAAAGGTAACTTTTCTGCCCCACCATCAGTCTCCCTCTCCCTTTTCATTCTGCCTACTCCTTACACAGGTTAACGACTCTTATCATTTATCTCCTCAACAGAATGCCTTTGCAAGCACTGCAGTACAAGAAACATTTCAAGACACACACCTCCAGCACAGAATCTTCTGACTCAGTCCTCCAAGTTACAGTTTAAATGTTCAAAGAAAACAAAGAGATGCAATATAATCACAAAATAGCAGACAGCAGAACAGAACCATGCAGGAAGGAAAGAGTAGTGAGCTACTCAGGGCAGCCAAGAGTTTTGCATGTTACACCAGGAGGTGTTGGTTCAGTGTGACCCCAGTAAGAAAGGCAGGGTACTAGTTACGGGAGCTAACACTATAAGAAAACTAGGATCATACAGATAATCTTACATCCCCTGCAGCTGCTGGGAACCCCAAGCTGTGCAGCATGGCATAGGGCCTCCAGTGGGGGCACAGCCCACTGTGCTGATGCCATCCTCAGAAAGGCTACACCACTTTGCTCATTTCAGCCCTTACCAGATTTTCTTCAATGAAAACAACTCTGTGTTTCATTTCTACTGCCAAATGAAAGGATGTTTACATGAGAGCTTGTTGCTGCAGCCCTAGATAAAGGCAAGGCCACACAGCTGGTGTAATCAGCAGGCAGGAGCTGCCCATGGCTCCTCTCTGGCAGTGGGAAGCTGGGCTCATCCTGCAGCCAGAGCACCTGTGCAGCACAGCCCAGCCTGGCCCTGCTCAGATCAATTGTTACTACTATTCACCCTGCTGTTTCACCTTATTTTGTCAATACTGAACCTCATCAGCAACATTTTTCTGTTTTACAGGTCCTACAGTCTGTACTTGGAAATAATCTTTAGCTGTCCACATGGGAAGGGAGATAAACCCATAGTTTAAGGCCAGCAAGAGTTCCCCTATTCAAAATCTAAGTGCTTCCTTTCAGGTTCTCAAAATAATTTTCTCAGAAGAAATTTTTGCTTGCTTGTGCTAGACTGTTTAACAACACTCAAGGAACCTTCTAGGAAATATCACAAGTGCAAGGACATCAAGACACCCAAACTATGCAAAAGGGCTGAAAAAAATTTTCAGCTCAAATAAAAGAAAATGTCCAATGGAAAATAGCACAGTTGTTCACTAGACTGGATGAAACAGTTCAGCTTGCACACCGTATACTCTATTCATTAATAAGTATTTTTTAAACATAAGAAGACACAGCAGTGCATTCTTCTACATCTGGAATGGCAAAGCTTTTACCAGAATTAAATATTATTAATTTTCATTATACAAGTTTTTTGATATAGGTTTTTAATCTTTTTCTGCTCCTGTTGTGAAATATTCTCTTTTTCCATGTTGGCAATAAAAACAAACAAATTGCTTATTATGATAGTGTATTCCTAAGGCTTTTAAGAGAGCCTTAACTGTAGTTAAAGCTCCTGAAAGTGAAAATTGCATCTCCAGTGGAACTGAGATTAGACAGCATAAATTCTAAATACACTATTTATGGCAAAAAGAAAGAGAAAAACAAAAGCAGTAGAGAGAAAACGCAAGTCATACTTGCAAATCCTTTTTTTTCCCCTGTGTATAAATATGTAAGATGACTAAATGAGTAGGCTGGATAGTTGTCTTTTCTAGAATACTAATAAAATTTTCATCATGCTGAAGAGTTTCAGGGCAGGCTAAATTACTTTTGCATACTACAACTTGCCTAGTACATTAGAAACCAGGTGTTATTTCTGAAATTTCACTCTGTCTTCTCAAATACATGCTTTTTCAAAACAATTTTTCTCTCTCTCCTTGCCTTTTTCTTAATACAGAAGGCAGGGAAGAAGAGGAATACATTTGTTACTCCGGTTTTTTGGAAAAATTCATCCTCTTCCAACACATTTATTCTAGACAAATCCAGAGCCTAGAGCATTTTCAGGCTATCCTCTCTAAATTTTAATTATTACCAAAGCAATGAGAGCACATAGAAAAGAGAAGCAGATCCTTTTAATTCACGTGATGTCTGTGAAGGTTTTTTAATATACGGAGACTTTTAAAAATGATCTCCAGTATCATAAGGCAACTGTTATCTCAACAGAAGCCAAAGCAGGGAACAGAATTGGGTTACAGTCAGGTAAGTATGCACACTCACAAAGCAGTCATTAATTAAGATATGCCTGACTGATAGCAATGCAGTCACTCCTGTCTACACAGTTTCTCAGGACCAGCATGAGCTTTTGGAATCTAGGTAGCCTTCTCCATGGCTCTGCCCCATTGGCGTTGATTATGTATGATTAATGGTTTAAAGGAATAAAAAGAGAAAGGTCAACTTCTGAGTTCAAAACAGAGCAGCTACACGGGGAGTAATTAAGATACTTGTGTAAGCATGATTAATAAGCACAAACTGGCACACTGTGCTGTAAACAAGATGCAACCAGATGGTTAGGATGAAAAGGATTTTTCCTAAAAAGCAATTTTTCAATGCCTTGAAAGTTGGTTTATTTTTCCCCCTCTAAGCCTTACACAACTCATTATCTACACATCCTAAAGGGAAGAAAGAAATAGTAACCCCTTCAACATTCCCCCTTTCCTGGCTTTTTTCATACAGATAACTACAGTTTGCATGTAAATGGATTCAACTCATCTTTGTTTAACGTTGCCTTTTATGTCGAATTTCATGAATTGCTAAGCCTGACAAGGTTCACTGGGAGTCTTTTAACTCCCACCCACAAGTTCTCCCTGGCTGTCATGTGACTGGCAGTATAGAGGGATCAGCAATGGCATTTATGGGGAAAGCGGGAAGACAGGTGTCAGAACGGTCCAGCAGGCAAACCGAACGAACACTAATCAGCTCTGGTGTTCTTTTACAATCCATATCTAATTCACAAGTTTCATTCTTTCTGAAAAACAATTACTAGGTTTTGAAGTTCATTGTGCATTTACTCAACTGTCTCTTCACATTAACGTAAGTGGGAACAAGAAAAAAAGAGTCAGCAGGCAAAGGACATCAAAAGATCTTAGAGAAGATGAAGGCTTTATTTTAAAGTAATATAATTACAGATGAGCATAATGTTTTACAATAAATTTAAATGTATAGTTACATCCTTATGCGCTAGGAAAATATTGGCTGGTTGTCTCTTGAACTGAAACTCTAGTACATACAAATGACTTTGCTGAGAGAAGAAAAATAAACAAAAAAATCTCATTACAACATCAAAGGAATGGATATTAAGGCAACAGTGGGAACAACAGAATCAGTACTCTGGGAAGTAGCTACACTTATAAGGATCATCTCTGAGAAATAATAATAAAAGATTACAAAAGGAATATTTTGCACATTCAAATTCCTCTCAGTTCACCATATTTATTCTCCATAGGTAAACCTTACCTCATCTTCATCTAGTTTATAAAAAATTTAAAAAACTCATAACCACAACTCTCCATTCCCCACTGACAAATCCTCTTAGAGTTTGAGTATATAATCTGGTAAAGCCTCAGCTAATCTTCATTCGTGGTAGTGTTACTGACTCCAGTATTGGGAAATTTGCTTTTGTGTTACGTATAATGTTAGGAGACATCTTAAACTCCAGCATGTTTTCTAGTAAAGTACAGATTTCTTAGGCACTTCATTTACACCCCCACAAGAAGTTACAGGCACATAGCATCTATTTTGCAAATAATCCTTTCCCTCCATGTAAATGAACATCCTTTCAAGGACTTCTATACAGAGAATAAATACTTGGTAAGTGACATGAAAAAGGCCGGCCCCATATATCAGGACCTCAATGTACCACGATCCAATTGTTCAGCAGCAGAGCTTGATGTTTATGCAACTTATATCTAGAAATATTTCCTCAATAAAGAAGTAATGCATTCAAATACACATTTTGATTAGAAACTTAATACAATACTCAAGTGTTAAGTGACTTAAAAGATTTCTTAATGTCTGAATTGTGATTCCAGGAACAGGATGGGCACTCATCTAGAGATACAAGAGTATAGGAACTTCAAATCAATTAACCATAGACAGATGAAAAGCATTTCTCAGTTCCATGTGAGTAAATTTTGGCACCTGAAAAAGCATCATGGTATGTAACTGCTTTCCTTTTTTCACTGAGCACATCTTTCAATTTCTAGCAAGACAAGCCTGTATCAGTCCTGACTTTTACCACCACCCATTAAATACTGCTTCCCAGACAGCCAGTTCTCATGCAATTCTGTAACAAAGTCAACATATAGATTGCTAGCATACTTCAACTTTGAAGTTGTTAAAAGGAGAATGTTAGCAAGTTAAGAACAACCACTGATAGGCTAGCACTGCTAAAGACACCTCTCTAGACCTAGATACCCATACCTAAGAAATGGGATTCATTTAAAGCCATCCTATTGGACTGCCAAGCGTTTGGCAGCAAAACAATTAAAGCAACTCATCTCTAGGCATCCTGGTCTCAAACAATTTTCAAATTCGCTTTGCAAAAGCAATAAAAATTAATATTGATTATTCCCGAAGCTATTGTTAGTATAAGTGTCAGGAGTCCAAACAACCATGTTGGAAAAAAAACAAGCTCATGTGAAATGTGCGTCCATTAATATTTGTGTTATTAGTTTATATGGGATGAGTCAGACTACAGCTTCATCCCACAATCAATCATTCTCATATTGTATTTCTGGGTTTTTCTGTCTATTGTACCAAAAAAAAGTAAGTAAGAAGACAAACTGGCATGGATGTTACTCACCAGTGCTGATGAGTAAACAGGAAAGAAAGCTGGATAGATAAATTTGTGCTAAATACATTCTATATATTGAGAGCTTCTGCTTCAGACTCTGGTTACTGATCTCTTACAAAGCTTGTATGTATTCAACACTGAGTAGTAATTTTCACTGAATTACTTTTTTTTTCTAAACCACAATGCATTCTGAACAATTTATATACTACACAGAAGGCTTGGAATTACAAAAACTGAAAGACAAAATGTAATAAATAAAATGGACTTTACTGTTTCATAATATTTCAGCTAAAAGGCTCCAACATTTCACTGAAACACAAAATTATATTGAAATTAAAAAATAAATTATTTTTAAAAGAAAAAAAACACCTTGAATATATTTTCATTACCACTTAGAAAGGTTTTCAGATGCACACTTTTGTATGTACACAAGTAAATCAACACTAAACCTAAACTTTACCCTAGAAAAGCTTACAATGATTCATCTTTCAAGGGAAATTTGAGAACAATTTAAACTGTCCCATATTAACTAATCCAAGCACACACAGCGAGCAAAACCACATTGCACGCACACAAGAAGTTAAGAGGTTTTCCCTGGGACAGAGCACACAGACTTCACACCAAGTACACGCTGCAAGTCTTCTCCTTAGCACCTCAAATTCAAGTCAGACAACTCTTTTTATGCTTTTTATGCTCATTTTATGCTTGTTTCTTTCTTTCCCCAGCAGAAAAAGTGTAGTATTCATGTTACCTTAATGGATTGAGCTCCATATTAACAATGCTATTAAAAGCCACACTTGCACCATTATTTTTTAAGTATTTTCTGCAAGACCACATTGGAGAGTGCTCTTGGATCAGCTGTGAAACTTTACAAGGACAACTGTATATTTCTATCTAGGTTTGGTGTCTGAAATGACATCCTCAATCATGTCTGTGATTTCTCAACAGCTTAAAAGGAGAAAATTATTCAGCTGAACATAGAAACAATCAGAAACCAAAAGCCATTATGACTGCACTGGGGAAACTGGCTCTACACAGTGTTTTTGCAAAGATCCTATTTCAGACTACAGTGCACACTATGGACAAACACACTGCAATTTCTCCAGCCTGAAAAACAAATATCACGTTGTTGTAAGCCTGTTTTATGTTTTTAAACCAGTCCTACCCTGGCAGCATCTCTAGTTCAAGCTAATTGTGAGTGACTTCAGACATCAGGACAACGCTGTTCCCCACATCAACAAAACTGAGAACTGACAGGTAGACTACAAACAATGACAATCACCAAGCAGCAACTAGGTTAGCTTAAGCTTTTATTTTAATCTAGGGAGGCCCTCAAGGCATAGAAACTATTGCATAGACTACAATGAGATATGCAGATATAGTCCATACGGTCAAACTACCCTGATTTTCAAACAAGACACAACCAGTATGCAAAGATGTCACTGAGTGATATCAGTAACATTGATAACCAACAACATTTTTGCCAGTAACAACCTTTAATCATCTGTGTCTCAGTGTTTTGAAGTGATATATTTCAAAAATGTCAAAACTCAGTGAAATGTGGTACTAAAATTAATAGTCTGTTTGCTTTCCCTATTGATATACCAGGTTTCAGACTGTCAAAGTGCTTTTAGTTGTAAAAGAAAAAGTACAAAGTTGTTTTGACAACTACAAAAAGATTTATCAGTTACATGTACCTGCTGAAGTACCTAGATTCTCAAAGTGAAAATGTGTGTACGCAAGGATCTAATACTAAAAGTTGTCAAGTGAATACCAATATATTAATCTTGCAAACAAAATAAACGTTAAATTATTTTATCATATAGAATGTTACCTTGAGCTAAGGTGTGTTACTTAACAATACTAAATTAATTTTCTTCATCTGCTTTGCTTTTAGTAGGCATTTTTTTCATGCTTGCAAAACTTGAGTTCATCTGTGTTGTAAAGTGGATTTATTTCTCTCTAAGCCATATATGTGTAATATATTTCACATGTATGAGTACACAGCAAAATGCACGTACACAGTGAATAATTCACATTTGTATTCTCTGTTCTTTATCTAACTCACTTGAGCTAACATTAGCAGAATAAGCATAGAAAAAAAATTCCTGAGAAGATTAGATTTCAAATTCACACCATCAGACTATCATTATTATTATTATTATTATTAGGAAAAGAAGAGCTTTACTGCATCTCGTCAAAATCCTTTGCAATCTGGAAAAGAGGAATATTCACATCTGTTAAATTGCTGAGACAGAAAATAAAGCAACAAAACCCTTTCATGTACTATTGCTGAAATTTATTATTAGGATAAATAACGCCTACAGCTTTCCATTCTTTTTTAAGTCTAAATTAAAGAATATCGTTAGTCTTATTGGGATATTCCTGAAACTTCCAAGTGTCTGCAAGCTATTTTCCATTTGCTTTAAGAAGCTCTGACAGAAACAAACTCCTGTACAAAGTATTCAGCATTGATAGCAAAAATAGCAGAAGTGCATATCAGTAAACAAATTACGTTTACAGCTTAAGATTCATATTCCTAAACAGAGCATGCAACCAGTAATGCTACTTTGTGAAAGATGGGTTCAGTATTACAATTATAAATTTTATCAGCTAAATAGTTGTGACTATTTCACAAGTTACATTGGATGTAATTATTATAAAATATTCTGGTAAAACTTTTAATATTTAAATTTACTATCCCATTTTGTTATTGCATTAAAATACGCATTAAGAATTAAGCACTGCTCCATATAATTCTGTAAGATATCTTTGCTTTTCAGGTATAGCATCCCTAGAGAACACTAAGATTTTTAGCTCACATTTTTTCCCTTGTATTTGCTACAAAGAGAATTGAACTTTCTGCAAAGTTTTACTCTCCATATCAAATCAATATGACTGACAATTAATATTTACTGCATTATATTATACAGCAGGGACAGCTAATATAGCACTGGGAAACCACTGCAGGTTTCCTCCCTTCACTATCCCATACAAAGCTTGAAAAACAGTCTGTAAGCTGATGAATTCTGAACTCATATCATGCTCAATAGGAAGTTCATTCTTTTATCTGGACCTGGATTAGTAACTAAAATGGAACTCTTTTCTACCACCCAAACCCAGACAAAGTTTCTCTTTTCAGCCTTAACACCCTTACTTCTAGAATAATTAATAATATCATCCTTTAAACAACCACATGAACAATTCTGCAGTCACTTTATTCACATTTATTGTATAGTGAAACAAAAAGACTAGTGTGGGTTGATCATGAAGAGATCCCAGTGCCCTACGAAGCTTAAATGATTCAATTCCACAAAATACACCCCTATATACCTTTAAATATCAGCAAAAGTTAGCATTGTATTTAGATAATAAAAGCAATGAATCATTTTTCTTACATGGTATCTCAATGCCTCAAAGAAGCTTACTGCCCACTACAAAAACTGTAAAACCACAAACGTTTTATTTGAAGCTTTCTCACACAGTCTCAACAGAAAGACAAATTTTCTCAAATATGCTCAGTAAACAAAGGTTTCTCCAGAACATGCAAGTATTACACAAGTATTATACAAAAAAAATTTATATCATTGCCTATGCAATGACCACTAGGTCATCACCAATGAATCCCACGTAGCCTCCCTCAGGAAGGCTTAACAAACTTTAAGAAAACCACATGCATACAAGTTCAGTCTCCAAAAAGAATCCAAAAGAGAAAACAAAAGCCTTGAATTTCTTATACTCAGAATACAACACTCCTAGCAAATAAGGTTGATGCATAACATTTGTTTTTCAAGTCCACTGAAATATCAAGGCTATACCTAGCAAAAAGAAGTGTGTTACACTTGAGTAACACACAAAGCAAGAAAGCATAGCATTACCTCCTTTGGTAGCAGCACAAAGTAGCAAGCTCCCACATAAAAACCTATTTCTTTTTAAGGACTGAAGATTATTTCCAGCAACAGAGCATCCCTGTTTTGTTTAAAAAAATATTTTTTCTAAGTTCTGATTTGGAAGTGGTAAACTTCAGAGCAAGAAAGCTTTCTTCTTTCCACCAAGTCCTTGCAACAAAAAGCAGCAAATGGCTTCCACACACGAACTTAAAAAGAGAGGTCCAGGTGGAAGTTATATAAGACTTAGAAACTGAAACACCTGGGACAGAAAAATCGTTTACCCTTCTCAAGTGATTTCAGCTGTAGCAGAGGGATAGGGTGAGGGGTCCTTGTTTGCTACTGAAAAGCAAGGATTAGTGACAATCTGTTTCAGTAATTTGCTTTCTCTCCAGACTGTGCTATGTACTGAAAGCCAAAAGACAATGAGCTCAAAAAAATGACCCTTCTCTCTCACATCCACCTTTGCCTTTCTCTTGTACTGTAAAGTCACTACAGTCACTTTTTGAGGAAAGGTTGACTCTTGTGTTTTTCACAGTATTTATCACCATTTAAAATTAAGTTAAATGTAGGTAATTTTCATTATTTTGATTATTCATTATTGCACCAATCTGGTAAATACAGCTAACCTTCTGGCTTAGCACAGTATAAAACTGGATCAGAAGAGCAGTGAGAAGGAGCAAGTGATCAAATTCCAAACAGCACCTTCTTTTTAAAATGCCAAGTAGAAACACCTGTGATTGTCTAGAGGCAAAGAGGATGGGTCAAGACTGTGTCTGATGTGGTTGTTTTGCTAGAATTTAGGCTGGTAAGCTGCAAGAGCTATACCAGCTCTCAAATTGCAGCCTCTCCTCCAGCCTAATGAAGGCTTGCCATATAATGGCTACCACTTGCTACTCTTAATGCAGATATTCAGTGATGTAAGAATACTGAATACAGGATAACTGGAAGTACGACCATCTCTCTGTACAGCTGAGGAACACAAAATGTTTTGTTTCTTTGAAGCAGTTCCCCTTGAGGCCATATATCTTGACAGGTTCACTCCAATCCTGTGACTCTACAAATATCTGAACTAATCACTTCTGTTTTCCTATGGAGTCATACCCCATGCCTGCCTGGTATCCACCGAACACCACGTTTTCCTTCGCAGCTCAGCCTCCCTCTCTCTGACACCACCAGACTTCACACTGCCTGTTCTTTGAGCCAAAATTCTCTCTAGTATGGCATGGGGTTATTATGCTGCAGCCCCTCCACAGCCACGAGGTTGGCGGGCCCTTCCTGCTGGCCAAAGCTGGTCACCTCCACTGGCTTCACCCATTCCCCCACCCAGGAATTTACTCACCCACAGTTATTTGCGGAGATTATGCAACACATACACTGGCACTCAGTCTCCATAGGTAACAATCTAAAAATATATGCTTTATTTCCCCATAAGGAAAAAGGAAAAGGCTCAGAGAAGTACACCATAATTATCTTAAAAGAGTTAGTACAATAGGTGTCTACATTCACAAAGCAAAGCTATTGTCAGAAGCAGAAATCTGCGCACAGCAGCAACGTGCTGTTCTTCAAGGATGTGTGACTCCTACTAATACTGTAAATTATTTATACATATTGTTTGGACACATGTAGGGTTCACCTTGTGAACCATATGCCACCTAATGTTCCATTCTACAGTTCAAAACAACCTCCCATTCACCATCTATATCCTTCTTATGCCATGACAAAAAAACTGAGGCTCTTCTACACCTATATAGTTTAGAATAAGGTCAAAATAAATGCCTCTCCCCTCAAAACTTTTAGATCAGCTCTAGATTCTTTTCTTTCAACACCTGTGCTTAGGGAAATAGCTGTTGTTAATGCTGTCTCCAAGAAAGCCAAGTCAAATCAGATTTACCAAAAGACTACCACAGAGATTTCTCAAAAGTGACTGAAAAATAAAAACTGAAGAAGCACAATCAAAAACTGTACGAAGTCCAAGCCTCAGTCCTGAAGTAAAATAGTAGCGATGCCATGAATCAGGCAGATATGAGCAGTGCAGCAAGGCAGAAATGAAGAAAAAAGAATAGGATTAAGTAAAAAGATAAAGGACCAGTAATGTCATACGAAGTTTCAGTTTAAAGTATTATTAGGACTATATCCATACAAGCAAACAGTGAGGTCCAAATTGAGCAGACCTCCAGAACAAAACACTGGATGCTAAGGACCCAGTGTCCAACATTAGATGCTTCTTAGAGGATTTTAATGGCTGTTTCATGTAACCTGTTTCCAAAGACTGGATGCTCAGCAGCAGGTGGAGCATATGAGATGCACCTCTGAGCAACATCCTCCAGTTCAACTGTGTTTGAAAAGAATCCAGACTCTGCAGATCCAAACACGTGGAAGAGCAAAAGTGGTGCCTCCAAAGCACAAGCCTTACCCAGACTAAATGGGCAATGCAGACACATGCTACAAGTTAAGAGAGAGCAGGAGCAATACTGGCTCTCTGGACAGGACAAGGCAAAGGACCTAAATGAACAGTTGGGCAATGGAAGCAAAGTGTAAACAACATACTTCCTTGAGAGACAGAACCAAAATTGTGCATGCTGAAATTAAGATATTGTTAAGGCTGCGTCTCCTTTTTATAAACTGGTTTAGGCTTAGGTAACAGTTTAATACATTAAGCCATTCAAGAAGTAATATGATGGTAAAACAAGACTTCTTCATCCAGAGAAGTGCAGAGTAGTTCAGAATTTAGTGCCTGTTTTCCCTCTGTTACAAAGTAATCTGGTAATTGGTATAATTTTGTTTTAAAAAAAGGCTTTTTAGTCATTGGTTTACATGCTCTGAATGGAACAATGAAGTTCAGTATGATAAAATCTACACACAGTAAATTGCATTAAGCTACTAATTAGCAGTTTCTTAAGCCATACCTGACACATTGAATCTATGACACTATTAGGAAAATGATAAGTTCTGTGGAAACCAAAATTTATTTATATATTTCTACCTTCTGCTAACAGTGAAAACCAAGGACTGGAGGGATTTCACCCATAACACTGTTAGGAAAAAGGCTTAGACTTAATTAATAAATAGGAAATTATCCTTGCCCATTTTGGTTAGATTATTGTATCCAGTGAATCGATGTTCACAAGCCTAAGACTATATAAACTAGTGCTTATGAGAGAAAACTAGAAAGCTAGGGCAGCACAGGAAACACAGCAAGATTCGTGAACAGATTGTGTTCTTGAGGGCTGTAACGAGGAATTGGTAACATGATTATTGGAGCCCCTGCAAGACCAAGACCAAGCTGAACCCAGTAAAACATCTAGCAAAATGGCTAAGTAAGCATTTTACAAGCTCCATTCAGTGCTGATATGGCTGTAGGCTGTCATATAGAATCTAAACTCTTCTCCATCTTCTATTCATTGGTGTGTCCTGAGCAGATGGAATTTGACAGTGATAACAGTGCTTTCTCTTAGCCAACTTTTTCAAAATCACTTCCTCCATCTTTATGAAAAATATGGTAATTTGCTCATGTTTCCATGGAGGAAAGTTAATATTTAAATGCAAGGCAGTGCAAACAAGCAAGTAAAAGAAGGGCAATAGCACTGACCACTCAGTTCCATGCCTGCTCAAATGTATTCCCAGAGTCCTCTGCATTGGAACAGTGACTGAAGTGATCCACAATGTGCTACCTAGTACTCTTATTAACCACAGCAGATGAAGTATCACTGTCCATACAGAATTTTTCTGTTGGCTGTTTTACACTTTTAGTTTTTTAATATATAATGGCCTACTTACTTTGTATCTCCTTATACTTATTAGGATAATATTCCACATTTATCCTCCGCTTTTCCACTGAGTCTACTACTCAGAGATGGGCAACGTGACAGCTGAATTATGTATGGCACTGCAGTCAGTCTCAGAGATACAAATGTCTTTCTCCTACAGCCAACAACCTGAAGCCATTTAGCACCAACCTTACGCAACAATAAGCAGGAGTAGTACCATATCTCTACTGCCCAAACAACCCTACTAGCAATCTTTATTTTTCCTTGTAAGCTTTCAGATGGACAGCTCTGACTAAATTTTACTTTATAAATCAGTATGCTTTCATACCACATTGCATAAGGCTGATGGCTTATGAAAATTAACCTTCATCTTAAGACAAAACTCTTCATAATACAAAGAATCTCATTTTTTAAAGTTATAAGTATTTCCAGGAGAACTATATTTATGCAAACACTGCTACCCCAGGCAGTTGGACTTGGCAGTTCATGCATAGGTGGATTAAAAAGAAAGGGCAGGGAATGGGTCAGATGCAGAGGATGAGCTGGTCACTTCATTTATTTACCTAATCTGCTTGACTATTGCTGGCCAAGTTTGCTCTTGGAACAATGAGAAAGGCCAATTAATTTATCAATCTGTACTCCTCTCTGCCATAACATATTTTCCCCTTGCCAACAAAAAACGTGTCCATTATCAGCCAGGTCCCTGTCCTCCCAGGCAACTCGTGCAGCTGTATAATTACACTTCTTCCCTTGACAACTTGCATGATTGTTTTCCTAACAGTATATTACTTCGTTAGTACTTTCCAATATACGTTATTTTTAAACTGTCACTTTTGCCCAACTCATCCCAATTCGCACTCGTCTGTTTATCATAACAATCATTAATAACTGTCACTCCACGCCATCAATTTAACGAACTCACTCCCTCATTAGCATGTTCTAGCATTTGTTCCGTAGAAAGGCTGATTATTTTCTACAACAGGCCAAGCCAATTACTTTAGTGAAATGGAATCACATTAATCAAAACTTAACAAGGTGGCAAATTTAAAGATATCAGATTGCAAAAGACAGCATAACTAATATGTCAATGTCAGAGATACTACGTAGGTATGCAGCAGCTGTACTAAATATATCTCTTCACGAAGGCCACATGAATTTTGACATTTCATATGATCTGACAACTACCAAAGTGATATTAGAAGGCTGGAGGCTGGGCTGAGCTGCTCCCAGTGGCTTCTGCACATTCTGGCAAGGGCAGCAAAGAAATGCAAAGAGTGAGGAGAAAAAGGAAATGGTGACTACATATGTCCACAATGCCTGGTAGATGGCACTTTATCATGTCCCTCTATGCCAAGATATTTTCTTTTACACTTTAAATGATGATGCTCATCAATTGTACCCTGACAGCTGCATCAGAAGCAACTGTAAACATGCAACATCCAGCAGTGTGAAAATACGCTGACACAACAAACACATATCAGTTTTTACCTTTTGGTCTACATCGCAGAGAGGATGGAAGATTTTTCCCACAGTATCTTCTTCCTTTTAATGAGTAAGTTCACATTTTTATTTTTCTCTGTCACTTTTAAAGAAGGTTTAAAGTCAAAGAGCCTGCATCCCAAATCTTCACACAATCCAACAGTTCAACCATTTCTAAATATGCTTTATTTATGCAGTACTCACCATTAGTCCTTACCAGTGGGCAGGAAATTACAGCTTTGTTAAACACATCTCAATGCTCTTTGGTTTTCCATACAGAAAGAAGCAAATGCTCATGGCTCATTTAAAAAAAAAAAATTAAAGTGGGGAAAAATATCCCAAGGCTTACAATTTCTGTTGTATAATATTATTAAGCCTGGTTATATCATACAGTTCAAGAAATTGCACAGTGATTCATTTTTTACAACTTAAATAGCTATTTGCTTCAGTTACCAGGTTGAACATGATAAATGTATATGATAAAAAAGAACAAAGAGAAGGGCCAGTTCTTATAAACCTACAACATTAGTCAACGTATTAACCCATTCCTTTCTAACTGTTGGCATTTTAGTGTTCATCATGCACAAGTCTGCTCACTTCAACCTGCGTTCTACTAAATATTTGGATTTGGACAAATATATGATTATTCTAGGAACTGCTCATTTTCGTTTACCTCTAAACTGCTAGTACTTTTAAGATGCAATGTTAAGCCATCACCAAATCTAAAATCAGAGGAAAGCTAGACTTAAAACAGAGCTCCAAGATCACCTCACCCATTCCATACTTGTTGATATAATCAAGTTTATGAAGTTTTTAGTCAAAATTTAAAAAAAAAAAGAACACTTGTGAGAAGGTGCACTCGTTTGCCCATTCTCATGTATTTATTGTGAGAAAACTTCTTATATTCCATCTATATTCCTTCTGCTGCCATGTAAACAGTATTTGTTATTCTTCCTCTAATGACCCTGCAGAACAGTTGGTTACTAAGAAAAGGCAGTGGCCATTTTTCACGTATTTGCAGGCTTATAGACACTTCTTTCTCCCAACACCTATCCTAATTTGAATTTTTTCCAATTCACTTTTAACAGTCAAAAATGCCATTTTAATTTCTAAGATAATACTGTAATGTAGATACTGAAGTAATTAGAATTTTTTCCAAAAAGCTAAATTAACTCACTAACACACTTAGCCTGCTTAGAAGTACTTGTCCCATATGATATCAAGTAGTATCTTTTGGGTTCATTATTTCTAATTAAATTCAAATGACATGTAAATAGATATTAAACCTTTATGTGAGAGATGTCATAACCTAAGATTTAATTTATCTAGAAACACCAACTGTCAATATTAACGGAAGCATTTCTAGAAAAATAATTTTAAAAAGAGTAACATGAACAAGATTTTCTACATTTGAGCACACAAGTGTGGGAAACAGGAAGTTCAGATTATTTCAAGGGACACTTTAGTGATACAACTAAAAATGAAACTTCCTCTGCAAATGATGAAATGTTCTTCTAATTGTCAGTTTAATGATTACAGGAAAGTGAGTAAGATCAACAGAAAACAGAAATTAAAACACTGTCACGTTTTATATTTGAGAAGACATCAGCAGATTTACACTCCTCACTATGGATTTTCTTGATCCAAGGCAAGAACTAAGCCTTCACATCCCCCAAAAACTAACTTCTCTTCCTCTTCTGTTTCTACAGACACCCTGTAGTATGCAGACAGTGAACAGACAACATGAGGTTCACCAAACTACTGACTGCCAAACTCCAGCTGAAGCAGACCTGAGGCCAGGCTCAGTGAGCATTGCTCCTGCCCAACACTGACATTCCACTCCTCTGGGCACCAAGGCTGTAACAGGGAGGATTTCTGTTTCCACGCCCACCCAACCACCAGCCTGCTTAAAGAAATATTCAATTTTCCTCGCAGCAATAACTATTACCATGATAATAACTAAATGTGCATTTCCACCTTTTCTCCACTCTTCAGTAGAGAACTTTTTAAGATATTAGTTTAAGGTTTAAAATGCATGTTAAAACAACAGCCTACATTAAAATAATGGATTAATGTCTCAAATTATTACCACTAACTACTACTTTCAAACTGTATTTTATTAATTTAGTTATTGCTTAGAAGACTCCCTCTGAAGCAATATATTCATATCTTTTTCCTTTTGCTATCTTATTCTTTCATATCAATTAATTTCTGAAGATGACAACTTGAGCTAGTCTTTGTAACGGTTCTCACTTTGTATGAATAAATTATGCATAACAATATAGCTCTGTTCACAACCATTCAAGGCAGAATATATTCTCATCTGATGTATAATAATTTGGAATTGACCTGCTAAATATAAAAGTAAATAACCAAGTTCTCTACCACAAATTATGCTAAAAGCTCCATTGTCATCCATTCCAGTTCATCACTTAGTCAGAAACGCAGAGATGCTTGTCTATTTTAAACCTTACACTATGAACCCTGGCATCTTTGAACTGCTTCCAGGAAGGATGTGGTGTACATATTAAATGAGCATCATGAGTAGGAACATTAAAGCAATTGAAATGAAATTAAATTTCTGGATTTGGAATGATCCATTTCTTTCAAGATACACGTAGAAATTTAGCTGCTGCCTTTTCAGCGTGTGCTGCATGTTCTGTCTAAGATTAATCCCACAGGAGGTTTTTTTATTTCCTACTCTGCCTATCTTTCATCTTCACCCCAGACTAAGCAGATGGATGTGAATTCAAAGTTTTCTGATCTTTAGCACAAGTTATAGAGGGTTATCTTTGGCTGTATATCTTTCTGCTGGCAGCACTCCCTTGGTGATGAAGGATTAACCACCACAGCTGTCTCTTCCCAGAATGATGCAGTGCAGCGCTCCTCAACACGACAGCATCACTTAATCTTAATGTCCGCTCTTCCAGCGCAGCCGCGCAGGACAAAGCCAATCAACATCAGATGCCACCAAGATGGACCTACTGCTTGGCCCTGGAGTCTTTCACCCTCACACACCTATTAATCAACATCATCCAGACCAATCCCAGTGTTCACTTCTTTCAAACCACAGTTAAACTAAGCCAGGTTTTATATTAACAGACCGAGAGCTATAGAAATCTACCCAGAGATAAAGCATGCATAGGCAGAACTGTAGAGTAAATTCAAATCAAGTTTTAAACCTCCTTGTTTACAAAACAAAGGTGTTTATTTTGTTTTAAAGCATAACTACAATTTCTATTTTTTACATATTGAAACTCACTAACAAGAAAAGATGCCTATTATCTTTCATGTCTCCAAAGACTTAAGAAGCCATAACTACAACATCTTGAGCGTGATGTTTTTATGAGGAATTGTTCTATCCCACAAATACAGAATGCACATTACCAGAAGTTCCTTAGTCTTCTGCAGACACATTATCTTGCCAAGATTTATCTCCTCTACTTTAACCTATTGTATGCAGACTGTTTAGTATTTTCCCTGGTTCTATCTGCTCCCCCCAGTTCCAGAGCAATTATTACATAGCTCCTTCCTTTATCCCTCCTCCCCTTTTTAAAGCTAGCAAGTTCTCAACAGCAAACGCAATAAAACAGTAAATTATTGCTAGAGTTTACTAAACAAATGCAACCTAGTTAAATTTAGAAAAATCTTCGCTTTTGCTTACATTTGCAATTTTACTGCTGAACTACTGGTATTTCTTACTTATGCAACATTAAAATGTATAAGAAATCCTCTTGTGTGCTATATGCAGCAACTACTCTTGATTTATAATACCCAATTTAGAAAAAAACCCCACAACTAAACCTGATTTAAATCACAGATTACTCTGTAAAACACAAGCAAGGAACTATTCCAAATCCTAAATGTAATTTAAACATATTTATATTTTACAGTGATATATTTTCCCCCATTCCTTGTCTTACTACTGTAAACTTTCTGTAATTATATAAGCAATTTCCCTGAGGTCACAACATTGATCACAGTTATATATTGCTCAAGTATTACAAAACATAACTTGCAATAAAATATTGCTGGACATCACTACATAATTTCACACAAAGAACTGCACAACTGAAGTTCAAGAGTGCTGAATTTGACAATGGGGTGTTTTCAATAGATTATTCATTTCCTCCTCACTCCACGATTAGATGACTATTGTTGAAATATTACCAAAAACATTAAGTTCCCACATATAGAAATGTGTAGGAGAGCAGAATAAAGGAGAAGAGCATATCAAACAGTTTACATGGGAAGCCAAGGCATGCAATCCCTTTACGTTATTCCTTTCCTTCATTGCAACGTCACCCCACGAAGTGTCACAGTGGTATAATACACTGGAAGAGTTCACAGTAGAAAAACCCCACAGGAGTGGAGCTCAATTTTTAGTGTTTCTGGTTGAGTGAGAGTTCTCACACACTTAATGAGAGGAGAGTTCACAGCTCTCAATGCACTATGCAAATAGATGTTATTTAGGAGCAGTTAGTGTTGGCGTGTTGCACAGCTGAGCTGACACACCAGTCACTGAACACTAGTTAACAAATGCAAGGTTCCCCTTCGGGAAGTTGCTTATAAAAAAAGGAAATGAAGAACTGAAGATTAAGACATGGATATTTTAGTTCACTGTGCAAAAGCAGTGGCAATAAAAGGCTGAAGACCAGTTATTCACCACGTATATTATACAAACACAGCAAACAAACTGCAAGCATTTGCTTTGATACTGATCTCACGTAGGTTTGAGCAGGTTGGGTTCCTTACCTATACAGGGAGTTCTCAGAGAGCATTCAGAGTCATCCAAATTGATTAGCAACAAACACTTTCTCAACTAACTTCTCAGTTTCAAAATTATAAAATATGACCCCCTCACAGACCTGCCAGCCTAAACAGTCACCTGGCTGCCGCCAAACCAAACCAACTTGTTGATAGATGCACAAAACCCCAGGGCTCAGTCTATGCAGCAAGCCACTAGGGAGACTGACCGAATTCCCCAACAGGCAGGGTGGGCCTGCAGGCCCTCCTCAAGGTCAGAGTACCACTCGAATGAAATAAAGACCAAGCGACTGTTTCCAACAGCACCACGTGCAGTCTTAGGGAATGTTATGTCTCTCAGTTCTGGAAGGCAAATCAGTTAGGCTCATTCCACTTCCCCAAAAGGATCACTGAAAACAGTACTCCAAAAAATGAACAAAGATGACAAACATGCATGAGTTTCAAACTAAGCAGCTTGGAATTCCCTTCTGTTGACTAACAGGAATGAAGAAATGCCAAATTGCAAGAGATTTAGATCCCACCTTCAAATAACAAAGAAGTTCTCCTTGCAAATCTCAGAGTATTTAAGAACACTTACTTCTCCAAAAAGTTTTCTATTAAAAAAAGAGTGGAATGCTAATGTTGTATATTAAAGAGCATGACTTCCATGTTACAGAAAGACTCCAAAGACTGTATTTAAGTCAGGACAGGTCAGTGCTGAACCTGTGAGCTTCATTAGCTAGCAAGGCTCCCCAAGGTTCACAAGAGTTCATGCAGAAGTATCAGCTCCTTCCTTCAAGTACTGCAGCCACTGATTTCAGGTACTATGCTGACCTTGTCCAATATCCTGCAGTGCCTAAGTAGACAGCACACCATCTTTAAAATAAAATAGTGATTTTCCATTGACTGCCATGCCATGAATGAGCACTGACCCAAAAACATTGTCTTTCAAATCACAGGAGACCTTCTGCTAGAGTTTATGAAGAAAATAGGAAAATATGCCAATGAAATATCAAAAAATTAATCAGCATTTGAGAGCATTTTCAAGAGCAGTTTTCTTCTGAAAAATTTAATAATACAAGATCTTTTTCTCCACAGTCTTCCTGAAAGATATTATTGACTCAACACAAAGCTACTGCACAGAAAACTGACTGATCTCTCCTAAAGCCATGTCTCAAAACCAACAGTACCAAATTAAATTTTGGTGGACTTTAGCTGTCTCTATATACACAAGTCCCACACTGATAAAACCTCTAAGCTTTTCTTCCTCTCTTAATAAATCACATCCCCAGTGTTTTACATATCTATTATTGCCAGCAAAGATGACAATATAGGAATGGCAGCAACAAGGCAGTAGCTTTTTTTGATTGCCTCTCAACACAAAAATAAACACGTTTCAAATACTAAATAGAAATGCCTGCAGCCATCCTGCTTTGCAGATTCAGATCCCTTTTTAGGTAAAGTGTATTATATTTTTCAAGCTATTCAGTGGTCATGAGCATAGTATAATGTCTTACAGATATTCTTCTCTCATAAATTTAATATCTTAATTTCAAGTTCTGAAGTTAAACAGCTATTTACAGACATGCACCACACTTAAAGACAAAGAGGCCTTCTGAAAAATGAAACCAATGGAACAGAAAGAGAGGACCTCAGAAAAAAAAGTGGACTAAACCATTATAAATCAATCATAAAAATAAATACCAAATACCAGATAAACCATAACAATACAAAAGTGTGACAAAATTATCCAGGCAAAACCAAACAGCCTTTTTTCTTTTTAGAGATAAATTTTAAATTATTCAATTGCCATCATTTGTCTGTTAGCTTTATCCACAAACAGCAACTGGTTAGAAGCACACAGTTAAACCAGGACCTCAGCTATTGAAAACAAGAATTTTCTGAGCATTTTTAGGAGGCCACACCAGAATCAAAATCACACTTTCTTTCATGAAAACCATTAAGCTTATTTTTCATGCTTAAGAGACCAAAATTGCCACTTGTGAAACCTTGTGCTTCCCTGGCACAACAGTCTCTCTTGCAGATGGTTGAAAGGGCTCACTGTCTGAAGGACTGAAATTCAGGGAATATGGACAGTTTATAGATCCACTTGCTCCCATAATTTGAGGAAGAGCCCATGAAAGCTTCTTTTTCAATAAACACTGAACAAATACTGAACAAAATTTTAAAACTTCTCAAGTTACTTTGAAAAAGGAGTTCAAAATCTTAAATCACAGATACTCTGGATTTTTTACTGATTATTTTCTTGTTAAAAAGGCTAGGTTAAAGAAAAAGATGTTGCCACTATAAGACTGCAAACTTCCCACAATAAAAGCTCAGCATCATTATGTGACAAAAGGGGTTAACTTATCCAATACCATTAAACTATAATCAAGGGCCTTTGTATTCAGCTTATGCCCTTGCTTGCATTTGTCAAGGGATGATAACAGACGGCTTACAAACTCTCTCCTCATTACTAATTCATTTTTTCACACACCTGTTAATTATTAGCAGCACATAATTATTAACAAAAACCATGCATCAAAGAGGTTATTTGGGTATATTGTCACCTACATCTGATTTATGCCAGTGGAAAAAACCATAAATATATTTCAATGTTCACATAAAACTTGGAGGGGAGAGGGGGAGACAGAAGACAGCGGTGGGGTAGGAGGGGGACATGAGGCAGAGGGGTGAGGGGTGAATGTGTTTTATGCAGCTTTTCCTTTTTTTAAAGTGCAAGTTAAAATCATTTACCAGCATTGTCTTGCTATACCTCCTCACCCAACATTGTGAGAGTGGAAGTCATTAAATTTAGTGTGGGGGAAAAAAGGCACAAATAACAAAAAAACCCAAATGTAATTCAAGAAATCAAGTTCTCGATACTTGTATCTACAAAATGTCTAATACTTGCAATAAAACAAAAAAAAAAACAAAAACAAAAACAAAACACACACACACAAAAAAAAAAAACCACAAAAACAAAACAAAAAAAAAAAAAACCACACACGCAAAGAAAACCACAAAGAAATCCTGAAACAAAACAAGCAAACAAAACCAAGACCAAACCAAAACAAACCACCGGTAGGGATTTTAACTCCAAAAGTCTGGATAAACTCCAGCAGGGATCGTTAACCCCCCTCTATTACCTGTATGAAGTTTCAAGGGCCAGTAATGTCGTCTGTGTCTTAACAGGCTGCTGCAATGGTCTGTGCTTAACATTGTCTCAAACAAATACAGCAAAGATGAATTCTGAAAAACTGCTTAGAATTTCTATATGGATAGCCAGTTATAGCCTAAGATCACAGTAATTTAGAAAATCACTACAGAAAGAGAAAAGGCATTTTTAAATGTAACTGATGACTATTCATCTCAACATACATCATCTTGTCAGGAACTTCAGAAAATACATAAAAGGGCGACCCACTGCCAAAGGAAACATAATACAACATTTTGCCTCTATTCTTAGACTTCCACACTGTCTCTCTCCCAGCTTCAAAGGCTAACAAACTTTTGAAGGAGGCTTTCAGAAAAGTAAATAAATCAAAATTACCAACTCCCTGCAAACCAGGTGGCCAAAGCATTTAGTGGAAGTGGACCAAATTCCCATTCTTTGGGGAGTGAGAAACTTTGAATCAGCAGTGTATTGGGGGTGAGTGACTGTGGTCTGACAAAGCTGGACATACGATAGCGCCTTCCTGGAGCACCGAAGGACAGATCAGAGCTTCTTAAGAGGGAGAACACAACGTCCAAGCAAGATGTACTCACTATCTGTCAACACAGACACGGGGATAAATTTGGATCTCAATATTTGAAACAGTGTAGGAGACTGGTGGTTCTTTTCTAAAACATGCACTTATTAGTAGGTTATTAGAACACTCACCATTCAAATCGTGCTTTAATGCCCATCCTTTTAAAGAGAGAGCCAGTATTTTCATTTGAGTCATCATCACCATGCACCATAGTGCTGGTTAAAGATCATAGCACAAGAGTGGGCTAGAGCCTTATTCTACCATGGTGTAAAATTAAAAAAGAGAACAAAACTTTGCTAAATGTAGCTAAATTGGCAAGCAAGAATTGTCAGAAAGCAATGCACTTCCACTAGTGTTTTCCCAGAAACACAAAGAGTTTCACTGGTTAAATTCAAAATGTTAATACTAAAAAAAACCAAAAAACCAAAAACCCACAAACCACCAACTCCTTTTGTTTATACTGAATTTTTGGTAAGGATAAACTATCATTGTAAGAAAACAAAAAATATATAGTTTTGTTGTCACAGTTATCACCACAGTTGTGCAAAGAGAAATCCTCAGAAATTTGATATTACTTGTAAAATTCAGGTTTGATTTTCTTTACTGTGCTTTTAACTCCCTCCTAACAGAATTTTTAAGCTCAGGTTTGGTGCTGTGGAGCCATTTTCATACGGTGTCTGTTCACATCAGAGCAGACAAGTTCACTGCTGTCCACGCAATACTGCATGAAGGTACCTTAGAGAAGAGTTGCGCTTAGAAAACAAGAAGCATGACAGTATTTGGTCACTCCCTTCATTTCTGTTCTTAGAGCTACTCATATTAATCAGCAGTATTTCTCTACAGGAAAATGCTATTAATTTTAAGGGCCTGGTTTTTCCAAGGGATTGTAAGAAAACAAACGTTTCAGATACTTAAGAGTTGAATTTTTTGATTAAAAGTGCACTCAGAGCATTAAACTCGGCAGGCGAGTCTTCACCTGAGTACTGCTAACATTAAGTTTTATCAGCAGCTGAATTGCTGCTCTAGTTTTTAGCACAAACAAGACTTTTTTATATAAAAAGTCAAGAGCTCAAGTATTCAGCTGCAGGGAAAGTAAACAACATTAAGAGAGAAGATACTTCCAAAAAAAAAAAAATTTATTCAAGACCTACATTAAGGGTCCATGCAAACTAAATCCAGTGTCTCCAAAGTCAGTTTCCTAAATATTTCCTCATCTAAAAGGGAATGTACAGAACATTATCTACTGACAAAAGCTGAGGGCTTTCCTTTCTAGACACTTGTAATGCAGTTCCGTAAGGTAGTGTGGTGCTGAATATTAGGACAGTTAATGTTCCTTGCTGAAAAAGGAACCAAAATCCAGTCTTAAATAGCACAAACAAAGGACTCCTTTGCCAGTGTTCAAAAGGGAAAAAGGAAAGTAAGATCTTAAACTAACTCTCTTTTAACATTAAACAGTGATAGCAAAAACATGAATAGGTGATAATCTAATTTCATTCTGAAACAAGAAGGAGTCAAGGTAACACATATCACAAAATCATTGGAAACATATAACAAAACAATAGCATAAAAAGAAAACCTCTACTGACCAAGCATCTCTTTTCTACACAATACTCCTAGCATATGTAGGGATTTTTTAAAATATATTGCTGTAAAAGTGTTAAGGACCCTGACATGTACATAGTTCTTTCCATTATCTCCTTTAGATGAAGGGAGTGTGTTCACTCTTTACAATCTAACTTGCAAGGATGAAAAAGTTTAAGAAATTCAAACGTCTCCTTTGTTCAAAAGCCTTGCCAGTTTCTGTTCTTAGTGATTTATTTAAATAAAATGTAAAGTAGTAGGTGTTAATAAAATCACACGTGATAAAATAACTATTTTTTTTTAATCTGATCTGCAATAAATTTTATAAATTCTGATTGCCAGTTATTTAAGCCGTCAAAGCTTTGCCAACAATAGCCAGCAGAGGTCTATTACTGAAGTAGTATTAATATAGACATCATCACCAATTCAAAGCAGATAATAAAGGACTGACACATTTATTATCATTATTAATTAACAGTTTTCTGAGATGGAATTAAATCAATATGCTGCTCTGATATCATTTTAACTAGTTATGCAAATCAAACATTTAGAGCCCATGAAAGGATATAAATGCCATTCAAAATTCACTTCACACTTATTACTGTAATATCAGAACTTTCAGGCTTTGCTAGTAAAAAAAGGACTTAATGCTCATTTAATTACACTCAGACATAAAGCTTATGGAATGAAAGTTGAAATAGCTGATTAGTTAGGAAGTCACAGTAAGGCTATAACACTAGGGATAGACAATGAGATAATAATGTGAAAATGCAGAGCTTTTGCTCAGAGTTGTTCTGGCAGATCCTATTAAAAAGAACAATGACATGTGTAGGAGAAAATGTTTTAAAATTACAAAGTTGAAGAATCTTTCCTAAAGCTACAAGAAAAAAGAAACCATTAGTTGTCACTTACATAAATAGAAAAATGCTATGTTAAATCATGTAACATTGTTTCTAATTATGCGATTACAATATTTAATCTTTTAGATGTGAAATTTTAACTATTTGTCTGCATAAACAACATCATTAAAGAGCCTTCCTTGGCAGAATAAAATTTTGATACAGATGCTAGGAGAGAATTAAGCAGCAAGCAGCCTGGCAAAGGGCTCCTGGCTGATGCCATTGGACATGACAGCCAGACAGATTAAAGAGTCTCCAGTGAGGTCAGAGTTGAGGCCGAGCTGGCTGGCAACAGCCGGCCCTTGGCTAACCACACTGGCCACTTAAGATCAGGTTCTAGGCCAACCCCCCAGCACCATGCAAAAAGAGCATCTCTGAGAAGCCCTCATCAAGAGGCCAACCAAAGGTGGCTGACAAAGAAAAAAGGACAAAGACCCAGGAGTCTTTCGATCTCATGCATCTTTGATCTTTGGACTTATGCATTAAGTACAGGAGCTTTGTGTGCAGGAGTTGTTACACCAGTGCAAAGTGTTGTCCTTCACTTTACCCACAGGAGACTTTAACAGGGTTCCCAGCAGCTTGGGATCTCACAAGTTGCATGCAGTCTGCACTGCAGAAGACACTGACAAAACCTAGGTTTTGCATAGTCATTGTGAATATCCATCAAACCACCATGTTTTTCAAAATTGTGGGATGTTTATCTAGACTTTTCCCACAGATGCTGAGACTGCACCCCTTCCTGCTTTACACAACACCACATTGGGCTTGAAGTTTAATACGGAACTTAGTATGACTGCAGGAAGGGAAGCGACAGACTTCTTGCTTACAGCAATGTCTAAATTTATCATGGTCACAAAATGAAAGTTTTGGCAATGCCAGAAGATTTCTCCATTCAGTACACTCCATACTTCAGGGACAATGCTCAGCCTAAGTCTTAAAACAAGCAGTCACAGCACAGATTTATTTGGTGGGCAAAAAGGATCTTTTGCCCACTCTGTCAAAGTAGGACTTAAAGGATGAGGTAACATTCTTAGGATGCTAAGAGGCTGGATCAGAAAGGTAACCAACTATTTACAGAGTAAGGTAACTCAGATCTCGTTGTTCAAAACTATTAACCATTAATGAAAAAACAATACATACAGGCAAAAAGTTAAAATTCTATGAAAATTATTAGGAAAACCTAACTTGCAAGATTCCTATCGCTGCATGAACTAACTCAATATCTAGGTAAGTGAAAATACTAGGCTTGCTAAATTGTCTGGCATCAATCAGTAAAGTGAGGGCAGCCACATTCTGCCAAAGATAAGGGTTCAACTGAAGTCTCATCTCTACATTCTTTCCTGACTCATTTTATGACTAGCAAGCAGCCTTGCTAGCAGCCAGAAGAAAATTCAGACCTATGAACTGAAGACAAGGTGAGTTAACTCTCTTCACAGAGGAGTTGACTCTGGCTGATATATAAGAGAATTTTGTAGTTGGCCAGACCACTAACTTTCAAATCTAATTGGAAAAAAAGTTCTCTTTTTTTGCACTGTCTGTACTACAAAAACAGAATATGGCATGCTGTGATGAATCACTTTTTGCACCCTGTATCAAAACACTTACTTTAGGCATTAAATATCCATAGTGCATGTCTGGAGAGCACTCACAAGCCTACATAACTGCTCACTAACCATTTTTTTCTCCTGTTCAACAACACTGAATCAGGAGAAATCCACCTAACACCAGTCAAACTGTCTGATAACCTTGATCAGGTGGAAGGGTACGCTACAGACAGGAAAAAGAGGAAACAATCTAGCAGTGCTCCTTTGAGCACACAAAGCAGTCTAGGCAATGGCCATTTTTATACTATGTATTTGCAGTATTTTACCTTCTGATTATCTGGGTTTTCAAAATTATTTGGTTTCAATAAGACCTTAACAAGGCATTCCCAGAAGCACTCCTACACCTGCAAAAGCCCCCAGAAAAGCTGGGGGTTTAAATATTTGCTGGCTTTATCTCTGGTATGGAATGGGAACAAACAACTTTTTCAAAATTCACACCTTGTCACCACTCTGAAAGTATAGTTATTATTATCTCAAAAGTAAAAAATTATTAGAAGGGGAAAGCTTTGCACCATACAAAGAACTGGAACAGCTGGGCAAAGTCTACCTTTAAAAATGCCATCAATCCTAAAACAGAGACAGTTGGGTGATAGAACCTTTGTGACAAATACTTTATTGCCATCAGCTGTCTAGTGCCACGTGGCAGCTCAAGAGGAGGGAACAGTTTGTCACCAGGAAGGCTGATGCTATGCACTGCAATTGTTAGGTTGAGACCCAAGGATCTGAAAGACTTCTTTCAGTAACTGGGGTAGGGAGATCCGGCAAAGCAGAAGAGCTCTGAACTGCAACCATAGCTAGGGAGCCAAAGACAAGGATGAAAAAGGTGGGAGTAAAAAGGATTTCTAAACACAAAGAATTTGAACACTGGTGTGTAATAAGAGTAAAGTTGTGCCACTCCAGCCTAGAGGGACAAAATGTTGGCAAGTATGGGGAATATCTTCCCCAAAACTCTGTGTTTCATTTAAAAGTGAGACATTCATTTCCTTTAATAGTCCACAAGACAGAAGAGTGAAGGAAAACACAGTAGATTGCCAACACCTACTGTAAGAATCTCCCTGCAATGGTTTCCTTCTCCCACCTTCATGGCAAAAAAAGGGGAAAAAAGTTTTTCTCTGGGCTCACTTCATTCAAGAATACTCTCTTACAGAATACTGGCATAGAGAATGCTGTATTCTCCACATAAGATGAAAACTTACATTTTCAGTTCTGAAGGCTTTAATCTTGCAAGCTGCCATTGTTAAACCCAGTAGGTAATAGCTGGGTGGAAAAAACAGGAATTTAATTTTGCATTGAAAAAGTAGCAGAGTACACACATGCAGCAATCATATGCAGAATGAAACACTATTAATAAATCCCCCCAAACCTGTAATGTTCCACTGGGTTCACATCCCTGCCTCCACCCAAAAGAACCCCAAAACAAAAAAACAAAAAAAAAACCCCAAAAACCAGAAAAAAACACATAACAAACAAACAAAAAAACTCCAAACCACAAAAAAAAACCACCACAAAAACCAAATCCAAAAAAGACAGGCAAACAAAAAACCTCAAAGGACCACAGAGCTGTGCCATTCAACTCCTAAGCATCCCATTCAACCAGCTCTCACTTAGGCCCACAACAGCAGATCCAAGACAAGCAAAAGAGTTTTAGTACAAAAGCTTCTGTAGCCTAGAAGGTCAAGCTGAAACCCTGCTTAGGTCAAAAGACATAATGAAATGCCAGATCTCTTCCTATCACTCAGGTTTCATTATAAGACTTCCATTCTTTGAATAATAATTCAGCTTATCTGAAATTCTTGGCAAATAAAAGGCCCCAAACTGGAACAAATCACGTACACTTGGGCTGACAGTGAAGTACTGGCAGAGCTGAAGGCCAAACATGGCAATAACTTTTCAATACTTCTGGTCTAGGTTGCTTGTAAGTTTTTGCCCATATTGTGCCTTCCCATTTAAATAAAATGGAATACTTGAAATCTAGTTAGAATGACATTAAAAAGTATCCAGCCTCAGTTTATTATCTAAAACTGAATTAATACACTTTAAAATATTCAAATGCTCAACTACCATATGCTCTGATGATGAGTCTGTAAAACAGAGAGCAGAATGCCTGAAAGGACAGCTCAGAAAGAGAGATCATCCGCCAGCCAGTAAACTGTCAGAGTTTAAGGCATTACATTCAAACTCCTAAAATTCGTCCAAGTAATTTTAAATAGAGACATTGAATTTCTTCAGTACTCATTTAGGGTGTTTTCTAAAACTTCACTAAATATCAATTGCTTAGCATGCTTCCTATCCTTGTTAAAGTCTCATCAAATCAAAGACTTTAGAAGAAATCAATGAAGACTCATCCATACTCTTGAAAACTGAAGAACATTCACAATTAACTTGCCAAGCTCATTCTTCTCTACTGACAAAATTCTGCTTACCCTGATCAGACAAAGCAGTGACCTTTCAGAAAGCTTGAGTAAGGAACCAGTAATGAGAACAGGATTAATCAAAAAAAGAAACCAAATTATTTATTTGTAAACAACTAAGAGAAAGCCAGGAGGCAATAGAAACTAACCTGACGTGGAGATGGGATCCAGAGTGACTTCAGTAAGAACCCAGGGAGTGGGAATGGTGAACAAAGATTAGATGAAGGAAGGTAGAGAGGTGATGTGTGAAAGGAGAAATAGAAGTTTTCTGCTTCACTGTGCCTACTACACTAAACTCCACTCCAGATTCAGACGGAAGGGTTCCCAAGCTTTTATCTGCTGTTAACAAATACCGGTGAATTGACTGGTAGTACATGTCCCCTTCTGATCTTTTTCCTGCATCTACTGAACATGAAGGATGGCAAGGCATGCATGCCCATGTTACAGTCCCTTGGGTGATATGTCCATTACACAGTCTCCACCCCGATAAAGAAGTATGCAGTGATGCAATATTTTTATTATTTACACTCTTCTTTGAGCAAGAGAGAGAGAGAGCACTTAGTTACCCATATATGTGTTTGCAACCGTGGCTGCAAAGTCAGAATGAGAGTTTTAGTTAAACCATATGGGAGATTTCCAATAAGAAATAAATACTGAAAAGGTTGGGGGGGGTTGAGGTTTTTTGATAACTATAGGTTACATTTACAGGGATGAAAGTTTAATATTTCTTGTGACTGCTTAGCTTACCAACCTTATAGTTCTTGGCAACTTCAGAATGAGAATTATTTCCAAGCATGATCATCTGTCTTGTCCACACTGCTTTCTGGAGAGCCTGGACATCAGAGAGATACTGCAACATCACTCAATGCTACATATTACCTGTCCACTCAGATGCCAACCTGGAAACCACTGGCTAAAAGCTACTTTAATGATAACAAGATATTATTATCACTAAGCATTGGCCACTCTGCACACCAGCTCTGCATTAGCTATCACTTGGAACATCCTTTCTCTAGGCATTAACACATTTCTCTGTTCTTTCTCAACTAAAACATAACTCAAAACAACAGTATTATTTAACTTATGTTTCATTATGAGTAACTATTTTGATATGACTATGTTACCTAAAATTATTCTCTTTAGAGTCCTGCAATCCAAAGAAATAATGTCAGCAGACATACTCATCGATAATCATGAAATAATAAATTGACCTGGATTCCTGTTCCTTACACTATCAAGCAACTTTAATGTTAATTTAGTAAAGCCTCAAGGTCAATGTGAATGCCAGTACCATCATCCTTGTTTCACAGCTAGGGAACTGAAGCATAGGCAGGTTAAGTAACCTGGCCAGGTAAAAAAAAAAAGGAATATATATGAAGACACAGCATCAGTCTCCCATTTCTTGCGCTGTCATCACAAGAGGCCACTTTTACACAGAAGAATCAGATTTTTAATGTAATTCTAGGGAGTAGTTAGTCTTCTGATTCCTTACATAAATTTTAATGGTACAGGTACTTTCTGAGTCTGTGGCTCCAGCTACATTATTAGTCCTGCTTTAGTAAGGAAGCAGCAATATGATTCTTCCCTGACAAGAAATACCAGCATAATTTATTGCATTATTACTCCTCTGAACTGAAAGCAATTAATTACCTCCAGCAGGATGCACAAGGGAAAATTCATCAGAGAAATGTGATGAAAAATGTACCCACTGCTTTAAAATAATAGGTGCTTAATGGTTTTTTGTTTGCTAGCTAATCTAGAGCATCTTATAAACAACTAAGGATTGGTTATCAGTTGCAAAACCAGGTTTTCCTCCCTTACATTGTTCTACTACCCATAATCTTAGAGGAGAGGAAGAGAACACTGCCACATTCATAATAAAAAACCAAAATCATAGTATTTTTTCCTGTTATAAAATTGGCAGTATGTTTGTATGTAGAATACATGATAAAGTATGCATGGATTTGTGTTGGTAGCACTTCTTTTCATTACATGTCATCAAACTCAAACTAACAATTCCGTTGGAAAAGTTGGCAAAGCTATTCTGCACTTACACAACAGAGAACATTCCTACACATTCTATGGGAAGGAACTGAAAAGTTTGGTTGAAAGAAAAGACAATCTCAAAAACACAATTTAGACTGTACTTCAGCAGGTTAGTATTGTTCAGTATCTATACATGCACCACAAACCTTCCTTAGTGTTCAAAGTAATAGGAAAATAACAAACAAAAGACTGGTCTATGTTAATACATTGGGCATGTGTGTGTTAAAGATAGGCATAGAGCTAAATTCATTACATTTATTTCAGCTCTTCAGAATTATTCACATCTGTATGATTCAGTAATTGTTTTTTCTATAAAGTTATTGGAGTAATTTTACTCTGTATATTCCCGATCAATTCCTCCTCTCAAGGGCACAGTTGAAAAGTGATATTTGAAAACGGTCCCTGATAGATTGCATGGTTAGTCAGCAGCAGAGACAAACAACCTAATCCAGCGCAAATTAGTTCGGCTGCCAGCAATAGTTTTATACAAAGATGTAAATTATGTTGTCAAAATCGGTCGCTTTCTAGCTTGCTGCTCAGCTAACAAGAAACCACTTTGGCTGATAAAGATGAACACTAAGCTTTCCTCGCTTACAAATTTGCAAATCTGCCACTTCAGCATTCTCTTAGCCACAAACAAAACAGGCCCATATAATTGCTTCCTTTTTTCTGCACCAGTATTTCTCTCAGTTCTATTTCTGCACACAGAAATACAAATAAAAATCATAAATAGAATTTGGAAAGTGTAATGGTCTTGAAAATTTTCTTTTAAAAAAAAGGCAAACAGGACAGCCACAATCAGCCACTTTTAGCATTTCCAGCAAAATCGTGAGACGTGATACTCCAATACAAATACCACCCAGTCATACCAATACTTTAGGAGATTTACTGTACAAATGTGGCATTCACAGAACTTCTGAACATAGCATAAATGTCTTGATCAAGAGAAAATACACACATTTATTTTAATGTAAGCTTAAGTGTCTTTGGAACTGCTCTGGATGACAGTGATCCATCTGTATCTATTACTTTGCATGTTGTTGTGAAGAGTAGAAAATATATATGCTATTATTACCCCGATCTGCCCACTTTAAATGTAAACTAGATAGATCTAACATTTGAATGAATATAATAATGCATTATAACTGTAATTATATCCAGTATAAGTCAAATAAGTAAATTATAAATTACAATTACCCTTTAAAGTTGCTAGTCCCATTATTTGCTTTAAAATTAATTGCAGGTGCTCCTGAATGTTTTATTACAGCCCCAAAGTTGTATATTTCAAAGAACAGTACAGATGATTCCTGTTTATTTGTTAAATTAAAGCTTTGTTGGTAAAACTACAGCTTAATTAATATTATGGGTACTGTATAACGCAATAGTTTACCTTGTGCATAATTTATTTCCACATGCATATCTCAGTGCAGACCCATTACAGCTCTAAGGCAGCTAAAATAAAATATTCTTCCTTTGCTGGCATTTTTCTAAATAGCAGTTCACTAAATCAATATTATTCACTTGGTATTTTTAAAAGCAGTGTATCTTAATAATTATACAGCATTAGAGTAGGCAATAATTTCACTTGCTAAGCATATTAAATTTAGCAAACCATCAGTCAAATAGTTTGTTCTTCTTCAGAATTTGTAAGCAAAGAGTCAGAGAGTTTGGAACCATGTTACATTGGTATAAATGTCACATATAGTTTAAGGCTGTGTTTGTGACTCCCTAAGCAAGCACAGTGCCATACATCTTTATTAGTTTCATTGGTCAGTGCAGTGACCAGTTGTTTATACTCATTACACAAGACAAGGTGAACCACTTGGCACAGGCCACAATCACAGCTAAAAACATATGACTTTGCAGAAAATAAAAATTGTAGAAAAGGCTGCACACAATGCTGTGTATACATACTACAGAACAACATTATTTATGCTGTTTCAGGCTTCCAGTTTCTCCAATATGTCAAGGAAAATATTTTTTGGGCTTTTTTTTCTTGATTTAATTTTCTGGTTTATTATTATTATTTCTGTGTTCATCACTAGAGATTTCTGAAAGAATATATATAATTAAGCCAATGGAATAATAATCCACAAGCTAGATGAGGTAGATGGATGTTTGGTTGAGGGTTTTTTTTTCCAAAGTACTACATAGAAATCACTGTTGCTGGGGTTTTTTCCTCACAGAACATACTTCCTTATTCAGTGATTGCAATGTAATTAAATAGCTGATATATTAAAGCAAATGCATTAAAACAAATTACAGATTCAGCTTTTTTTTTTTTGCATTATTTTGATTACTGTATCTTGCACTGCCATGCATATACACTTCTTTCATCACACAGAGATAAAATAATTTGTCTCTAAAGAGAAAAAATATTTGGTTCATTTTCCCACACCCATCTTTATTGATATTTCAAGATAATCCAAAATATACTTTCAGGAAATTATTCTTCCTGAACACAACTGTTCAGCATACCATACAGCATACCTGTGCCCAGGTGTTAAGAAAGTGGAGGGCCAACATCAAAATAAGGAATTAAGGACATATAAACACACTTTTCTCTCTAAAAATCCCTGATAAACCAGGGAATTTTAAAAAATATATCTTTTGTGCCAGATGACACATGTTCACCAATAGTCACAAGGATAGAAGCAAATTTGGTAATAGTCATGTTTCAGGGATTTTTCCTTCCTGACACTGAAAACGAGAAGATTAACTCCAGGAAAGACTAAGAGCATAGAGTACATACTATTGTGTCTGGGGTAGTCTCCTTATGATACAGGAAGGTAGAGACAAGAGTATGGAGAAGACAACAAGAGGGAAAAAAAGAGGGAAAAATTAAGCAAGGCTTGGAGGGGAAAAGTAACAGAATGAGATGAAGATTTAAAAGTGCATCACAGCACTCATGAACGAAGTTTGGGGGCAAACACTACGCAATTCAGGTGACATAGCAATTTATACTATAGACACTTGCAATACAGTCAGTGGATTTGTGTTTTAAAGGCATGTAAGTTAAGCTTTTCCCAGGAATATTGTAACAATTTTCATCCCACAGTTATCTACAGAAAAACTGAAGTCTCATCTTGACAAGCTCTAATAGTTCAGCATCCAACAAAACTGAGAGGAAATCACTTGTACAGAACTGAAGAAAAATACTCAGTATATTAGAAAGTTAGCAACTGCCTGCTCATTCTACACCATGTTTTCGGGAAGGAAACACAAACTCTTATGTCAAAAGTGCCAATTTTGATCCATCAAGTCACCTCACTCACCAAACCCTCTTTCAGCTATGGATAGACTACTGACACATGCACCTTAGTACTAAGTGTAGCATTCCCAATCATTTTCTCAAAATCCCATGTTGATACTGACTAAAATCTCAACCAACACATGCATTTGTTTACTAGACAAATAAAAATAAAACAAAACCCAGAAAATAGATCAGAAACCAGAGCCCGTCTAACCATGGAGAATATGCCTTTCTATGCTCATTTTTTGGCTCCAGTAAAGCCACACAGAGTGATCCTACACACAGCCTAGTACTTTCAGTGGAAACTTCAACTTAGCAAAATTTCCACTAATAATGACTAAAGTAAAATAGTCAATCTTCTCATTTCTCTAGTAAAATAATTTACATAAATTTCTTATTACTTCAAGGGCTTGGTAACCACCAGCCCACACCATTAGTGATAGGATTTCTTAAAGCATAGTGGAAAAAGTTGGCTTTATTCCTGAGGAGGAATTTTAATCATCCCATGTTAGCATAACTAAGCAACCACAGAAACCATGTTTTAAAACCAATCTCCCTAGAGACTATATTCCTAGTGTACATTAACAGCTTTACAAGGTTCAAACTACATGAAAAGCTGCTCGGATCCCAACTTCCCCTTCTGTATTCACATGCAGATTGAGAAAACTAAGTTATTTGGGCTCCCTGCAGAAATATATTACCACAGAGATATTAGGAAAATAGGAGGGGGGAAAAAAAAGAAATCAAATCACTTATGTACAGCAGAAGTTTCACAAACAACTGTAGCCCAATTTGCCACAGAGTAGGTCTTTCAGAAGCACAGTTGTCCTAAAAATCCAAGGATCTTGTTGATAATAAAAACAATCTTGAAAAAACAAAAATGTTTTGCATCAGAGATGCATTATGATTGCAAGAATGGTTTTCTTGCCATCTTGTAGCAGGAGCTTCATCTTCACCTGCAGGTTGGAAGTGCTTGGTTTAAACTTTCAGACACTAAAGCTCTCTAAAACACTGATGGAAAAAAATCTCAATTTTTTTCTTATCCGTTTCCTGAAGATGTCTCTTAATTCCAGAGACATCAAAGCACTTGGACTTTTATAATCATAAGGATCAACCTGCCATTTGATTCAAAGAGATAGATATTTATAATGTTGAATATTTTTAAGAATTAGTACCTTTCTCTCCAGCCACTGCTGTTTGTGAAATCTTTAACTTTCAAGCCATTACTGCTTTATTAAAGAGTAGAAACTGTAAACAGGAAGACCACTTGCTTTATCATTTTGTTCCTTTTAATCTGCAGAAGTGTAATTAGATCATGCACCTGTGTTCATATTGTAAATGTTCTAAAAGCCAAAATTTAACAATTTTCCAATATGCTATTTTTCTCTGTAATAAAACATAACCAAAATTTAAACCTCCGCAAGTTTTCCTTTGCCATTACAATAACATGCCTGAGTTTTCAAAAAATAAATCCGTGCTGAACCTTGGCTGCCAATCTGTGAATGTATAAATGCTATTATCAGTCGTGCTGTTTATGTATTTTACACAGCACATATTTGTGAAGGTTTTTAGAACAACAAACTCCATTATAACATTTTGAAAGCATACTCTAGACAGATGCTTGATTAACTACATTTTAATCTTTCTGCCGCTATGAAAGTTTGGGGGTTTTATCCACTTGCTTTTGTTTTTATTAGAAGGGCACTTTTAAGGGAAGATTTTCATTTCTGTCTACCCAAGAAGCAGTCAAGGATACAGCAGATGCAGAATCATACCAACTTTAGACAAAAACTGTCTTTTAACTGAGGGAGAAAGAACACTGAGATTTTAAAATGCCTCTTTTAAAATGTATCGTAGATAGGTCTTCACATCTTGCCAATGCCCTCCAATTAGAAGGTGTCCAAGTACAAGTCTTTCTCTTTTTTCCAAAAAATCACCTTAGGATGGCAGAGTGCATACCAAAGCTACTAGTCAGTGAATATGTATTACAGTTGTCTGACCTATGTTTATGTCACCAGACAAGTGCCTACACACAGGTACAAACANGAGAGAGAGAGAGACAAAAAGGCAGTAGGATGAACAAGAAAATGGCATGTAAAATAACTATAAGATATTCCAGGGGAAAATGCACGAGCTGTAATCATTCAAGATTTCAGCAACTTGACTCTTCACATGCTGAAGCCACATTTTCAAGGTCTTATCTGCCATATGGTTCCCTGTTTGGATGATTTATTAGGTGTAGAAAGCACACTGATAAATTTTACTGCATTTCCCTGAATAGGCAACCTATGGTGTCAATAACAAAGCTCAGGCCGCTTTAATGAAAACTGTAAGCACCAAAGGGTAACCATTTATTTATGAGTCACTACAGTATTACTAGGGCAAAATTTATCTTCCCTTCTCACGCACTCTGCAGAAACCAAATCTGGTCAAAGAAACAGCGATCACATCCATATGTCAGTGACTTACTAACATGTCTCCTGCACACTCAGGGCTTGTAGCCAAATAAACAGTTTCCATTTAATTACTATTTTCTGTAATGTAAAAGATGCTCTTATGTTTTAAAACTTAAAAAAAAAATACGTTGGTGACAACTTGCATATCCACAAACCATTATGCAGTGTTAATTTTCTATGTTCAAGACAAAAAAAACCTATCAAAAATAAGAATAATCATTTATCAAAAATAAGAATATTCGTTTCAGCAATATAAGCTTTAGCTGTACAGGAGTGGATCCTCAAAATCACTCTAGGTAATCTTGGAAAAAAGGAAGCTAAAAAAAATGGCAGCTTACAGAGGCAAAAAGCAGTATTTACTGTTCCATCAAAGATTTCAGAAAAATTAAAAAACCTGACAGTTTGGCTTCAACTCAAAACCCATAACTCTTGAAATTTATTTTGTGTATCTTTTTTTTTCTAAGGCTTTAGTTTAAAAGAACATATTGCAATTCCTTTTCTATCTCACACATTGATTGTTACTTGTCTCATGCCCACAATCCAAGGCACTTAAGACACCCAAACAAAAATTAACAACTGCAGAAGGTAACTGCTTATAACCACAGTTATAACCACAAAGGCAAAATGAAATTGTTATTCATCCTCCAGGAAAAACATCAATGACTCACAACTAACCAAGACTGACAAGACTGCTTGTCTCTCTCCTCACACATATAGGCCCCGTCTTCTCCCCTTTTAAAAACCAACCACCAAAACGACTCATGCACCCCCCATACATCATTCAGTATGAATGTAAAGATTAGCATGAACACACATGGTGAGGTGTTGGCTCCAGATACTGTGTCCTGTGGGTTTTTTTCCTAAAGATATGCAAAAGCATATATTATCAATTCAATTTATTTCAATTTCATCATTACATAATTCCAACAACTACGTAAGTCTGAAGCAAAATGCTCCACTCTTTTAAAAGGTCAACTCCATGCTTGAAAAAGCCTTCCATTCACCTAGATACTTCATTGGTAGCTTCCAGACAGCAAACTACTGAAAATCTTGCCCTCAACATCCACCTTTAACTCAGATACATAACATGTTATTGGTACACACATGTCCTTTTTATTATAACTATAAACCTATGGTGTCAATGAACAGTTCCTGGCAGATGTCCAACTGCAAACGTAAGAGTGGAGTCCTTGGGGGCATGGAGCACAGCGCGGTTAAGGAGCTGAGCAGTTAAAAGACCGGCTTTCTACACGGGTTTTTAACCTTTGACTAGAGTTGCTCAAATACGACTTTCCACGTAAGTAAATGAATGCCATGGTCCAAGGGCTGAGGAAAGAGCCACTCCAGGCTGGGTCAGGGTCTTTTACAAAGCCTGACTCCAAAGTGACAGGGTACTTTGTCATGACCAATATGCAAAGCATCCAAAATGACAGACTCTAATTAGTAAGCAACATTTTCTGAATTAACAAGCACCTTCTTTCTTGTTATTGAAAAATTTCCTAAGGAAAGAATGCCCAAATTACTGCGTATGCATTTTTTTTTCTCAATTTAAGACCTGAGCAGCAGCCAAACTGAGCTTTCTGAAATCCTTGATGGAAATCATAATACAAAAGAGCAGATTGGGCATTTTTGCTATTCTCTCACTTCTCCACCACAGAAGAGTGTTATGAAAAGAATTTTAGTAGGGGAGGGGATAAAGAAAGACGGACCTAAAATATCTCAGTATTAAAATAATCCATCCTACATAATCTTGCACAGGTTCTTCTCTATTTTGCCCCCCAAAACAGGTTTCAGCTCTACTGTTTTTATTAGAGAAAAATGCTGGTAAATTACACCAATGTGAAGTTTCAGAGGCTCAGAGTGAAGACTGGTATGTCTTTCATAGTCACTGCCCAGCTCTTCAGTACAGCTCTGAATTCAAGGACTTTCATACTCAGGATAAACCTACCAGTCACCTTCACCCATATGCTGCCGCCCATTTGAAAGAGCCTAACAGGTGTCACCACATGTCTTTCTTAGGGCAGTTCCCTAAGTCTGACCCTGTCCTTTATCCCATCCAGTACACAGCTCCCACCAGTCACACACACTGACCTAGGGAGCAGATTTATCTGTGAACAAAATAACTTTCTGTCATAGCCTTTTCATAAGTCAGTTTTACAGAGTAAGAAATGGACTCCAACTTTTTTAGCCATCAATCATTTTCATTTGGCTGTCCTCTGCTGATATTCTAGATTTTTCCTGAAAGTACTAAGAGAGAAAATGTATGCCAGACTATTAGATGTAAATTGGTCCCAGGATAACAACAGTCAGCTGCAACTGTCCATGCATAAAATGTTTTGTCTTCTTTTTTAAAAACGCCCCACAGTTTGCTCTTTACTCCCCTCCAAAAATAAACTCCACAATGAGCTGCACTGTAATGATCTCCAGGAAAATGAGTTTTATAGTTAAGGGTGAAAAATCCTGTGTCTACGCCGAACACTCTTCAGAAGGAGGAATTTGTGTCTATCCACTAGAAAGAGGACTCCAAACCTAGGCAGAAATTCCTCAATACCACCGCATCACTAACAGCCCATCGCTATTTCCTCACAGCACCTGTAGTCAGGGGTGGAAGGGGGAGAGTCTCCTGGAAATGGATGCCACTCACTTAAGTGTCTGCGCTTTAGACGTTGATTAAATTTATTTTTCCTTACAATACCAGCATACACATTTTCAGAGCAACTAAGCTCATGGCAACAGCAGTATAACCCATCATGTATGCTGTAAGTTCTATGAGCCTGTTCCGTAAAGTAGGGTGGAAGAGAGCACAATGCCAAAGCTGCAAGTGGTCCCCTCACCACTGTTAGAGTACAGCTTGCTTCAGCTCCACTTTGAATCAGAATTATGCTGAAACTGAATTATAGCTTTCTCCCCCCACATACATTTATGCTTATTCCCCATAGACTGTTTGGGTGTCAAATCTGCATAATCACTGTATATTATTTTTCAATAACCATAAAGCAGGCAAATCACCACACTGCCTGACATCCATTAGCCAATAAGTGCACAAAGTTCTTCACATTTTTCATTCAGTGGTTGTTTCCCCACAGCTGAATTATAAATACAAAACACACTTTTCCTAACTGTTTATATTTACTTAAAGCATGCAATACTCTTTCTCCCCTTCATTCTCAGCTTACCTTAACATACATGATTATCGATATGTCCAAAAATATTACAGTCATGAAAAGAAGTCTACATAGTCTCCACAAAGGCTTTGGTTTTGGCTCTGGTATTTGGGGCACATCCACTGCCCAAAACACAGAATCTCTAATGGAGATCTTGTCTAGAGAAGAAACCACATGATAGCACAAAGATCAAGATTTTAAAGTAGAGATGGGATGGGATGGATTGGACAAACTAATTTCTATTACACAGAAGTAACTGCTATCATAACTAGTATGTGGTTCTTATTGCATAATTTAAAACATGGAAAACAACAAAGAGGGATTTGAAAAACAGGGAAAGAAAACCGTAAGAGACTGTCTCCATTTATATTTTGAGCTTTTGACAGTTCATGTTTTCTTGATACTTTCAGTATCATTCTTTTAATCACTAGCTATTTAATTTCATGCCCCTTCATATTTTGATTCTGAAATGAACAAATGTAAGTCCAAATGCATTTCTCATACAAACACCTGGCCTTAGACCTTACATAAATCAAACCAGTCATTATAGTACTGTATTCAAGCTATCTTACAATCACATTTAAAATCAGCAGCCATGGACATCAAAATACACATTTAGTAATTCTTTAATGCTTATACAAATTTTGATTGCATAAATTTTGACTACATAAACTTGTTGTTAAGCTCTGTGGCACACATAGTGGCACATTCTTTTTTAAAGAGCTAGAGTACAATATAGTTGAAATCTAACTACCCATCATAAACACCTTCAATGTTTGAAATAACCTATTGGACAACATTGTTCACATACTGACATCCTTTGCTGATTTATGAAAGATCAAAGATTGTAATGGATAAGTATTAAGAGGTACATACCGTACGGGATGAATAACTCTCCTCATTTTCAATATTTCTTCTGTTTTTTGCAACAAGTTGCCTAACTCTCAAGAACAGTCTTGTAAAAAGAGTGAAAACCACTTCTATCCCAAGCCTTCTAAAGACTTCAAAAAAGAAGTTGGAAACACTTTTGAAAATATAAATTTAAATACTTATAGAATTTTATGAGTAATACTAGTCTGACTTTCTCTCATATATCTATTTATACTAAATGGTCAAAGACAGCATAGAAACAAACAGAAGATAATTATTTGATGGAGACTTTCCTTTGATTTTAAGCCTTTGAATAAACAGAGGGTTCTTCAGTAAATATATTTTCCAGATGGCGTTGGTTCTGTGGAAGACTAAGACCTTGGATGTTATACAGGCTAAAATATAATGAACTGTAGGAACTAAAATATAGTTGCTTTTGTCATTATCAATTCCCTTCTAAGTCTAACAGAATTTCAATTACAAAAGGAAAAGGCAGCTAGCCAGAACAAAGGTTGGCCATACTTAATCTTAAAAACTAATAGCAGCTTTCGCCACCACTGCCATTCCTCATCACAGTGGCCTGCAGGCCAGGGAGGCCCACAGAGAGCCTTCTGCTGCTGACCTGCAGCACACACTGGCAACAGCACAGCTATGGCCACTGACCAGCAGGGCAGAGAGAAAGAAAAGGAAGAGGAACACAGTTCTTTCCCTTCCCATTTCACAGCCAGCTGTGATCCTCACAACAAGATTTTATGCCCTATATACAATAAAAATATATCTTCTCTGAGCTTCCATAGATGCATCGCTATACCATGGAAGATAGCACAGAGCCTCTGCCAGTTCTCTACTACAAGGAAAGAGCTCTATTTCTGGAAAAATAGAGTGCGAGGCAACAGAGCCACAGGTCTGTTGGATAGGTTGCCTTAAACAGGAGCCAGGAAAAATACAGGCAGATAAATCAATATGTAGACAGCCAAGACACAAGAAGTCTTCTTCCTCTCAGATGAGGTAGACTAAATACCACATTGTGCTGCATCAGAACACACAAAAACTTTGTCTAGCATTCACTTAATTGAAGTAAAAACTGTGTTTAACATAAAATACCCCAAAACTGAAGTGCAGCCATTTAAGGGCAACAAGCTGAGAAGATGCAACTGATGGGGGTGGAGGCTGCAGTGTGACAGTATTTCAGAAGATTAGTTACAGTTTCATGAGCTAGAATAAATAACCAGTGAGAGAGAACTTCTTCACACAAAGAACTTTCTGTAACAACTCAGAAATGTGCTCATACATCAGATATTCTTGGTATCTTTATGTTTTAAATTAAGACCACAGAATGACCTAATTGCAAATGATACAGATTTAAAACAGGGAATTCTGGATTCCAGGTATCAGAAAAAACAATCATTAAAGTCTGAAGAGATAAATCTTGTTAATCGTGGAATTCCCAATTTTCCTTGAATGTATTTGCTGGTTGTATGACTTCTTGGAAACATGAGCATTGCCTTTGGTTACTTCTTCCTCCGCTTGTCAGACAGGTAGGAATTATCTTGGATTGGGAGGATGAAGGACATATGCCAACAAAAAGATGTATTTATGGCAGTTCCAATAGAACTGAATAGTAGAGGTACATGTTACCACATCTCTCTGGTGAAGGCAAGTTAGCAAGTCTGCTATAAGCTCCACTAGGAGTGGTCTTTATGTTTCAGTTTTCCTGTTTGCTTTATTATTTGCTGACCATTTCCTGCTCTTCACAAATCAAACTAGCCAGCAGAATATAAGCAGTAAATGTCAGGACTACACAAGAGACTTAATTACATGTCATTGACACCACACCTCACTTTGTAAACTGGTAATTCAGAGCAATACTGTGCCTAATGTCAACTGGGAAGAAAAAAAAAATCAAAGCAATTCCTCAGCAAGGGAAGGATGGAAGAGCTGGAAACAGAAGAACCAAAATTTTCATAGAAAAGGAGTGGCTTCTATGCTACCTCCAGGTAAGTTCTAAGAAAAGACAAAATTAGACTCTGAATTACCAGACAACACAACCTCAAAAGAAATGTCACCAGCTACCACCAACAATTACTTTCTTCAGTGTTACAACAAAGTGCTGCACATACATACAAAAATACAAACAAATCCATATTTTTGTAAAAGGATGAACATTCTGCAAAAAGATTCTACTTAATTTTTTCCCTTCCAGGTGTTCCATCTGGTATTCCAGTCTTGTTTATACAAATTCATAAAAGCTTCGTTTTTGGACACTGATAGGTTAAGAAACTCTGATATCAGGTCAATATATTAGTGGACTTGTATTTGACCAAAGACATGTTTGCAAAAACAAAAAAAAACAACCCAACAATCATAAAACCCCCACAGAATCCAAAATAAACTTCTGAAAGCAAAATCTTTGCATTTCTGTTTTATAATCTTTTCATAGTCACCTCATGTCTACCCACCTCCTTCATTAAAAAAAATGAGAATCAGCAATTTTATTTTAAGAATGCATTTTGTATTGCATCCATTAGTATTGCATAATTCTGTATTAATGCAGATTTTTTCCATGTGTTATAAAGCAATTTGTGTCCAATGCTCAACTACTTTTCTTTTAGTTGCGCTCACAATGGAAATAGTTTAGGAGTTCCTCTTATGCCACTTCATTTCTCTCAGAAAAAGAGAAGACTTTTTCCTCACCTTAATTAAACACAGCATTGGGGGGGAAAAACAATCCTCTGTATGGAGCCTGATCTCAGAATGCCCGAGCCAGTATTATAAAATTTCTGAAAGTATGATGAACTATTCTAAGTCACCTGAAAACAGCTGTAAGGATTCACAACTGTAGTAATATCTTCATTATATTTAGTCCCATTTGACAAGGTTTGTAATTGAAGCCCATTGGGACATGTAACACTTCATTACCAGTTCTTCTTAAAACACTGTAAACTGGCGGTTTGCTCAAAACATATTTTAAAAAGAACTTTAACAAAGAACTATCAATGGCTGCAGAAATATTAATCTACATTTTCAAGGATGTTTGGAAACATTCGTTATAATTAGCAAAACAAGTATTGTCCCCATGACAGCCTTTCTTTACAAACCTTTGAATGTTTGACAAGAAAAGGTCGTGTTTTGTAAAATCCTGGAAAGGTCATTCAATAACAAATCACATGAATGAAATCACAAGAGTTCAAGGAGGTTAACAGAAACACCACAGGCATTAAAGCATGTTTTCAAGGTAAACAAGGTAAAAGAAAAACAGACTGCCTCAGCTCTAGAAAAAGAAAATAGCAAGTAGACTCTAATTTGCTACACACTGTAATTTTAAGACATTTTCTCTGCACTTGGTGGTTTAACAGTACATATTATTTCTCATGTTCAACGCATTTAGTAAAGGATTAACAGATAGCAGAGCCAAAACATTTAAACGTCTCTTCAAATAGTCTACATTGACCTTAGTAGATTTCCCCCCCTTAATCTTCTGACCATACACTTAAAAAAAAATAAAAAGGAAACAACAAAATTTAATTTCCATCTCGACTAAATCTCAGTCTTAGGTCTCAAAACTTCACTGCTTGAAACTCTGCCAGCCTTTCAGCTAAACACTTTGACCTGCTTGTGACCTTCTATTTCCAGGTCTATTTTCTTCTTTACCAAAAGAACACAACATTTTTCACAGGCAGGAATAACAAAGAGTTGTTTATATAGGGTAATTTAACTACAGGATCAGTGCAGGGAGCAGTGTGATGTATTTGATCCACAGACCAAGAAAAAAGCTCTGCTCACCAGTGTTAGAGAAAAGCCTATTGAATAGTTTTCCTGGGGCAAGCCAGCAAATTGGAGTTCTTTTCATGTATAGGCATAGAAAAAACGAATTCAGGAATGATCCTGGGTCTCTGTCTCCACAGGGTGTTAAAGCCCTGCCCTGCTCCAATTCTGAAGTTTTAAAGTTCCATTATCTTGGGGGAGAAAGGCAGTACTTATTTACATAAATTCGACATTATTCAATAGAATTTGCTACACAGGGGGAAATCTCTTCCAACACAAAGTATTTAGAATCACCAACTATGCTTAGTTTATCATCATTACACTTGTGTTTTCATTTATGACAGGCTATTTGCAAACTGTAATATATTATGAACCTCTTTATGAGATTAATTTAACAGGATCAGACCTGTGGACCACCTAAAGTTTGTATGTTGACTGGCAGCAGTGAGTCTCACAGAAGAGGAAAAAGTGCACTGTGGCAGCACAGTGAACTGTTTCCCAGAAAAGTTCTATTCTAATCCTTAGTACAGAGATAGAATTTAAACTTAGCATTATCAGTTCAAAAAAGTCTGAAAGCATTAAAATTTAGTACCAATTATATTCGATACTTCTCAGCCACCTGTCTCCCCCTTTCAAGTCTACGTAACACTAATAGATTTTCCACTGTAAATGCAGCAATGTAAAGATATGAGGGTTATTTTTATTTTCCCCTACCAAATCAGCTTGATAGTAGAGCTGGCAAATCCAAGCAACTTGGCCCTTTCATCAACCAAAGCTGAATAGCCAAGCTGAATACTGTAGTTCATACTAGGAGAGGACCATAGTTACACTGGGTTCATCATTCCTCAGAATGAACAACAGACAGCATTAGCTACTTCAAGCACAAAGTCAAAAAACTTGACTTTATAGCAACATGCAGACAAAGTTGGCTGTCCCCTGTGCACAACCCAAGCAAAGCATCATGCTTTATGTAGCTAGTTACAGAAATGCTTACTTTTTAAAGTTTCTGTTCAGTCAATAGCATGCTAAACTTGTTTAGGAAAAGTGATCCAGCAGAAAACCCAAAATACTAAGAAATAAATAAGCAAATACGATCATTTTTCAATTAGAGTGTTCCCCTCAACTGACTTATCATGCCACAGCACCAACAGTTTTGCAAGAAAGCAAAAAGAAGAAGAGGAAGACCAATGCAGCCTGTGTGCACTTCACACCATGGTGCTTTGGTCCTTGTAAGCAGGTGTGCTCCTCTCCAATATCCTACTCCAATCCTTTTCCAGGAAAGGGGGCAGAATGGATGCTATAGGAAACACAGGAACCTCATCAGCTGTTTGATGGTCAAGGAGTTGGCAACATTTTTAGACATCTGTGTGAGCCTAATAGCAAGAACAGACATCAGCAGACAGAGCATTACCAATACAAAAACAAAACCTCAAAAATTATTTCCAGGTGAAATCAAGGCAGTCATGGCTGTATTTTTTCTTTTGCAGGAAACATGCACACCTTCAAAGGAATTAAGAGGCAAAACACTAAATATTGAAAATAATCATGAGTATTTCCAAGACCCCACTAATTAGCATGAACATGTGCTGCCTAAGGTTTTGCATCCATGAATACATGAGCAGACTATGTAAATAAATACATTTTATCAGGAAGAAATATAACATTGCTTCCTAGAGGACCATTAAAATAACATCTAGTTTATACCTGGTTCTGTCTATATTCACACAATGTAGTTTTTTGTCTTATTTGAACACTATTCACATGCTATCAGAATGTCTTTCATTCTTTACTATAGAACAACTCAAGACATTTGATTCAGGCAGTGCCAAATTTTCCTGGGTTTGTATGTGACTGTTTCACATTACGGGCCTTATGCTGTTCTTTAGAAGCCTTTTAGGAGCCGTGCAGGAAGTATTCTCTGACATATGGTCCAGAACTTAGATGTTAAGAGTGTTGTCATTGTTTCGGCTTTCAGGGTTCATGCATTACCTTTTCCTACAGGCTGCAGCTTTGCCTTTTTATTTTGAGGAATTCAAAAAGAACTCATCTAGAAATGTTGCTTGTCCATTAGTGCTATTGTTTCTTTAAAAAGCTATACCAGTTCGTACTATGACCGATCAAAATGACTATCAGAAACAAGACACCTCATTTTGTCTTTCTTGCCAACTATTTTAGCTTATTTGCCATGAGCACAGGGTATAATTAATATCACACAGGAGCCAGCATTGTCATTTTTCAAATCATTTCCCTGGAAATGTTCTACACCTCTTAATGGCCCTGCTAATGCTGTAGCTGTCATGTTTTGGACAGCTGCGCTTTTACAAGACAAACTCAGCTGCGCCATGTGCCTCTCTGTAGACTTTTTAGCTCAACGGCTCAGAGGCCATGAATGCCAGCTGGTAACGGCTACATGGAAATCTTTGATTAATTTTTTTACCCCTAGACGCTGACTGTTGCTCAAATGTCACCTTCCCAGTTTTCATCCCTAGCCAGTATTTTTTCCCCCTCCCAGTACTGCGTGATGGATGAAGAATCAACTGAATGGGCCAAAAATCTTATGACTAATTAAAGCAAATACAGCCTGTCCAGATGTGGAGAGAACACAAAGTCTGGAGAGGGGCCAGGTCACACACAGGAAATGCTCCATCATTCAAGAGACGCAGGTCTTAATGACATTTACCAGGATAGAGTTAACATATACTGATATTGCCACCCTGAAGAGTAAAGTGACATGAGCTGTGCTATGTAAGACTTTACCATCACAGCTTGCAGTCAAAGCAAGTGTGCAGTCTTCATCAAATGTAAACACTTCAGATTTAGGAGCTGCACAGATATTATCAAGTGACAAAGAAGCTCAGATTTTATTCTGGTTTACTCAAGAAATGTTTGGAAAATGACGATACGATCAAATTAGCACTGCTCAGCAGTCATACGGTGGGGTAGGGTGGCTCTAGTTTAACAAGTGATCTTGCCTATGAAGCATCCTCTTACTGAATCCAAGAACCAGAGAACGTGATCAATAAACCAACCTAACATATTTTAATTTCTAATAAATGCAAGTACATCAAATGTCCATTTCTGCCACATAAACACCTCTGATATTCTCCCATTTAAACTTCATGGTTACTAACGATCTTCAGTCCTGAAAAAGACTGCAACTATTCTCTTCTGATCATGTCTGCAAAATTTTTCATAAAGCTGTGTTCATCAGTTCAGCAGCAGCAGTTCTCCCAGCTGAAACCAGCCAGGCCAGGAAAGTGACACGAACAGGATGCTGCTAAACATGCACAACTCAGAAACACACACTATATTCTCTTCTGCATGATTTGCTGCCATTTAAAAGACAATAAACAGCAACTTTAGATTGCTAACAACATGTCATTTAAGGTTTGCTGTTGCTCAACATCAAGAAAAATCAATGCCAGCTCTACAGGGGCAGAAAACCCAAAGAAGTGAGCTCCATTTCAGGTCTGTTTGAACTCATTTCCTTTCTCCACGGTTGCCCCCTTGTACACCCCCTCAGGCATCCCCTCACAGCAGGCATGACAGCTTGACACATTGACAGCTTGCACTGAATGACAACTGATTTGTACAAATTTCAAGCCTTATAAATCTACCTGTCACAACAACAACATAAAAGAGCTTGGACCCAGCAGGTAACTCAGAAAAAGCTTCCCTTGACAGCATTTTCTGAAAAGCAATGGCTTGCCTCCTGCCAAAAATTCCAACTATCATCCTTGCATAACTTTGAATAAAAATTCAGGGCCCATTTTCTTGCCAACAGGCTACCAATCGTCTTATTTAAAGATTAAAAAGAGTGAATAAGAAAAAAAGCCATCTACAGAATTTCATTTTATACTGATATGAAAGTAGTACCACCTGCTATGGTAGGATTACCACACCATTTTTCTCGACAGTGCTCAGACAGAGTAAATGAACAAGGCTTTTTACGGTATTTAAACAATATCCCAGATTGCAATGCTGTTATGCATCCATTACAGTGGAGCTGTTAGTCAATGCCACTCTTGCTGATAGAAGTTCAAGAGTTTTTTTGTTTTACTTTGAGAAGTTGCTTTATTTTTTTCCACGCTGAGTTGTTAAAAAAGCAAAATTGCAATTTTAGAAACCAGTGAGGCTTTTCAAGCTACATTTTGCTGCCCAGCTCTAGAGGAAATCCACATAGGCATTAGCTAAGTGTTCAGTGTTTCCATAAGCAGCATTATGCAAGTGAAAAGCACAGCACTTAACGCTAACCCTTACAAAGGGATCTAAAGGGAACACAATAATTTCAAAAAGATCTTTCTGAAAGGAGTTTATACCAAAAGACTTTTGAAGTTGGCAGGAAGACTCCGCAAAGATGATGAAAGTGGTATGACATTTAAAATTATGCCATTTTAAAATATTCTGGGAATTCCCCACAAGATCACCTTGTAAATACAACAGGATATGCTATAGGCGGTATCAAATTAGCTGTCTTTAAGCCTGAAAAAAAAAGTTCAATAAATTATGCATTATTAGGGACAGAAAAAGTTATTTGTGTGTTTTAGTTAAAAATAAAAATGGCTTGCAATGATAGTTTATAAAGATTCAAAAATAAGAGCTTTCTACTAAGCTGCTGGATAGTAAGAGCAATTAGTAATACATGTATAATTTGTATAAACTATAAATTCAGCCAATGAGACTTCAAAGAAATGGCTTTATTTCTTTTTAACTCAGTTATTACTGGAAAATTTAACTGTCCGCGACACTTTGCACATGTAGCAAGCTGATGACCAGCGTAAATAATAGCACAAGTTGAGTGCTATTTCACAGTTGTAGCTATCATGTGCTCTATATTTGATACATAGCTTAAGATACTGAAAATTCAAGTTTTTCTGTATTCAAGCTTGGCTGACAAGTCCCTCATTTCCTTTCTGTGATGATTTAGTGCAGAAAGTAGGAAAGTAGGAATACTCTTATGCAAAATGTTCTAACAAAAAAAAAAAAGGAAAAAGTCCACCAACACAGCAGCACAGCCCTACAGTCTCTAACCATTCATGTGGACATTTAACAGCTGCCTTGCATTGGCTTAAGAGGAGGAAAGGGAAATAAAAGGAAAGCAAATATTGTTCTACAGTAAAAGAAATACACAGGATGTGTGAGCAATTTCTAGCACTTACAAAGTGTTTGAATTACAAAATAATATTCAATTTTTTTTTTTCCTAACAGGCAACTTTTCAAGAAAACTAACAACCTAGCTTCACTGTTGTTTCCAGTGAAGTTGCAACTCCTGTTTCTGTAGACTGCCCTGATAGTGCAAAATTACAGGAAAGAAAGTTTAAGCAGACTGTTGAAGACTTTCCATTGAGGCACAGAAACCTACACCGACATAAAACGGAATTATTAGAAATCATGGTATCTTCAAAAAAAGTACCATCAAACAGGTGACAAAGTTTAACCACATTGCTTCTTGAAAACATCAGCCAAGGTAAAATACTTCTGGCATAGAACATGTGTCTCAAAACTACTTGCACTGGCTGCTGAAAACACCTAGCCTTATAAAGCAGGAAAAGACAAATTATTTTTATAGCTCCTGTAGTCACCATCACCCCTGTGAAAAAGGCCTGAGGTAGTTACCTGAAGATAACCAACAGGTAACTAGATCTTATGGGCAGTGAGTATTCTGGTTCAACCACCTTGGCTGGGAAACAAAGGATGCACATTCTCCTTTTTCAGACCTGGGAATATTTTTTTAATCTGTTTCTTCAAATCTTCCTTTACTCCTAACATTTTCATACATAGATCAACACCACTTCTATAGTCAAAAGTGGCATAATTCAAGTAGTAAGTGGGTCTAGAAAACTTCTCGTAAAATTACAAGCCCTGGAAGAGGAGCTCTAAAGCAGCTGAAGCACTTCACCAACACCTGAGCCATCACTGAGGGACAAAACAAAGAACTTGTCTGTTGAAGACAGAAAGCAAATTTCTTATGTTGGAAGAAGAAAGGCTTGAATTTTAGCCTTGTTGGAGTTGCCTGCTTCCCCAGATTTGGTAACCATAACTACTACCACAGTGGGGGTTTTTTCCTATAGCATATACAAGCCTTGCTTACCATACACAGTCACAATAGGGACCCCAGGTAAATACACATTATTTCTCAAAAAATGTGTTGGGGTAGAGAGGAGAAGAGAGACATATACACACACACAGTCCTCAACTTCTCAATCCTTCCTACGTGCAGAAATACAACAAAGGTGTTGTCTTAACTTTCTCACATACAGGGACAGAACTTGTTACTGATGGAAAAGGACCGCAAAATAGCATACCACCTGCAAGGGGCAAGTTCTAGAATTTCTAGGATTTTGTCTCTTGAACCTGGGGAAGTCAGTACATTTTTGCCACTTAGAACCCTCTGTGTTATTTGTAACTGTCAGTGGAAGGGAAATCTGTAATTGTTAAGAGGGAAAGAGCCTGTGCAAATTCTTCCCAGTGCAAAGTGAACAGTCAATCACTTTTATAAGGACAGGAACAACCGAAACTATCCATTCGTATACTTTCCTTTAGTCAACAATATTACCTTTAGTAATCTGGGGAATGTGCATCCATAAATTACAGAAAGTGTTATTGCATTGCTGAATAAACAGCAACATTTCCATCAGCAGCAGTGGCAGCACCACAAAGGTATAACAAACAGACTCAATCATTTTCTTGTCAAGCTCTGCAATGACTGCAGAGTTTACTGCTGGAGATAATGTTGCTTTCCTCAGCATTGTGTGCCAAACTGCAAACTGCTTATTAAAACAAAACCTCTTTTTCTGAGCAGCATGAGTTGGATAATCACTTATTGCACTCAAGAAAAAACAGGTTTGATGCCCAGAGGTGGTTAGCAATCAAGCATATGCATTAACATTTGGTTTGTAAAAACTGGTTAAAAAAATAATTGAACTAAAAAGGAATTATGAGAACCAGTGCCTCAGGTTTATCGTTTTCCTTGTTAATATATTGTTACTGATAAAATATTCCAAACTACTCTAATGTGCCTCTCAGAGAGAAACCAGCAGAGAAAGAAAGGAGTGAAATAAAATTCAACTAAACCAATACCTTCTCTTTAAAAAATGGTTTTTAAAAGGAACAACTGGATCGCATCTTTCCATTCCAGGTACAGGTGGCAACTTGCTTTTCAGAGAAGGGGGGAAAAAAAAGGTAAACTTAAAAACTAGTCAACTGTGTCAGAGATACTGCTGAAGCACAAATCTATTATTACTATCCAAAGAAACAGCTTGGCATAACTAAGCCGACCAATACTCCTGAAAAACCCAGTTCAATTTTCTTCGCTTAAAACAGATTGACAACCCTTTTACTTGGTTGAATAACAGGAAAGTCTGAGACACAAATGAGCAAGCTCTGCCATGTCAAGAAAACACTGCTGTAAAGCAAGCCATTATTCTTGACTTCAGAATGGCTCCCTTTTTTCCTCTTTCCATTTTCTTAATGATTAGAGATATATTAATATAAAGGTAAGCAGACAGCCTTCTCTCTGCTGTGTTGGCACTGCTGATTTCCTTCTAACACAGAGCTATCAGCTGCTCAAGAAAACAGAACATCCAAATAATGGAGATTTCAAGACTATTTTAAGTTGGAGCAGAGTACTCTGAGACTCAAAGCCACACAAAAAGAGAATTTTAAGAGGATGACAGTGGCATGCATCACTGATCTTTAGCAAGCACATGAACACAATTAAAGCCCATGTTGCCTTCAAAAAAGAAGAAAGTGATGGTAGCCAAGTTCTGGGATCCAACACGTGGAGCATTTATGATATCCTCAGGCTGGGAAGTTCCAAACTTACAAAACCTCCTTTGATTCCACAGAAGTTTGAGTTGCTTTCTCAAGAGTACTTAGGTGACCTGAACCTAAACAGTAATGAATTGTTTACTATGGAGAACAGTCAACCTGACTGTAATTAGACATAAAAAGTAAGCATTTCTATCAGTTATATCTTAAAATGAATTTGATCCAAAAGAGGGTTAAATCAAGCCAATCTGCACATCTGTGCTTCCTTTCACATTCGCACAACCTGAGTAATTGCACCAATGTAAGCCCCTAGGAAAAAGCCTCCAAGCCAACTTAGAGTATGATGATAAATATTCAGATGTTTTAACTTGGTCAAATGCAAAATCATGGCAACATCTTATCAGATTTCGATGTCAAATGGAATTAATGTTGATGAAACAGTCAATTAAATGCATTCATAAAATACCTTTGTAGCTATTAATATTTGAAAATATCAATTAATTTCCTTCTCACACCCATCAAGAAAATTAAATTTCTTTGCAGTGATATTATCCGGAAGAACAGCAAAATAAGGAAAATTCCAAACCGTCTCCTACAAACAGCCTAACTCTTTCATCATGTTCATGTTTATCCTTTTCCTTCCTTACTTTTAAATTTTTACCCTCCTTAGGCCTTTACCTTCTTTCTCATACTCTTCCACCATAATCACACCTACAGACCCATTTCCTTTTACAGGTGTAAATACAGGTTCTTCTCAGAAACAAATGCACTACCTCCCAGACCCAAAATAAAATCTTCAATATGTTTGTGTTTGTTCTCTTTCACATCTGCTTACTCTTAATGTCTTGTACTTCTTGTCAATCTCTAGTCCTGTCAAGTATTCACATATTGAAATTATCTATAGTTTTTTCCATTTTTCTTATTCCCACTCCTCTCCATAACTCTCAAATGCCTCCTTCCAGTCATAATTATTTCCCCCTCTCTTACCCCAAAAGCCATTTTTTTTACACATCAATACCAAGACAAGCATCACAACAAGGAAAAATGCTAACTGAGAAACAGTAACTTCAAATCATCTGTCACAATTCCATAAAAGCTCCATAAAAAATAAATTTTTCATACAGTACAATTACTGGTGAACATACTTTTTCAAAGTGTGCAAGTGCCTCATGTATCAAACAAACTGTTGCATTGCAACATGCCTGAGTAACTAACATACACAAATAAATGCAGTAATACACCCACTCTTTTTATATTTAACTAATATTATCATATTCAGAGAGTATATTTGCAATCGGAGATGATTCAGTTAATCTGCAAGTTACCCTTCAGAGCACTAGGTGTATGATCTGCTATCCAAAGGTTCCAGAGTGTCCCTTAATTTCCATCATTATCTACTGACATGCCCAAATGATTCTTTGGCTACTTGTTAATAAAAGAATCAGAAGGTGCTAATCTCATTATCGCCTTGTCAGCAGTTCCTGTCAGAGCGTCGTTGCCCATTAATCGCCTGCTGCTGCAGTCAATCAGGATCCTGCCTCGCACTCCACAACATGTTTATTCTTTTACCTGCAAGGATAGCAGCCAACCAAAGTGTCACAATGCACTGCACTGACTAGCACCATGTTATGGAAACAATTATTTACCTTCCTCTGTAGCATCACAGGTATAACTGCATAGTTCAAAACAGTTTACCTAGGCTGAGGCTCTACGTCTTCTACTCCATGTTCCTAATTTATTACTTGGTTTACTTTACAGTCGTGCTAACGCAGCCAGGGAAATAATTGCCACCATATGAAAAATCCCAAGAGGATTCCTATGCTAAGGCAGAAAACTGCCACTCACTGTTCTAACTGAAGAGTGCATATTTATTCCTACTACTTCAAAGAGTAGGCAGAATTTATTCGATAATACACATTGTGAACCTAACTCAAGAGTTTGTGTATCCCAAAACACTTTTCTCACCATGTGCTGACAGAAATTTCAGAGACAGATATCCATGATCATTCAAAACTTCACTCAGATTGGTGTATTTTAAAAAATCTAATTATTTATCAAACTTTAGGAATAGGTTGATATATGAAATTCATATTAATGAGGCTAGTATTTCCAATTAATGAAAAGGAAGATAAACAAAGATAAACAGTAAATAGCAAAAAAAAAAAAGGCAATGAAAATAAAAAATGCAGACAAAATAAGTGGGAGGAAAAATCAAGACAGCATGCCAAAGGATAGAAAAACAACCTGTCAAACATATCTCTGTCTTACTAGGAATACTTACAAACCACAGTTTTCAAAAACAGCCTAAAATTTAGGTATGTAATATCATTTTAATAGATCAAGCATTGGTCAGCACACCATGTAACAATTAGAACAGAAAACTCAAAATATCCCCTTCTGTGTCCAGCCAGTAGCAGCTTTTCACTAGAACTGTGTAGAATAATTCTTTAAAATCCATTAAACTATCCAAATAGAATCACCCAAAGACCTTCTGGCTTCATCCAGGCCCTGTAAGTCTTAGAAAGGGAAAACTTAATGCTCTGAGATTGAAACTTGCTCTCTATACAAGGAAAATAATTTGGGGTAGAAAAGGCATAAAAGCAGCCCAGATCAAAGATTCAAAGAAAACAGATCAGTCTGTGATTTGTTCTACTCACAACAGATGAGAACTCTTTGCTCTTTCCAAAAACCATATACTACTCTACAGATAAATACATAGCTACAAAAAGCCAAAAAACAGACTTGAGATGGGGTTTGAGCAAGAGAAGGTGAGGTATCCAATTTCCCAGCTGGTTGAGATTCAAAGCTAGCTCTAGCAGCAATGCCTAGGATATTAACAAAAAACTCATCTGTGTCTTCTGACCACAAAACTCCACTTCTATGATCCCAATTTTATCTTCCACTATACAATAGACACTACCAAAATATAGTTCTATCCTTTAACATCCTTTAAAACTGCCACCCTAGGAACCATGGAATCACCCCAACTCTAACAGAGGTGTGAGACACAAGGAACCTATGTAGCTAGTACAGATTCAGGTGCCATTCATGCTATGGGCTCTGAAGTTAGCCAAAAAAATATCAACACCCTTGTAAAGCCTTCTCTACAGTTTGATTCATGGGAAAGGCTCTCAGGAACATGGGTATCCGAAATAGGCTGTAAGTACCTTCACAACTTATTCCCAACCTGATCAGCATACAAAGAATATGGAAGTGTACAGGCAGAAACAAATCCTCTGTGGACCACAAAATACCACCTGCCCTTTAATCAGCAAAGCCCTCCAGTATCAGAATCTCAGCCAGAGATGACTTTCATCAGTTTCCCCTCTCCAACAGTTTAGACAATTTCAAGTAGATAATCAGCATAATCTGTTTATACGTCAAAAAGCAAAGCATATAGCAAGGTTTGGGTGTGTTTTTCCCTACCAAAATCTCTTTTAGTCCATTAGTTAGGGTGACTAAATAATGTGGAAGCTCATACACTTTTTCTATTGAACATCAATGGAATATTTTGTCACAGTCCTAAGGCATCCACCAAATCTAAATGAAAAACCAACTGAAAAACTGGCTATGTGGAAAAAGGGGAAAAAATGTTATTGAGAAAGGTGAAACATATTTGCATCTCAATCCAGACATCCCATGTTTGCCATAATACTACTACATAGTTGAGTGGCACAAGTGAAAGTGAAATTGTTTTGGCTGAGCTGACAGTAATAAGGTTGATATGAATCATAGAACCATTTAACATGAACTATATTATAACATTCACTTTAATCACATTAAGTGTAAGGGAAGGAAAAAGTAGAGTCAAAGGAATATACAAGCAATTTACTTGCAGGCATTTTTAACAACTTTATTTAAGCTTGTTTTATCTGCCTAAAGAATATCCCAATATGCTTGTTAAGTGAATGAAAATGGAAAGTGTTTCAAGTAGCATAAAGACATTAAAGAATGCCTTAAAGTGTATGAAAATTTTACATCAGCTCTTATTACAGTTGATTGCTGAACTGACAAGGGAAAAAATGTATCTCAGGTTTCCCTCCACTTGTACATTAATAAGCACTTTTTAAGCACCATTCTGCAAAGAAACTGAAACACTTCAATTCTGAAAGAACAGCTTTGACGTTCTCTCTACTAATAATGAATAATATTAAGATATATTTTATTTTGGAGAAAGAAAAGACCTCACCTGATCTTTTGTAATTCCAATTTATTTTGCAAAAGTAGATGAATGTACACCACCAGTTGATTTTATGCTAGGCAGCCAAGGATACTGATTGTAACTTTTATGTCTCGTTTAGGCTTTATCAGCGGTAATTCATTAAAGTCAGGTTAAAAGCAACCTAGAGCTCTCCTAATTGGGGTGGTAGTTTCCTTTTTCATTCATTTGCATTGAAAAAGAAGGGTTTTGGCTTAGAATCTTAACAATCCATATGTAACTGGGTTTTTCAGATATATTTTTCAATGAGATACCACATTTTTCAGAGATTTCTGTCTTTGTCAGGTTTTTTACCTTATGAAACTAGAAATTCAGATGTATTGTTTAGTACTAAACATCTAAGGGGATTGAACAGATCCAGACACCTACCAAAACCAGTTGCTGATAGCAAATCAGATGTACTGCATTTATAGCATCTGAAATGTACTCTTTAACCAATGTGTTCAAAGAGCATGCAAGCCCTTATGACTAGGTAAAGTTTATATAAATGCTTACATTTTCAGAGTACACTGAAAAGTACCATACAAAAAAAAATATCTAGACCCAAAAGGATGTCCTCAGCCTACAACACATCTCCCAGCTCCTCTTTTGCCCTGTTTGATTAGGATTTAGCCTATGCTGACAGATTATCTTTGGAAAGGCCCCTGGCTGTGCCAAAAAGAACAAGTTAAGCAAAGGATTAACCAATACACTTTCACTAATGCAGTCAAACTGTCACTGGGATCAAAGACTTCCACAAGAGACAGAAAGTGATTTAGGCAAGTGTCCTTCCATGAGTTAATGCAAAATATACTATAACAGTCACTTTGTGCCTGACTGAAAGAATATACTGCTCTGCTTTCACTTCTCAGAAGGAAAAGGAAAAAAAAAAAAGAAAAAAAAAACACCTTTGTATTTAAATCCATCTGTTTATTCTTTAAGCAAATACTTCCATCTTCTCAGCACTTCTAGGAGACAAAAGATGTTTTAAGAAGTCCAAATACAGAATTCCTGCAATGGGAAACCATTAAAACAAGAAAATTCAATTCAAACAATGGAACCGAACAGGTCTTCAGAGCTCATTGTTAATTTTACTTAGTCACTCAATACTGAAATACAGTGTAAGATGAAGTAGCTGTGGGCCCAGTTACTAGTTACATAACAGTCATGATTCAGGAGACAAGTAGTCCCAGAAACTCCACCTAAATTTTGCTCAAAGTATGTCATTTTTATTAGTTGTTGTGTGATGGACATTATATAAGAATGAAACTGAAAAATTATTTATGCCAAAAATTGCAGAAACATCCCTAATACAAGAAAAAGGAAACCGCTAATTATACTTTTAACCAGCATGTTACAGTCAACACTGTTCCAAAACGTCCAGGGAAAGAAATAATTCCACAGGCATAAGGCAACTAATGTTACTAGTGCTCTCACTAAAAATTTATTTTATATATTAATATATGGATAATATATGGATTAATATATCAATATACTGATCTCAAGTATATCTCCTAACAAAGTGACCCACATCAAAAACAGTGATGTTCTGTGTGTACCACTGAGGGGAGTAAAAATACTGAGAATTAGTGCTAAATTCTAAGAGCCAACATGTAAAAAAAATACTATTTCAGCACCATATCCTAGTTACCCAAACCCTCAAGCTTACAAAGAACTAAAGGGAACAATAACACCTCTTAATCGAATGTCTTCTTCAGCAGCAGATGCAATTTCTTCCTTTTGTAGCAAGAGGTTACTAAAAACAGGCTATTTAATTGTGGATTAAAGCAATGAGAGAAGACGCATAACAATTCAGTAAATAGACTGAATTGCTACATTTGTATGAGAACAAAAATAGGAGAGAAAGTGTGGAGAGTATTGTGAGCACTTATAGGAGTAGTAGTGCTCATTACGAGGTAGAACTATTTAACACATCCATTTTTTTGTCTTCCAGGTAATATCTCATTCTGGTCCCTGGAAGTGTCTATATGTAAAACAACTACTTTGCCCCCACAGAACTCAGAAATTTTTAAAAATGTATATATATGAATTCATCTTAATTTAGCACTCCCATTTTCCTTGAGCATTTGAGCTCTGTTATTTGGTAACAGACATACAAAGACACAGTGTAAGTTCTCATCATCTTCAGGTTTTCCCCAAACTACTATTATTTAACCTTTAGATGTTCAGATTAACAGGACAGCTATGTTTACTTTGCACAGTTCAGAACATACAGTTTACATCTAAAGAGGGATATACCCAAAACAAAAAAAAAAAATAGGGTAACTCCAAATCAATCCCAGTTTCATAAGTAAATTGCCATCTTAAATTTGTTTTAAACAATAAAAGGGCTACAAGTTTTGCATTTCTACTTTTGTTAAGCAGTAATTCTTTCCTAATTGTTTTTTCTCTGTAAACCTGTAATCACTAGCTAGTCTGCAAAATTGTGAAACCCAACCCTGATCTGAGACAAATTTTGGAAAGTTCATAATATAGCAACACACACACTCAAAACCTCAACAAATAATTTCATTAATTAATGGTAAGAGCTCATGACAGCTGCTCTCTAGAGAAGCATTTGTTGTCAGAATGCTTTAAGGAAAGCATACAGTATTTCACCACTGTGTTTAGACTTCTTATGAGATACAGTGTGATTAATGGAGAAAAAATAAATATTAAAAGTCTTACCATGTGCCAAATTAAGAAGAGCACTTGATAAAATAGGCACCACTTCTTGTGAGTAATTTGAAAGAATAGCTGTTTTTCATTACAACCTCAGTTCCCAGCAGGTCATACATAAACCAAGCCAGCTGCAGTTCAAACAAAGGTCTGTCCAAAGGATGGGCTCAAGGTGCAGATAAATCTTATTGCAAAACCAGTGCCAAGCTTTACTCTCCCTTCTGCTTTTCTCAATTTAATAAATTGGGCTTGACCCCAAAACTCAGTTACTTTAAATACCCTAGCTTCATTTTTGTCCCGTATTTTTTCACCTTTTTACAAAGAAAGATTTATTTGCAACAACCAAAGCAAGTCAAAGTTCTAGCAATATCCTCTGAAACTGTTCACATGATCCCAAAAGTTCACAGAAGCTTATGAGTAAGCTACATGATCCATCAGGTATATGGCGAACGATTCGTCTCACTTTAAAGCTACATACTTGAAGTTATTTCTTGAGAACTACAGAAGTATGTTCACAGATTAAAGTTTTCTGTTAATCATTTTCAAGCTATTCTTTACGGTTTCAAATAAATATGAGGTTAACTCAACTCAGGGGAGACAAAGGAATTAAAAAAAAAATTTAAAAAGAAAAGAAGAACACTCATATGGCCCAATATTCCTTAGGTAAAAAAAAGTTAGGTCTTGACAGGCTATGACAAGACCACAGGACTGGATCCCTGATGTCATCATGACTCTGTGCAAGAACCTGTTCTCTGGTACTAATGGCATTTGGGGGCAGATCACCTGAATTTTTCTGCAGTCTCTCACAGATTTGGGGGTTAATGAGCAATAACCACATGACTTTACTTTCCAATCTTCTCATCCTTGCTAAAGAGTCTAAGTCTACCTTTAGAGCTCTTTATTCCAAAGTACACAGAGTAACTAACCAGATGCCATACAGTCACTGTAAGCATTCTACCATGTGCATGCAATCTATTTTCACAGCTAAGAACCTTGCATTCTTACCACTTTTTATTTGCAGTTCAAAGTTGAAAAACCATCCCCCTTCTTTCAGAAACATACCTTAGTTTTCTTAAATACTAGCACACATTAGTGAAAGTGGCAGTCATTACAGAAGTTCAGTTTTTATAAACTTAGTATTGTGGTTACAATTTCCCATAGTCTTGCTTACTGTAGTTCTTTTGAAGTTAGTGCCTGGTGAGAAACCTTGTTTAGACAGCTATAGGGTGGAGCTGCCAGGCTTTTAACTGTGCCAGAGAACACAGACCACCGTAGAGTAGCACACAGAAGTCCTTATATCAGAATTAGTGAAATCCTGTCACTAAAAGGAGTGTAAATCCAGGACTGCTATCTATCATCCAGGACATTACAGCTCCCAATCATAATTTACAGAAAAAAAATACATCCCAGAAGAAACAAAAAGCAAAAAAACAAAAACAAAACAAAACAAAACAACCAACGCACAACCAAACAAAAAAAAACAACCCAAACAAAACAAAACAAAAAAGTTTAAAAAGGGGGTGGGAGAACACAACACGTAAAAGTATTCAAATATAACAGGGACCAAACATGGGGAGGTTTAAAAAACGCAGATAAAATAGGTCTCATTTCAACCTATGCAGAATAAATAACAGTTTTAAGTTCCCCTTGGGAGACCTGGATTCATCCAAGATATAAATCTGAATACAAGTCAGCACCCACTTTATAAAAATCAGGGAGAGATGAAAGAAATTAAACATCGAATGTAGCATTCTGGGTGTCTTTTAAGAGTGAGAAGGAGGAATCCACACACACACACGCATTATTTTCAAAATATTTGAAATCCTATAGAAATTGTGAAACATTATGTCATCATATTCTAAAGTAATATCTCTTGTTTATAACCATATAAATTTAGTCCCCTGGCACTACTGGGCTTATATAATAGAAGAGTTATTTTAACAGTGCCCTGTTAAAAAAAGAAGCAACTCATTTTCAACTCATTTTCTTCAGTGGGAGGGAAGTGTGCCCTCATGTGAGAAAGGGAACATGCCTAAGTTATTACTGTAGGAAAGCAATCTGTCAAAGCCTGGTCGTTTTGGCATAGTGAATACCACTGGTGAGATCAGAGAGTCAGATCCTGCTTGCAATTACTGCTAAAGGACCTTGGATACAGGCAGCCTGCTATCAATTATTCCCCTGGCCTCAGACACTTGGACTTGTCAAGTTCCCAGTGTCTTCTGTTTTGTAACAGTAAGAAAAAGGGCTTCCCATGATCGGTTCTTGGAAGTTTCTCACATGTTGTGTCACTCCAAAGTGTCCTTAACAATTCAATTAACATTTCACAGCACATGTCAGCATATTCAGGTTTTTGTCTGCTAAAATAAGGTCCAAGACAGATAAAGCAGATTCTGTCTCAAAATCTTGACTTTAAAAGTTATGCTTTCATATGTAGATTATCAAACATGACACCGCCTGCCACCTCAGTGAAACAGTGTGTTTGATGTCCCTACTCTGCTAATAGTACAAAGAAAAAATTGTTTAACCAGAAAACCAAACAGCAGCATCACTTGCAAGACGTTACAACTTGCATCATTTGTTTAATTTGGTATAATAACAATTTTCTGATTGTTGTTTGGGGTTTTTTTATAAAGTCTCAACCAGTCTATTTCTGATGTTGATTTTATTTTTAGAAACCCTTAAATAATAAATTAAAGGGGTTTTTTCATTAGTTTACTTTCCTGTGTGGGATTTTGTAAAAAGATTAGCTTCAGATGTAAAGAGTAAATGGAAATTAAATTCATGTAAAAGGTATATTACACATGAGTTGTACTAGATATGGCCACAAAAAGAAGACATACCGTTCACCCACATACTTTATGCATAGTTCAAGGGCCCCTCTGCAATTTTTCTCCAATTATACAATGTAAAAAAATTTAACATCTTAAGGTTTTCAGTAGAATTGGAAAGGAGGTTCAGTCTTAAGCCTTCTAAGGCAGCTTTTTCTCTAAACCATCAATAGGTTTAGTCATGCAAGGAGAAGATTCTTTAAACTTACCAAAGACTTTGTTTAAAGCCCAGGAAAATGTGGACTGTCAGCATCCTTTGTGTTGTTTTGCAGCTTAAACCCATTCCCCAGTACACTGGTGACCCTCTACCCCAGTTCTCTAGTTTCTCTCTGACATCAAACTCAGGATTATTGTTACATTTTCTTCCAGGCAAAAAGGAGATTAGAAGCCCAGCTGCAACAGCTGACTGACAGTAAAGGGAGTAGGAAAAAATCCATAGATAGATATAAAAAGTTTAACTACTGTATTACCAGAATAATTTTCTTCCACACACCAACTAACAGCATTGACCAACACACCCAGGGCTTGAGAAGCAAAAACTCCAAGAAATGTGGGCTTCTCCCCGCAGAGTGTCAAGACAGGAGCTGACAGTTGAAGGCAAAAATGATTTGCATGTAAATCCCGATCAAAAGCAAGCTTGCACCCTGAAGTTGTCAAGTTTTGCTACCAGTCTGACACTTAAATGGGCTATAGCAAAACTTGATTTAAACTGAGGAGAAAAAAAACAAGGCAACTCAATTACCCCCTTGCAGATCAGATCTGGCAGTTCAGGTCAAACTTTTCACCCTGCCATTTCTCAATACCTGATGCCTTAAAGAAACAATATGTATTCCTCCTACAACCCTAGATGAAAATACATTTCCCATGGCTCCCTACTGTGCCTTTAAAGTGAATGGGGGTGGGAGGGGCGATAGGTTTAGAAATATCTTGCAAAGTTGAATTTTAGTTTTGTTTTGTTACATTTTCTCCTGATCAAAATAGCTTAAATTATATGGTAGGAAAAATTCTTTTATGCAAATGTACTTGCCCTAGAGAGATGTCTAGTGTATACTGACTTTAAGAAGAATTCATTTACTTTTGAAAAACTCCCATCCTGTTGTACTTTAGAGGCCACGTTTCACTGAAATAATGATGTAGCATCAGAGAACAGAGAACTACTTTGATCTGCCCAAAGGATGTGAAAAAAAAATTCTAAAGCGTGAAATTTCATGAAAATTGAAGAAATATTTATATGGTGCAGTCAGTTTGTACAGTAACAAGGACTGCTCCAGTGTTACAAAAATTAAAGCCAAATATTTTCTAGGACTCAATTCTTAGAGCAGTTCCATCCTTCATCTGGTCAATTCATGCAGTGCCTTCAGTTTCAGAAATGTAACAGGTTTCTGTAGCAGCACTCAATAGTTGTAACACCTGCTACTGATTTGTTTTGTGTCCTCAGACCATCCACCCCAGCTATTTACAAAATAACTTAGCTCTGTTCATTACCATTAAAATGAGATGTCTGAGATACACTTCAGACACTGCTGTACAGGCAAAAAAAAAATCCACAAGAGAGAAACCAGTGGGTTGCCTATAGGTAACTTAGGTTCTTTAAACATTAGACTCAGGGAAGACGCTAATGAGATCTCGTACCTCACAAAAATTTGTTCATTTTACTAGTACCAATTAGAGTAATTGCAAAGATATCTTCACTGTACTGTCACACACTGTCCAGAATTAAAGCCTCTATGCACAACCCCCTGAGCCTCTCCATCTCAGCTGTACAGTTGATGTCAGTTACAACAAGAGGAGAATTTAAAATACCAAAATGCCTCCTTTTTGCTGACTGGAAAACACTATCAATATTCATGATCACCTCACAACTGGTGCTCCTTCCTCAAATACTCAGATCTCACTACACCACAATTCCATACTGTGCCCTGCCTGAGCAAAGTGACGAAACCTGACCTCCTACTTTAAGCAATAGGAGCATTCTGGGGCAAGTTTTCTAATACTAATCTTTCATTTGTGCAATTACTACATGCGTACAAATAAGAGTTATCTTAGACATTTCACAAACTAGTTCTGCAAAATTTAGCAAATTGCATTGCTTGCACCACTATTGACCCCTGGAGAATGTTCCAGAGAAGATGAGTGCACAAAGCAAGAAAAGTCTGTGACTTACTACAGGCCACTGCGTTCACTACTACTGCATTTCTAAATAAACCATATACTCAGACAGCAGTTGGCACAACTGACTCTAATGCTAACACTCATATATTTCTATACCAAGATTAACACCAAAAATAAAGTGAGCAAAAAAATAGTAGTAAGCAAGAGGATTCAACTTAGGACAACTATCTTTATTATTTTCATGACAGGTCACTATAAGAATTAGACACAATATAGTTTTCTGCTTCTACTCAAGAGACAAAAAAATATTCAGAGTTACAGTTATGAACATTTTTCTGTGTTACTATGAACATCTCTGACCATGACACAGTATCAATGAAGGATTTTAAAGCTTCATGTGATTAGGAAACTAGCAAGTATTTACAGCATTATTGCTTAGATTGTAAAATCTTTGCAGCAAAGATTTTTTTTGTTCTGAGTTGTACAAAGCACTGTGAAAACAACGTCCTGCTGCAATAGTGGCAATTCTATACACTCCCAGAGCAAGTGCAGACATTATTTCAGGGTATTTTGAAATGCTGCCATTTTTATTTCTACAAGTCTAACTCAGACTACACCGGAAATTAAAATCAGATCTTTTGTGAATCAAGCTGAAGTATTCAAAAGATAAATTACCTCATGATTTGGTCTCAGATTCTAACATCAGTTACATAATGCCATCTTCCCTTGCCCTCATGTTTATTTCTGTAGTTGTAATGAAACCTTAAAAAATTCATGTTTGCACTCTAAAACAAACCTCAGTTATAAAAGTCTAACTAAGCTACTCTACCTCATTATCATTGGAGAAAAAAATACCCATCAAAAATTTCTTAAAAGAAATCCTAAAAACCAACTTTGGGTATAACATTAAGCCATTCAGAATCCATAGAGTGCAAGTAACTAATTTGTCATAAATCTATCTAAACTTCAATATTTCAACAACTACTCTAACTTTCACACCTCACAAACTGGGGGTTTGGCTTTTTAAATCATTTCCACTTAAATAATCTCTTGCTAGAGAAGACAGCAGGACAACTCTCCCTCACTTTTTTTTAAGGAGTTCTAAAACATAGGGACATTAATTTTTTTTTTTCATTTTTGTTCTAACACATTCACTCATTCAGCAATGAAATCAACAGTGTGGGGATACACACCTTTTTATTTCATTAAAAGTCAGAGTCGATCTCTCTTGAACTACTTGTAAAGCAAACAACAGCAGGTTGGTTGACCCTCCAATGAAGTGGATTCTGCAACTCATTCAGAAGGAAAAGAGCACACTGACACAGGCAACCAGCTTCCTTATGGTGGTTCTAGATTGAGCTAACACCCCTGCAATTTGCAGGGAGTAAAACAGAACTTCTGCTGAAAGCTTACAACAGGGCAATGTCCCTGACTCACCAACAGCTTTACAAAATCAGATGTGAGATTCCAAATTAGCAGGTGATGTAGTACTAAGTAAAGAAGTTGGAAAGGAGCTCATTAGTATTCTATCCTATTGAGGAAGAAGAACGATTTTTCCCCATAGTTCACTTCTAACCCAACAGAGAAGCAGCTCACACACAGGTCACCTCCTCATCACCAAGACAAGGCACAGTTTCCAACTAACTGGCAGACAGAAATCATGTACTTCACTGCAATCTAGTTCTGCAGAGTAATGATATGCATTAAGATACCTCAGCTATTTGTAAAGTAACATGCCACAAGCGGGTTCTCAGAAGTTTCATATAGTCTGATTTCAGCATAAATCAACTGTAACTCGCTTCCATAAAGATTAAAGCCTTTTTCTCACTGAACGGTCACAGCAGATACCGCAGTACTTGCAGATGCCCTTATACTAACCTCCCAAAAAAGCACCATTCTACCCTAGGCAGCTCAGAAGTGTTACATATTTTATTTTCAATTTTTTGATATGAAAGTGAAAATCAAATTTCCACAGCTATTATACTATGTTTAATTTGGAGCATGTGGAATAAGAAAGAAGACACTCTCTATTGTTCAGTTCCCACGGTGCACAAAATAGTAGCAGAGCAGCACTAACCAGAAAAATTTTTCCTGGCTTTAACGACCTATTCTGATTCCACAGATAAATGCTCCTACTATAAGACAACAGTCCAACTCCATTGAGATCACGACTATCAGAATTTTCATTCAGATTTTACAAATGTGCTATCATAGATGTATAAAATCTGCACAGAGCATTATTCCATAATAAATCAGTCTGACAGCCTTACTAATCTCCAAAAAGGTAAAAAAATATCTTCTGTAAAGTTTAAAACGTCAGAAAAGGAAAATTTCTAACAACGGTGACAACATATTTTCAACAAAAGCATGCACACTTGGCTTTAGGAGTTGTCTGGTGCCACTGATCAATAAACATTCTTGCTTCTGCTTCTATTCACTGGAGAGTTCCAGTGGACTACCACACTAGTGCACCCACAAAGATACTGCCAGTGGAAATTGAGCCTTGCCTACTTTTTTTATTGGTTTTTTATGCCTAAAGATTACTTAAGATCTCATTGAGTCTAAGTACATTTTGTTTCTGAAAGGTTCACAGAGCCTAGGTTAGGTTTTCTTAGTATCACCCTTATAAATTCAAAGGTCCCCCTATTTCTGCTCAGAGCTAAATCAGATTTACAACAACTGTCAAAGCATAGGATGACAGATAAATTAATCTTCCCTTCATGAGTTTACATCCAAGGCATCTGGGCTGCTGATCTGGCCCTAACAAGCACAAGGTCTCTACAAGCTGTCGTTTAAAGCTGATGCTTTCATGACTGGAGATGAATTATTCTGTCATGAGAATCTATTTATTCAGGAGTTAGAAGGTGGGGTTCTGGCTGCAGGATAGGATGATTTCATGGGTTAAGGTCCCCTTGAAATGTCTGTTTAAATCTTGTCCTGGAGTTGACTCTAATACATTTGCAATTTTTAGGACATTTAAAGAATAGGGAAAGGCTTTTTTCTTCCAAAGAGTTTTACATTTTCCTCAAGCCTGACACCAGTAAAGGACCACTCTCAGTACAGCAGCTGATTATTAATTTCTTTCCTCCAACTAAGGTTGATTAGCCAGACATTAATAAATTGACTTTTTTTTTAAAAGCATGACTCGTTTCACAACATTATCTGCTATGCAGCAGCCTACTACACAACAACAGCTTGCTACAATCTGCCAGAATGTTTTCTTATGCAGAAAGGAAAAGTTTAGTGGAGGAGCTGGGAAATCAGTGTTCCACCTGTAGAAAAGAGATTTGTTTCAGGCCCAGCTGCTGGACACTGATGCAGCAGAAGCAATGACAGTCCTTAAACAAAGCAGTAAGGGAGAAGTTTCCATGTATTCTATCTCAGGTCAGCAACATGCAGGGAAAATGAGGCCATCAAGAAGTCAGTTGAGGATCTATAAACTAAACAAAAGGATAAGCTATTGAATACTGCAAGACATTGAGTGACAAGTTTCAGTCCATTGTAAAAGACAAATTCCACAATAAGCTTTATGTGTATTTAACCAGTTCACTCAACAGTTAAAATGATGCCTGTGCCTTGTTATCTAATAATTACCTGACTGGTGTTCACCACTGAAATATGGAACGCCACAGGGGAATGGGGAGAAGGGATGGACTTAGTCTGTTAAACGACTGAATAGCCATGGTTCAATGGTGTGTTCCTCAGTTCGGCTTAGAGCATGGATCCAAGCCAGGTTACCACACTATTGTTAAAAGAAGCCATTAAGTGGTGAAAGAAAAGAACCAATATACAAAATAGATCCATATCTATTTAGGTTTCAAAATAATTTTGGGCAATATTATATTGTAAGAACAGGGAAAATTAATACATTTAAAGAAAAAAAAAGTAATGTTTGTCCATCAAAGCAGCAATAAGAAATATTCATTGTGGGAAGAATGATAAATCAAAAAAACTTTCTTTTCCAAGGAATAATTTTCAAAAGCATAGAAGTAATAAAGAAAAATCCAACCCTCTTCTCAGAAGATAACCCAGTTGCAGGCAAGAAATAGCTGATTTTCAGTAAGCAGTGAGAAGTGGTATTAGAATGCTAACATAGAAATGAGGCAATCTAGGAGAAGCTCGGTTTTACTGTTGATGCTTGATTTGTCACTTTCTCCATGCTCCTTTCTAAAGCATATGCCTTCTTTACATAAGCTTTCTTTTTTTTTTTAGGGTGACAATACCCTTTTGGCTATATTCCCTTTTACACACAGATTCATCATTAAAATGTCACTATGGCTCTTTTATTATTCAGAAAAGAGAACATTCTTTAAAAGGCTTGAAAAATACACCCAGAAGCTGATCCATGCTAAAACTATCACTCTTCCAAGAAGACATCTAGTCTTCCTTTTCAAGCTGTCATTATCAGCCATGAAACCTGCAGAAGAGTCCCAGCTCACAGTGTGTCCTCCCTTGAAATTTCCTTAATACTGGCACCCTCAACTGCACAATGTTTTCTCAAACCTACCTTCTATCTTTTTAAGGAATTGCAGGGGTGTGGAAGGGTGAATTCCACAGAATTTGAAAGCAACAAATGTAAACAATGCAGAGACTACATCTCTTACTTAGGCTAAAACTATTTTAAGCACAGGACAATTTAAAAATATTTAAAATACAAAATGTACATTGATTAACAGAATTTATATTCTTACTAAGCAATGCTTACAATTCCCCTTGGCCTAAATCATCTCATTTCACTATCCAAATCCCACTTGCTTTTTCAGTTCTAGGAATTCAGCTATCCCAGATGTCTGGTTTTCTGTTTTCATTTCAAGAGAGATTTCAGCAAAACTATGCACAGTAGCAGGACTAAACATTTTGAAAACCTCTCTTCTGTTTATAGACATTGCAATGCTTTGGAAGTGTTAATTCAAAATTTAGCATTGGGTGCTGTAAAGTTGATCAACTTGCCTTTGAGAAAAGAAGCCTCATATCACTCAAACCAGACCTCTGAATTTAATTTGCCTCCAAATGCAACAGACAAAGCATTTTGTTTTTCTGAACGTTTAAATACAAGCCAATATAAAAATCAAAGGGCCATTCCTTTAGGATTAGCATCAAAACAAGTTGACACTTAAAAACCCACAAAGTACAGTAAGTAGATCTTCGCAAAAATCGTGCAGTTTCCTAATTATTTTTAATATACTTCTACTAAGCGCTGCAAACTAATGCAAGATCTATAAGATGTTAAGGAAAGAGAGATCAGTCTGTGGTATTTATGACTTTAGTCATTCTTTCTCAAAACAACAGATGAAATAAAATGTATGACATTCCCAAAGAGGGAGTTTCTACTGTAATTCATCTTAAAATGCAATGTTCTGTCATCTCCAGTAACACTTACTGAAAGCAACCATCAATACTTTTTGTCAAAAACCTGCACTCTGTGTAAAATGTTCCATCAATCTCTATTTACATAAAATAAAAAACTTTCAGTGTGATTCTAAAGCAGAACCATTCAGATTCTCAGTCTTCCATTTTCATGCTCTGTTGAAAAATTATTCTGACTGACAGAAAAAAAATTCCCATGCCTAACAATTTATGGTGAAGGTTGATTTTTTTTTTTTAATGCAAAGCAAAACCACACAGAGTTGTTCTTTTCCATTGATCAGCTAAGCAAAACAAAGCATTTTTGTGCACTTTGACCCCTATCCAGTTTTCCTTCTATGTTTAAACAGTCTAAATAGTCTTAATAATTGGTGAACAATTTTGCAAAGTAAGCAATTTATTATAGTTCGCTTAATCATGTTCCTCTATCCCACATGCTTTTCCAGACATATAAAAAGCACTCAGAGTCACCATCCTATAATTCTACTCACATGACCAGTACCATAAATTTCAATCAGAATTAAATCACAAGGAGAAGAATATACATGTATTCAATGCTTTTGGGTTTAGGGGCATAGTTTTCTAATCCTCATATCACAGTGTTTCTAAGCTACTAGGCACCAGCAGATCAATACCCAAATAGTTGCTGTTAAAGAGCATAGAGGAAAATTGCAGCAGAAATATACAGCCACAAAGCAATCATTCATTTTCCAAGTACCAAGCTCACAGCCCTATTACTGGCCACATTCAGAACTGAACCAGTTGACTTCAAAAGGGGAGTGTAGAGTGCTTTCCAAGTTCTTTCCTCTAGGGTTTCCCCTAGAATAGAAATGTTGTTTTACTTTGTCACCTTCTCAAAGGAAACTGTGCACCCCACTGTGCAACCAAAGCATGTCCTTAGGCGTGGGAGAAACAAGACTGGGACAGGCAATGGCAAAGTGGAGCAGAGCTACCATGGACAGATCACACAAACCCCAACGGCGCTGGGCTCCAGAGCAGCACTGCAGGGGACAGAGCAGGACCTGAGTCTTTCCTGAACCCACAGCTGGACCCCATCAAACAACTATTGCACAAGATTTCCTTCTCACTAAATGGATTTGATCAACAATTTACCACACTTTATGTACTCTTTCTACAACTACTTGTAGAAAACTATTCTGATCAATGGTCATTAGTTTGTAAGTTTTATTTTAAAAGATAAGATGAACTAAACATTTTTTTTCCTCTTTTTGCTAGAGTATTTATTCAGCTAACCACTAAGGTGACTTTCAGTTGGGGATATGATTCAAGATTTGCCATTCCACTCTGCTCCTATTTGTTAGCTTTTCAGCAGATCCTTCACCATTTAAATAAGAAAACACTCTGAAAACAAGTACCTTTTCAGAAAATATTGCAGAAACGGAATGTAGTCAGCTTCTCAATGCTTCTGAACTGTAGACAACAGAGAGTCCACAAACAAAGCAAACAAATCCTGAGGAAAATAGGAGAATACCTAACAATAAAACCATACCTAAAGGAGAAAAAGGAAAAAAGAATCTAAGAAAAGAATGCCTACATTTAAGTAGGGATCTATAAATTTACACAATCAGAAGATAACAGACTAAATTACAGCATTAAAATCTAATGGACAATCAGATACAGAATTAGAAAGGTCTTGTAAAAATTCGTAATTTTCATATGCACTATTTGAGATAGACAGTAAGACTTTAGTGAGCCCACACAGCTTCATCCCCACCCAAGAGAGGAGGGAAAAAAAAGAAAATTCTTGCCAAATCCCAGCTGTTAATAAAGAAATAAAATAAATTTTAAAAAGATCACAACCCATTTTCTGCAAGCTCTCACTTCCACGCAGCTATATGGAGCCATGGCTGAGCTCCCCATCACAGAAAGCACATGCTAAATTTGCTGGCTGAGTAGTATCACTTGGAGAGACAATCAAAAGCTCAGAAAACAAGATGTTTATTGCTCCCTTTTCTAACAGATCAGAGACTCCAGCCAGGACTCCTCCTCTACATAAGTTGCATGAATTAATTAACTTTCCTAGTCCTAAAATTCAGCAGTTGGTAAGTCAGTAAGTAAAACTATTTCAACTTCACCTCACAGTACTAAAATTAGCAGCGTCTTTGTAGTAAAAAATCTACTATTTGATTTCTTCTATTTTTATGTGTATTTTATTTATAAATTACTAATGTCTTTCCTGGAAGGAAATGGATGAAATAATATCTACACAAAACCATCCTTCATCCGAAGGGAAAAAAACCCCAGTACAAATCGACCCAACGATGGGGAGCTATTAGCAATGAATACACAAGCAGTGCTCAATTCTGCACAATCATCATTACCTACACAGCTGAACACTTAATGTGCTACTTCTAGAACAGTTACAAAGTGGCTGCCTACATTGTTTTATAGACAGTCAAGAAAAGTAAGACTATGATGTATGGCTAGGAAGAAAAATAAATGTTGCATTTTTTTCTCTTTCACGGAAAATAATGTCCTGTTACACAAAAACTTTAGCTGAAGATCTCAAAGTGCATCTTGCTTTTTTCAAATCGTGTAACACAAAATTTGGTACAGTACAAATGCAACCCTTTAAGTGGAACTAGTAATCATTTGATTACAGCAGACATATTTGGTCAAAGAACTCCAGATTTTAAAGCTATTAAATAATAAAAAGGTAATGCCTCCCAATCGCTATAACACACATGACACAAACAACAGGTGAACAACAGCAAACAAAGTTACTACAGACTTTTTTTTTTCTTATCAACACATCACATGCCAGGAAAGTTACAAGTCAGCTTTAAAAGAAGACACAATTTTTATAGGCACCATGAAGCTGTGTACACCATCTCAGATGCTACTGGACAGAGAAGGTGGGGAGAACCAATTAAATGGATGCATCCTTCCCCTGCATGTCCAAGATCCTTTGCTCACATTATAAATTCATGGTTTGCTTCTATCACTCCACTATACAGTTGGCCTCCATCACTCTTCCCTTGGGAGGGAATAAAATTTTAAAAAAAAGACAAAGTCAATCTACCCTAGGAACATCTAGGGAGAAGAGAAATCTGTTCAAACACAACTAAATGTGTTCTGGAACAGTTTTCACGTGCTTCAGTGGACAAGAAATTATTATTTTTTTTTTTTTAAATAATCACTATTACAAAAAAAAGGAAAAAAAAGAAAAAAAGAGAAGAAAATAAAAAGAAGAAAAAAACACCACAGGAAATCATGCAAATAGGAGCAAAGAAGTTGACTGTGAAACTTTTTTCTTCCTTTCAGCAAGTATTGATTAAAATGACTGTAAGGGTCTTTAAACAGCTCACAAAATAAAATTGTAATAGCACATTGCAGTAGTGTGTTTATACTTAGTTCACTGCTCCCCAGTTGTTTTTGCAAAACACAAGCTCTAATTTTTCAGGAGTAAATTACACGCTTCAGCATTTTATGCTTGTGGATAAGAACAAGTTCAAAGTTGCATTGGGAAGTCTTTGAGTTTCAAAGAAAAAATGGCCAATTTAGCTTCATTTTTTCAGGAGAGTGACACAACTAGAATATGACTCAAAAATTCTAAGAAACATAATTCCAAGGAGTACACAATCAATCTAATCTGGCTATCACAACTGTCAACACCCATTCTCCACCTGCCTGAATCTTAATAGAACCTTCAATTTATTCTGGCTTAAGCCTGGCAGTTCCCCCAGAAATGAAGGGCTTCAGTACCAGCAAACATTACTTTAGTCCAGTTCCTCCTGGAATAAAAAGCAAGAACTCCAAAATGTAGAGAAGCAGAACAAGACCCCTTAGAAAGATCCCAAAAACTGAGACAAATTTCTCTTGAAGATTGGGAAAAGCCCAGCTAAAAGATTCACCGTACATCAGGTCTGTTTCTAGGTTTGGATTAAATCCAGAAGTTTCCTTCCTCTAACTCACAAGAGGATGCAATAAACCCCCATGTTCCCTACTGAACCATTCTCTGGAATACCTCTCAAAGTCATTCCCGGTCTATCCCCGTTATTCAACAGAGGGCTTTCGTGCAATTTTGTGAACACAGCAACACACTAGATCATCCTGGCAACAAAAAAAAAAGCACAACTTAAACTGGCGAACAGTCAGTGGAAAAAAGATGGGTCGACTGTAGGAAGAGGAGAGAAGGTGAAGGAACAAAGACAAAGCCAAAAGCAAAAGACTCCTTTCAGAGAACTACCCTGAAGGTATAAACGGGGACAGATTCTTTTCTCAGCTCTGACTGATCTAAAAGATGCATCAACTGTAGAATTAACAAAGGTGTCAAGCTACCATCTCTAATCTAGTTCCTATTGACACAAAAAGCTTTTCATCAGTCTGGTGAACCCACTGACTTTCCACATGGGTCAGCTTTTACTGGGATCTCCTAGTGCCTTTCCACAGTCTCCTGCCCCATGCTCAAAGAAAATGTTCACCAGCAGTTCCACGGGAATGGTAGCGTCACAGGACTCTATCCCCAGCAGCCAAGAACTGAGGGAGACATCTTCCAGCACATATGGGGAGCAGTGAGGGCATCACTGGCGAGGGCATATCAATTCAAACATGATTTTTTAGTTTGATTGTTCCCAGCAAAAACAGGTTAATCCAAAGCCCAAATCATTCATGCTGACCACGCAGTGAAAAACGTACTGGACAAAGGTTTGTTTTGCTAATACAGCAGCACTTTACATTCACCCATATAACACAATTAATTTCAATGGGGAAATGTTTATATCAAAACTGGGCAGAAAACAGCATTTACTGCTCAAAGTTTAAATATCACTTAAGAAATATTTGTACTCAAATCCCCAGAATCTGGGGTCAGGCTGTGATGGCCCAACAGTGAATTGGGGTCCAAAAATTTACACAGCTTAAGTAAAAATATCAATTGGCTTTGACCTCACTCCACAAGGGATCACACAAGTACGCAGAATTTATCAATTGATGCATGTTAATGATGATTACCTGTGTAAAATTTCTTCAGCCAGCACAGGAGTGCTAACTTCTGCTTAAAGAAAAAGAAATGGATACAAACAGGGAACTGCGGTACTGGCAAACTTAAACAAAAAAAAAGGCTCATGCAGAGCAGCTCCAAAACACAAATATCTATCATTCTTTTGTCCTGGTCCTGTCACTGTCCAGGGGCTAGCACAAAAGTACAAGATGAAAACCATTAATTTTAGGCATCATGCAAAAATAATCCAAATCAATTGCCTCCAAGCTCCCCAAAATAAAAAGTGAGCAAGTCTGATCAATGACTTTCCATTAAGATGATGAAAAACGGCTGCTGAATTTGCTTAAGGGAACACAGAAGCCCCGCACACACTGCACTGCTCTGTGTTATCTCTAGTTGAAAGACAATACAGATAAAGAAATCTGCCACATGAAATTTCAAGACTCATCCCATAAAAAGTCATCCCATGGTGGCCATAAAAAAAGCAGAATTTCAAAAATTTAGAGACCAAGCCTTTTACAATGTTAGAATTCCCACTTAACATTTCCCAAATTAAAAGTGCTTCCAATAATAACAGAAATTTAAATCTACACGCCTGCATTAGTGAGTGCTAGCTCCTTCCAACTGTTTGTTCAGAGACTCTCCAACAAGCATACAGCACACTGTAAGAATTCAATTTGGAAACCATCATCTAAAGCACAGAGGAGAACAGGAAAGTCATATTGCTATAATGCTTAGATTATCAATCATCTTGACAGTTTATTGGCTTTATCACCACACATACCATTAAAATGATGTCTGGCCTAGAATGTCAGGAGGCAAACATTAAACAGACCAGGATTAAAAAGCAGATCCCAAACAGCACTCCAGTAAAGTTTCCCTTCCACTCTGAAATTAGTCAGAGCTGACTAAGTAACTGGCACTAGACTTTGAAGAAATATACAGCCTAAAAGGCGCAGAGTCAACACAGGCCTGACAAGCTGATAGGTAATGTCATGTTATGGCAACTCTAAAGCTCCTGCCTTTGATTTATCACGTACTGTGTGCAACAGAATGATTGCTAATGGAGGGAGGGGGGAAGCAAAACAACAACAGCTTAATTTGATGCTTCTTAGAGCCGAGGGCTTGAGTCAAAAGGGTCAAATGAACTCTTTGAAGTCAAGGAGCAATGTGGTTTTTTATCAATTCTGTAATTATCAAACACACACATTAAAAATAACATTTTTACAGAAAAGTAATTTTACAGATTAGGAAAATCTAACAGTGACAAAATACATTCATAATTCAATTGTAACAGATTACTAAAGAGATACAAATCCTGAGCTTTTAAAGCACAGCTCTGTGTGTTAGCCTGGTAACTAAATCCTGACAAAATTAAAATCATGTATCAACAGGGTGCAATTGAGAACCGTGTCATTTGTTCAGAACCATACCTCCATGTGCTCAGGAACATGCAGGCAGGCAGTTACAGATAATTAAATGCAACTCCCGTTTTCTCCAATTCCTCACCTCCAAAAAAATCTGACATTTCTAAGGATTCTTTTAGTTCCTGTTTCCTCATCATCTTTTTGTCTTCATTTTCTCCCAAAATGTATTGGCATTTACATTGTCCTCCTATTTTATTTAGAATAAATATGTCAGTTTTAAATTACAAATAAGCTAATGGCATGTCCAACCAAGAGAACCAGTCAAATAAGTGAGTCACAGTATTTACTGAAAATATACTGTTTATATGCTTTCTTATGGCAGTCAAAATCAACATGCACATACCCATCTCAATTTTAAACAGATTAATCCAATAGCAACTCCAGCCTTCTACACTGATTTATCTCTCATCATGCACACTGCTTAAAGGAGTAATTCTATCTCTGAGAAAGGTGTTCGGACATTTACTATTTGCCAAACACTGATAAATCTTTGTTGCTTGAGCACTGAAGCTTTAATATTTTGATCCCCTTGCAAGTAAGATTCAGCTCTGTAATTACTATTTTACAGTCCACACTCATATTTTGAGGGACTGAAGCAGTCTTTTTCAGTACAGGCAGTTCTTTTTTAATTAAGACAGCTAAATGAAATTCTAACTTAAGAAAAAGTGCTGACTTCATACTTGATAAACCATGGCAGCAATTTGTAGTAAAAATCACTCTTATCCTTAACTGTGACATTTACTGTGCATTGGCTCACACAAGAATTTCAGTAAGGTCAGAACCACAGTAGAAGTCTCTCTGAGCTGAATTTTAAAATACAGGTAAAGACATCTAGAACTGTTATCTGGCAGAAACATACAAAACACACACAATTCCAAGAACAAGACTGAAGAAGAAGAAGAAAAAATATTTAGCTATCTCCTAAGACCTGAACACTTCTCAGACATCTAGCATCACCTCTCTCCAACCTCTGAATAGCCCAAGTGGAAATCCTAATTGACCAAGAGGATATTCTTAATTAGAAACCTTAAGAGGAATCCCTTTGTTGCCTCCAACTATCACACTGAGGCTGAGAAGCAAGGCTTGGGACCGATCTCCATGGAATCATCTGCAACAAAGGGAAGTTTAGATGCTAAATGTACTACTGGAAGGCCAGGAACAGAGGAAGGAGGCCTCAGAAAAGTGCAGATTACCGAAAAACACACACAGATATGAACTCTTCTTTCATCAGCCATTCCTCATATAGGGCCAGTTCTATGCATTTATTTGAAGGAGAGTTGGGGGGAAGTGTCCACAGCAGAAAAATGTGGGGAGAGAAAACACATATAATCCAACTATAAAACTTACTGTGTTGTCTTCAAAGTTAGTGAGGAGAATAAGAACAATTTTCTCCAGAAGCAGATGAACACCTACCAAAAAAGCAGTATCAAGATCAGCATCTTGAACAGAGGAGAGAACAGTGACGTTTGCCTCAGGAGTGTCCACTTCATCAACACCTGCCCACTCCCAGCACGCAAAACACACTGCACTTGTAGCAACGAAGTGTTATAGCAAACCCCAAGATATTATGAGGAGAGAGCAATTTCATTTTACACTGCATCAGGGTGCACTAAATTCAGATTGCTTCTCTATGAGCTTTACTTCTCATACCACGAGTGCTGTACCCAAGTCCCCAAGGACCCGGGCCTCACTAGCAGTTAATGATCCATTAGACAGCCACCTTGATGCAAACCAGAAGGTGGCTAATGCTCTAACGAAGTGGTCCTAAACTACAATAACAGATAACATTCAAGGATTACAGCCACTATAAACCAGTAGCCATAGTTAATAACTGTAATATTTCATTAAAATGGCTAGAAATAATGCACACCAGATACCCAAACAATTACAAATAACCGCAATGGTATTAGAAAAGTTGCAATATAACACTGAACAAAAACAAGTTAGACATTTGCCACAGCACACTGAATGTGTCTTCTCAGCATAAACTCTTCACAGTTGTTTCACCATCACAGACACAGAAAAATTCAAAAAAGAACAGAAATTCAGAGAAATAGCTGGTGGTATTATTACCAGTCAAAATAACAAGCAGCATCTCTAGGAGTAGCAAGAAGACTTCTACTCTGTTTCTATCCAGCTCAGCCGATAAAACTACCTTCATAACTTCCATTTGCTTACATTTTTCCTGAAGACTAGCACACCATTAACTAACATCAAACTTTGCATGGTTTAAAAATGTACCACAATCACTTCATGGTCCCTTCATGCCCCTTGTAAATTAATTTACAGACCTAGAACCAGAATAGTTTAAAAAATTATAATCATAGTTAAATATCAAAACAAATTATATTACTGAAGAACACTGTAGCATAGCTTGGGCAATATTTTTAGACCAGTATCAACAAGATGGCAAAGAAGTGCCTTTAAATTACAAAGCTACCTCTAATATACTGCTATTGCAAAAGGTGTATACAGAAGCAAGGAAGAAAAGGGCAAAAATTAATATGTTGACTACTTCATTTATGTTAAAAATCATTATATACTAACTTAAATTCAGTACTAATATCATGAAACAGAACTCTTCAGAAAGCTTTGTGTCTTGATAAATGAAAAGTATACCATGAGTGCTAACGCCCATTTATCAAAATTAGGATATTAGATTGTATTTCTGTTGTTTTGTTGGGTAGATAGTAGGAACCATGTCCACTGAAAGCATAAAAAAAGGAGGCCAAATAAAGAAAAACTAGTTGGAATAAAAGTGGAAGTGTGATTTCCACAGAAGTTCTGTAAAGCACTATTTTACTGGCAATATAGTTAGCCTTTGGCAATGTGCCATACACCCAGAGAAACATAGGCCCTATAAAAAGCGTGTGACATGGTGCAAAAGAAGAGTTTTAACACACCCTAAAACACACAGATGGCAATGACGAAGATATTTACATTTTGAAAGAATGCTCTTGTAGTTTTGTAAAAACTGCAATCAATTTCATCACTGAAGGAGAAAGCTTGAGAAGATGAAGTTGAATTAATTTGGTTTCTTTTCCAGCTGGTTTAGAATTTTTAATTGGTTTGTTGCTTTTCAGAGGTGAATGAATTGAGTACAGATGAAATGACTGCTAGCTAAAAAAAGTCTCAAGATCCTGTGGCATAGCAGGCACACAGCCTCACTGGGCAGCCTGTTCCAGTGCTCTGCCACATCAATGTAAAGAAGTTCTTCCTGATGTTGAGGTGGAACTTCTTGTGTTTTAGTTTATGGCCATTTCTCCTTGCCCTGTTTCTGGGCACCAAGAATAGTCTGGCACCATCCCCCTGACACCCACCTTTGAGATGTTTGTATGGATTGATGAGATCCCCTCTCAGTCTTCTCCAGACTAAACAGGCCCAGCTCCCACAGTCTCTCCTCATAATAGAGATGCTCCAGACACAGAAATATCTTTGTGGCCTCTGCTGGACCCTTTCCAGAAGCTCCTTGTCTTTTTTGTATTGAGGAGCCCAGAACTGGACGTAGTGCTCTCGATGTGGCCCCACCAGGGCTGAGAATACATGTATTTATATATGTATACTTGTAGCAATTATTGCACAACAAGCTGCAATGTGCTGCCCAGCACAGTAACAAAGAAATTCTGGTCTAAATACAACTTAGCAGTCAGAAACAGAAAGCTATCATCGTCTTTACATTTCCAAGAATCTGTCAAGATACTTATTCCTTTATTCATCTCCCACTAAACCCTCTCCCCAAAAAGTGTGGTAAGAGTATCAAGGCCATTACCCACATGGTTTGAAGATATTCAAAGGTCTCAATCATTGTGTCTTCACTGGAGGTTAACGCTTGCTTTGTGCAAACCTAGAATACAGCTTTCAGTTTAGTCCAGTTTCCTCCAAAGAGTCTAGTCTGCACGTGCTTAAACCACTTTGTGGAACAAATCGGTGATCAGCAAGCAGGGACTTCTGGGGGATGTGCCTTCAAATTTCATTGCTGCTCCAAGTAAAACCACTAACACAGATGCAGTCTCAGTTATGTCTGATCTACCCAAGGGAAAATGAGCAGCAGCAGTTCCAGCAGGACACAGGAAGGCATCAGACAGCCTGCTGAAATAACACATGGTCGAAGTTTACCACTACACCCTGCAAGCAGTGTTTCCCAAGCCAAACCAGATCCCACAGCTCCTAGTCCTGGAGAATCCCAATCCTTCCCTTCCAGGTGATGCCCTTTCACATACCCCATTATTCTCATCCAACTGTTTATTGCTGTGCAATTACAGCACCCAGCCTCCAGGGTTCAGAGCGTCTGGGAAGCAACAAGATAACCGGATTGTGTCCTCCAACCATGTTGGTGCAGGTGGGTTTAAAAACCAGTAACCGCATCCTACTTCAGAGTGTGAAAAGAAAGATGATTTTTTCCCACCTATTCCTGGAAGAATATTCTTCCTTAACTTAGGAAATAAGAATTAACTTTCTTGTAAATCTACAATTTCAGTGGTATTTGTAGGACTGATTATTCTCCTACCCATCAATGCAAATCAGTGTGAACTTCAGAGATACTATGAAAAATACAGTGGTATTAATTTTTGGGGAAGATTTTAATAATCTTCTCCGAGCAGTCTAAGATACTGCTGTACAATTTGCACTGAACACTTACCCAGAATTAGAAATTCTTATCATTTAAGAAAATTGTATAAACTACTGTTATAACAATCACTTTCATAAATGATCACCCAAACTGCCTTTGTTACTTTTATACTTAAAGCCCATAATTTAAAATCTCAGAATGCAAATCATACCTTTACAGTAAGGTATACCTACATGTCTATTTACTGTACTAGATAAAGAAAAATGCTGCCAAAACAGCAACATTTAGTACCTCTATATCAACCATAAAATCGAGCAAGTATTTTGAAATCAGCAAGTGTATAGGATCAAAACTAAGTTTCAGCAACAAAGCCCTTATGCATTTTTTCAGTGACTGCCAGGACACTGCAGGTGTGTTTGCTGCCTAATTCTGATCAGCAAAGGGATCCAAATTCCAAGCTTGCCAAAGCTGCTTTTCTGAAGCAAGTGTTCTTCAATAAACCAAAATGCAGTATTTTAGGGCATGCAGCTCTCTTACCTGGTGTTAATTTTTCCTAAACAATAAAGAGAATGGAGCAGTTTGGAATTGAAGTCAAAAGTGTCCCAGGGCTGTCTCTATTTTCTAAAGCTTTACTGAGAGGAACCCTTTACTTGGTCCCAAATACTGAATGATTATGCACACACGGTCACAGAGCTAAAAATAAAATACAAATAATTATTAAATAAATCAGTTAATAATAACATCCATTAAAAAAAAAAAAAAGGCATGCTTTTCAACTCAGTCTTCTTTTTACCATCTTCAACCAGTATCTGAATGCCACTGTGACCTGTCTGAATCTAAAGCTTTCTGAGACTGGATAACATACCCTGTAACCATAGAGGTGTTCAAAGACATTAATGGCAGGTGCCAAAACATTCCATTATCAGCTGCCCAAATTTGATGAATTTTTTTTCAGACCTCAGAACAATCATCACAAGATACAGAAAAGCTCTTTCCAAATTAAGGATGTTGCAACTCCAAATTACTAAGGGGAAAACCGTTTTACTCATCCTCAGTCCTTGAAACAGTTTCACTTGAGGTGAGGGGGGAAGAACAGGCAGAGAGTAAAGGGAAGAGAAATTTTTTGCTGAATTTTTGAAAGATAACACATCCGTTGTATTTCAGAAGTTAAAATATTTCAGTGCACAATTTCTCAAATTACTTTAAAAAAAAATCAACAAAAAGGAAAACCCACAACTAGTCAGAACCAGACCCTGTGAGCAACATCTTTCTATTAACTTCCGAGACTCCGCGCAGCTGACTTTCTTGATCCCGCAACCTGTATCACACCCACACCACACACACATTCCCCCCTTCCCTTAGGACTGTATACTCACACTGAATTTCTTCCTGCCAAAGACATCTGCATCCTTCTTCTGTTAAAGTTTAACAAAACAAAGCCACCTTTTACTGGTTCCACTGAGGAAATGTCAAGTTCTAAAGTTACAGAGACCTCTTGAATGTGAAAGGTCTCACAGCAAAAAAAAAATCCCTACAAGTAGTTGCCTACTGATAGGGGATGAACAGTTTAACCAGAAGAAACATCTCTGTGCAACCTTGGTTGCATACACAGTGAAATTATGAAAAGTATGGGCTCTGGAATAAGAGCTTTGAAAGACACTTCATTCAGGCTAGCACACGTCAGTAGGTTTTGGTTCAAAAAACCAAGTACTGTACAGAGATAATGCATATTTCCTTGTTTTCCGTGCCAGAAATATAGCAAATTTTAAAAATTAAACATTATTTCACAGAAGCCACAAAAAGCAGTATCCTTTTCATAAAAGTAGAAAGTCTCCAGACTTCCTTTATATTCTTTCCATGAGCACTGCTTAATAAACGTTGCAACCCTGAAGCTTTTAAATGTAGTAGTGATGATATCATCATTTTAAAGGCACTTTAACAGAACATTAGGAGAAACAATTTCTTTTCTCAAAATCAAAATTACAGTAACCAAATTGATTAAAAGTGGTTTATACTAAAAATATTCACAATATCCACATTTACAGGCTTCTTTAGGTAAGAGTAGCAAACAGCATAGAGAATTCTGAAATAACAAAAGAGCCCCCGTGAACTAATGTGGCACAATAAACATTTCATTTAAGTTTCAAGAGATACATGCTAGGAAAGCACAATTTTTATATTACAGTGAGTAAGAATAAATACTAAATAATAAATATTTGGAAGAATATAGTATTTCCACCAATTGTACTTAAAAGCTCAAAAATGTTTTCAATTCCATGCATAGAGCCACTCTGAAAGCCACACTGAATATATTGCCTTTGTTTGTTTAGGTTATGCACAAATAAATATTGGGATGACAGTTAAAGACACATCCTTGAAGTAGTCTACCCAATAAATTTGGAAAGAGAAAGAAGAGGAGGAGGAATAAAAAATCTAGCTGTATAAGAATCTCTTTGTTGCCTGCTAGTTAAAGAATCCTTCTGGCAAAACTGAGGGGATTATGAATTCATATGTGAATTTATCCCCTATTAAACTTTTAGTGAAAGGGTCAGTTAGCAGGAATGATAAAGCTCAAGCACACCAGTCACATGCTGGCAGAGCATCTGCGACTGGCTCTACTCAGGCATATCACTGGTTTATAGCTTTAACATCGAGAGGAAGCTACAGGGGTGGGCAGAAAACAGTCCACTTCTGAAAATACTGGAAATAGTGCAAAGTACTGTTTCACACAAGACAAAGGCAGTGTGACATTGTGACTTCAGGTCACACCTTTTTACCTTTTTTTTTTTAAGAGAGCACTAAGGAGGACAGAGCAGGTTAAAATCTCCCATCTCACTGGCAAGGGTTCTCACCATCTCTTAAGACTTCTGTAGCACTCCATCCACTCAGATCTTCCTCTTTTCCACCCTAACTCCTTTTGCTGGGCTACCTTAGCTTCCAAGAAGCAGTCCTGATCCTACACATATATCCACTGCTATACAGGTGGTAGTTAAAAATATACAGCAACTATGCCGATGCTGAAGCCTGGTCAAAAGGCTCATTTACACATCACCTCAATATCTTACACTTTCTTTTTAAAATTTATACTTCTATTGCAATTATGCAATGTAATGCAGAGGACAATCCTGTTTGCACCTTCCTACGGTTGTGTTATTTCTGCAAGAGATTTGGTTCAAGCTTTTGGGGTGAAGAAAAAGTAAAAGCACAACAGCCAGCAACAATACAGCAGTTACAGCCATGATGCAAGACTCACCTTGCTTATGACAAGAGGTTCTGTGGAGCCAGTCTGCGCATTCTCACCAGTCACCATGTCCACTGTCCAGGTGCCCTGTCACCTAACTTGTCTTCTCAGGCTCTTCTTCAAAACTATTGGGGATTGAGCATTCTCTAAAGAGTCAAATGAATCTGACCTTTCCCTAATACTCCCCACAGCACAAGGAGGGATGTGCCTGCTGGTGCAGCTCTGTCCTCAGGACCATGTTGGGAAACGCCAACATGGTCCATTCCCCACTGTGTGACCCAAAGAGCCCAGGAGCACACTCCTCACTCGCCTGCACTTGCAGGACCTAAAGGGTGCAATATTTTATACTTTCTGAATACCTTCTGAAGTCTTGTTATTTTAGGAGTCAGTGGTAGTAAGGCAGACACATTACCTGACAATCCATTTTAAATGTCCTATTAGTGAATTCTTTTGCATTAAGAGACACAAATAAAAAGATAATAACGAAATCCTGACCTTCAGAAAACTTTTACCAGGCTTGGAAGGAAGCACACTGTAAAACAGCCCTCTAGATATATTGTACAGAAAAGTGAAGATTTCCAGAAATTCTGAAATAATACTTCATTTGCCCATAAAGATAATGCAAAACTAGTTTTCATAGCTATCCACAAAAGCTAGATAGTGAAAACTGGATCATACATATTGAAATTGCTTTGAGGTAAAAGAGTTTGGATGAAACGTGCTTTCTGCTCACTTCCCACTCCAAGTAACCCAATTTTATACATTTGCTTTTTCTGCCCATTGTGGTTTGATCAAGAATATCCCTGAAAAAGGCTTCTTTACGCTACTGGGTCAGTTTCAGTCTGCAGCACAATTTACACAGCATCTATATCTATTTTGTGCAAGGATGACTAGCCCAGCACTTCTGCCAAACATTTGTCTATGTAAGTTTAGACTTCACTTTTGTACCCTTTTTAGCCATCATTCAAGTTGCTTCCACTGTTAATGGAAAGAAAGAATGAACCTAGGTACAACCAAACTGGTTATTAATTTATTTTGTTAACTTCTTTTTCATATTAAATAGGAAAAGTTTTTCTCATGTTTGAAAGAACAGGCTTAGTAATATTTTTCTCAATTCTTGTTTTTAATCTCTTCCAAATGGTCGATTTGACTGTGCTGTTGATGCATATGCAATTCCATATGATGCAATTGCATTGCACGGCTTAACACACAAAAACAACCAAAGATCAGAACATTTAGCACCTGCAAAATATTCTTCAATTACTGTCTTTAGCCAGATAATAAACTAAGTAAATGACAGCCATGTGCCATGCAAATAAACTAACACAAGACGACTGAAAAATGTGAAAACAATTTTTGAAAGAAGAGGTGATTTAGAATAGTTTTAGGCTCTGTAAGATGGGACTCTTTTATATTTTTTTAAAGGACAGTGTGCAATCTGTAAGACAATGAAATTTTGCATCAACTAATCATCAGATGATAATGTTTTTGTATCATAATGAGAATAGAACTCAAAATTGCCTTCACCATTCTCAGGCACTGCTCAACTGCTGTTTTGCACCCACACAAAAAGAAAGTGAATAGCCATTGAAATAATTTAAATATCTTCTTTTATAAAATATAAATAAATAAAGCAAGCTTGCTATTATACAGTTTGGAGAACTTTTGTTGTCAGAATTTGTCTTTTTTTTTTTTAATATTTAGAAAGAAGAGTACAATGAAGAAAAGCAAGTGGGTTTGCCATCAAAAGCATTCATTGCTCTGACACACAAACACCTGTCAGTGGAAAAAGTCTTCAACTTCTTCACTTCTCTTTACTATGAAGCAAATGCGCATGAAGCTTTCAGACTATTTTCTTCCAGTGTTTTGAAGTACCTTTCAGTTCACATGAAGGCTAACAATTGCAAAGAAGCAGAAGAGAAGGAAAAACTGGCACAACAGGAAGACTGAGGAGTAGTGAAAGCCTCTCTGCTTATAGCTATTCTTTTGTTGAACATGCTTATGGCACAACCATTTTAAGTACAGCCAAAATGATACACAAAAAAAACCAGGAAAAATATTTCAAAAGTTTAATTCCTAATGTAAATTTCTTCCCCCGCAAATATTTTCTTCCATGTGAGATTTATACATTAACCGCACAAATCATAAAATATTTAATGAGCAACAGTAACAGAATACCATTTATATAAATTTACAATTTACACGCAGGGGTTTTTGCACTTATGTAGTAATCCCTAATTACCTTATTCAGTGTGTAACTGCAAAATAACTATAGCAGACTAAGACGGTTTCATAGCCAACACAACTACTGAAACAAGAAACAACATTTTTAGAAAGTGTATGAAAAATGTAACAGATTACTTTGAAATTACTGTTGCCCATGGCCCAATAAATGGAATTAAGTTTGCTAATTTTTTAAGAAAAAAATCCCAAAATATCTGCATCTTTCACTTACACAGATTAAAATCTTCACAAATTTCACATTAAAGAAAAGAAGAAAACTCACAGAAGCATCAAGCCAGCAATTTCATAATAGCAAAGCCTATCCTTCTCATGGATTAGTAAACCCTCACTTACATCTGATAAAGTAGTTCTTCCTCCAGCTCTCAGTGCTTAACCTCCCCTATCAATCCAGGGATACCTTTTCCCTGAAACAATTACACTTGAGGAGTTTTGAACTTCTGGTTCAGACTAATCCATTTAACTACAGAAGCACCTTTCAAGCTTCCATTTGACACAAGTCCATTGTTCATCATTTGCTGGTGCATATGCTTTTTGCTGACAGAGCTCCATTACTAGAAAAAGCTCAGTAAGTAAAGCTGATTTGAAACAACTATATATTATAGATAGCCTGCATGAGACACGCTGATTTTGAGTCTAGAAAATCACCACATAAAAAAGGAAGGGGGGAGGGGTGGCTGAAAAGAACTACTTAATTATTAATATACTTTCACTTCTTACCAACTGCTGCAATGTGATTTATTAGCGTTAATTTGCAATTTACTTGGGGCATGGGAAGAGAAATTTAACTCTATATAGCAAGTACATAACATGCTTTGGAATTCTTCTTGGACCAGAAATGTTTTTGTCTTTGATTAATAATAAAACACTGCACCAACACTATCACAGATCCCTACCAACTTTAGCATGTTGTAAGATCATCAAGCTGGAAATCAATATGCTGCACCATAAATTCTGCAGCACAAGCAAGCACATATTTGATTCTATTTCTTGACCAGTGACATAATTCAGGTAACATTAACAAGGCATTTCTGTTGTATATTTGGCAATAGTAAGTGATTTACCAACATGCATTAAGGTTCAGCACTTGGTGTGGTTTAGTATTTCAGCCTCTATTTTACAAATGCAAGTATACGGCAAAGAGGGGTTAAGTAATGTACTCAACATTCACAACTTCTTATTCATCACTTTCCCTAATAAACCTTACGGCTACTGGGGGTGGGTATGAGAAGGTTTCATCAGTTTGTCTGTGCTCACTCAACCATGAGATTTTTTTTTTTTGAGAGAGAGAGTCAAACCTTAAAAAAATAATAAAATTAAAAAATAGGGAGTATGGTAACAAGAGCTGGCAGCAAAGTAAAGGGTCTATCAATGAAGTACAATTAGCCTTCACAAAGTTCCTTTTAGACTCTACGATAAAAAAGCACTTCCATGAAATCAAGAGAGTACTGAATGTCAAGTAATAGTTATATCCCTGCTTTCTGAAGTGCCTTGCTTTGAAAAGGGATAGAGACTCACCTCCCCTACCATTCAGAAATATTAGGCCAATCTTGTGGGGGAAGAGTGAGACAGAAAAGAAAGAGAAAAGAAGCAGCTGAAATAGTAACAGATTTTGGGATCCATCTTTAAGGCATAGTCAGATAAGGCCTTTTCCAGCAACCAATATTCTTTTCTCTTCACTGACTGGAACGAAAAAAGAAGTTAAAAATGGGAACGGAGGTACAGAGTTTGTTGTATCCTTGAACAGGAATTGAATTCTATGCTTCAGTTTGAGAGAATGGGACTTGTAAGTCCTACCTAGATTACAAATTTTTCTATGTTATAGAGAAAATATTTTCTTTTCTGTTTGTAAGCACAGTACAAAGAGCAATACATGGAAGTAACAGTCAGAAAACATCATCAGGGTAAAAATTGGTATCTTGATAGTCCATGACTTCTTAGATGTTTGACTTCTTTGTTCCAACAGATTTGTTTGTGACACCAGTTACTTTAATCAATAGGAAGTATTCAAGCTGCTTATGACATCGTGCATACTTCTCCCAGAAGACTGCATAGGAAGCCAAGACTGGAGCCTGGTGTGCTCTCTGCCTTCTTCAGCCTAGATGTTAAAGAAGCTACCTCAGACTGCTTCACATGTCATACAAGCAGAGCAAACATGCCTGAGGCATCTCAGTTTGCAAAAAAACAGGGTCAATTTCTCTGATTTTACAGTATGCTTAATACAGCACAATAGCAAAGCTGGAACCTTAAGGCTCAAATACCTTAAGGAAATTCACATTTATGCACACAGAAACAATCTCCAAATTCAGGACAAGAAATTTGTCTCATTACCTCCTTACCTTCCATACTGGAACTCCTGGTAACCATGCTCAATTTCAGAGTATTAAGTACAAAATAAAATGAGAGTCCTGCTCCATGCAATTTTTTTCCCTGTTATCACCTAAGGAAATGAAGAGACAGGGGAGTGCAATGTGCACTTTACTGATGCGCTTTTTAATAGCTAATGTGATAACCTAACTTAACTAAAAACACCTAATTATCTTCAATTGTGAGGAAATCTAATCCCCTTCTCCTCTATTTCCCCTACCAAACCACAAACACAATCTTTCTGTTTAAAGAGAAAAGCTGGTACACTGACACATGGAAAATAGTGTCTACTGATTTACAGCTATCTCATTTAGAATTATTCAAATTTTTTAGTATATTTTAATGAGAGGTAGAAAGCATATAAGCTGCAGATGGAAAAAAAATCAACAGGAGTGGACAGCAACAAAAATCTAAATAGAGCTCAGATGATCACACTAAAACAGGAATAAGCAGTAACATTTCTGAGGCAATTAGAAGGGAAAACAGCCCCCTTCAACAGGGACAAAACCAGTTTTTTCCAAAGCCATAGTGATTGCCCAATTATCCCTCCCTTCTCCTCTGTTTGAGCATCAATTTCAGACTAGTACAGGAAAACTAGGTTAACATGATCAGAGGACGCCTAAGAAGAGTTTTAAATGCTCACTTTTATAAATCTTTATTTTAGTGAACATGACATGTAAGCAAGATAATAGCTGCTACCAAAGTTCATTCTATTTCAAAAGATATAGTAAATGCTTAAGAATTTAAAACATTAAAAAATGTTTTGATCTTCTCTATAATTTTTTTCTTTTTTTCATGGATCTAGAACACAAGCACTTAAAATCTGACCTTCAGCATTATTCCAATTACATATTCCATATAAAGGCTGGATATTAAACTGTACAGTGGAATAATTACATTAGTTTATAAAGAGTCTGTCTTACTTAAATAGTTTATAAAATATCAAGGTTCCATCAAGGGTGTATCTTTGTACTTAATGGGAAACATAATGAAGAAAAGCAATACAGAAAGTCAACACAGACAAGTTTTAAAAAGTACCATAGCAATCAATAAAAGAAAAGCAGTGTTTCCTCACTACTGCTTCTGTGCTCTTAGAACTTTGAATGAGCTATACCTCTTATAGCACCTGTTCAACTCTCTGATATTCACATTCTCTTAAAAAACATAAAAAACTCTTCAGCAAGCTACTGACTACATACATAATTATTTACCTTCAGAAGAATGTGTTCATCTGTAAAATCTATAAAAACTATATACTGTTTCAGAAAATACACCTATTTCCAGAGACTAAAAATAAGTTTTCAAAACTTCTTTGTGTGCACATTTGATGTCATGTTTTGCTAAGAAAACAGTTCTCCTCACTGGACAATCCTTCAAGACACAAGAAATGTCTGCCCCACACATCTTTGCCAAAATTGAACTCTGAAGTTCTAAAATGCAAAATATTGATCCTTTATTAAAGCAAACAAGCTTTAGAACTCAACAAAACAATCTAGCGATGACCCATCCGGCATTTCACCTCCTATACCTACTAAAATGGGAGAGTGAAGTACAACACCTGCATCTGACAAGGACTGGACCTAAACCTAGAGCATGTTGATTTACACAGCCATCAAAATCCTTGCTTAAACAAAGGTTCCATCTGTTGCCATGCATTTTAGGTTAATTTAAAAAATGAAATTACTACAGGCCCCATTTTGCTACAAACTGAGAATGTGCACACTCTTTAGCAGATTACTCACAAGCATGGTCAGGAGTAACGCAAATAAAATGGCTAATGGCAGTGTTACTCATTTTTTATTTACTACACAAATAGAGCAGACCAAAAATGAACATAAGGTCCTGCAGGGCAAACTCTGTGTTCTGTAGATAAAAAAACATTGCTCATTAAGAAAAAAAATCAGATGCAGTGGCTACATTAGAGAACAGTTAAATGTGTATAGAATGGAAACATACATCAAAATACAACAATTTCATATTTTCTAGGAAAAATGAACAGTGATACAGATGTTATGAGCCACTTATTTTTCATTTAGTAGGTCTCAAAACTAACAGTGGACCACTCTACATCAGTCAAAAAGACTGAACACGAGACCTTTTGCCTGAGGTTGGACTCTGAGACACTCCAATCAGCACATTTAAACTCTTAAATATGATGTTGCTTTCAGTATTTTTTCTATCTAGCTTCAAGAGCAATTTATGAGCTTTTAAGAGACAGATGCCCACAGAGAAAAAATTGACCTGTCTTTTTCACAGGACGTGCAAACTTCAAGAACCTTGAACCCTTCTAATCCGTCAACAAAACACTTGTCTTCAGTTGCCAGATGGGTATTTGTAAAACAGAAATAAAAGCCACACACAATATTGAGACTAACAGCTCAACAATGAGACAGAATTCCATCAGAATACCTATATGAGTCGGAATACTGTATGTGCATATACCTGCATGTGCATATTCATGCAAGCAGCAGAGAGAGAACACATATAACAGAAACAGCTTCAGCACAACAATGAAACCTCTCCAATGGAGAGTTTATCCAGTTTGTTACAATAATAAAGTAGCACAGGTAGGATAAGCAATTAAAAATAATTTTAAAAAAATTTTAAAAAAGAAATCATGTTTGCTTCAAAAAAGATATCAGAGACTACACGCAAAAGACTTTCGTCAAAATCAACTTTTTGTAATGGCTGTTTACCTGCTAATTTAAATGTTTTTCTTATGAATTATATTGTTCATTATGAGGATAGAGAGTCTCTAGTTTAACTCTGTCAGAACAGCTAGAAAAGCGGAATACAGCGTTAAAGATTTACTTGCTAAATAGTACCAATACTAAAATACATTTGTGTATTTCAAAAGGTCACAGACTACTTTTATTACAAACTGTACATATTGATAAATCCCAGCTCGTCAGAGGTCAGCAAAGCGTATTTGACTGACTTCTACATACTTCATCTGTCTCCATGCCTACCCAAGAACTGAATACTGCAGTGTGTACACATCTACGAAGTAACAATGATCCACCAGGCTTCAACATTTTTTACCTAGGAGAAAGCAATCCCTGAAGTAGACATGCAATATGTACTCCAAGCATCAGAGCTCTCTATCTGATGAAGAGGTTGTCAGGATTGAAGGGAAATTTATATGCTTAAATTACCGCAACTGCAATAGACTTATCATATCTTTTAATCCTTAACGCTAGACTGTTCACAAAATATCACATGGTTTTACAGGGAGTTGCTCTCCTTCCCTCTTGTGTCGTTTCCTCTACAGCAGGTAACCCAAGAACATGCCAACCCCAAATAGCTACTTCCTGCTGGCAAATTACAAGGAGGAATATACCTTGACTGCTTGCAATTATAACTCTTATTTAAGAAAAAATAAGTGGAGAAGACAGGATCACACTGAGTTACACCTTTGTAGTATAAACAGCAGTGTCATAAGTCCCAAAATACTCCCAGAGGTGTAGCATATTTTCATAAATATGTGCTTATGAAAAGACTACCACAGATTAGCATATGATGATCATTAGGCCTTTTCTAGTTTAATACAAGTTACATTCATATCCAAAGATAATTGAAAAGCTTAAAATCTAAGCTTTGCCAGACTGGAAGGCTGAGATGGTTCAGATGAGCATTGTTTGTTGATTGTTGCTAGGATTTTAATCTTGTTTGAAAATCTTTTGGTCTAAAAGAAAGATGTGGAAGATATTTCTTTAAACTGAAGTGAGCTCCCCTCTGAACCAACAGCAATTTGGCAAGGAAGATGAGCTGACACATCAGAACACTCTATTAGTTCATGAAGACCAATAGCTTCTCTGTAAAAATATGCAAGGGCCTAATGCACTTCGACAAATGACAAAGGTTATTAAAGGACAGCTTGTGGGAGTATAATTGCTTTGTGACTTTATCACTATTAACAGAAAGAACATCAGTAGAGAGTTAACAGCATGAAACATGAGTACAGGATTCCATGAAGATCTTGACTCAGCAAAGCACATGAGGACATTAATTCCACTTCTGTATTACAAAACAATTAAGAACATGGTTAAGTGCACGCTATATGACTGTCATTTAACTGGAGAAAAAAACAGTCACCTTTTCAGGGGCCACGACAGTCTACATCACAGTAAACATAAACACATACTATATAGATAGGTAGTACTGCTATGCTAGTATATGTTTTCTGTAGATAATGAAAGAATCCTTACCAACTTTGCTGTTCTCTTTATACAGATTATGTTGAAAAACTTACATGACTGACAGTTTGCAAGGACTCCATCTTCACAGCTCTGCCCAGAACATTCAAGTTCTTCTCCTGCCCCAAAAAACCCCAACATTTTCTGCATGCATCAGTTTCTCCCTGTTTCTCAAAAATAGTGACCAAAGCTGACATGTAAATCAACTTATATTACAACAGTTTAAAGGTTTCAAAATAGAAGAAGGAGGAATACTAGAGAGAAATCTGACAAGGTTAAAAGGAAACTGGGGAAAGGTTGAGGCCTAACACATATTAAATAAAAATCAATCACGATGACTTTTCAAGAATTACAAAGTAAGACATAGCATACCACTGCTCAAAGTAAGGGGAAATGAGTGATAGGACTCCAAATCACATGGCAGCAGTTGATGGGTACAGAAATAAGATATATTAACTCATAGCTCCCTGCAACGCACTGGCTCCTGGCAGAGGTAGGACAAGAGATTCGATGCATTGCACTGAACAAGCTCAGAATTCACTGAGCCAGAAGCCCCTGCCTTGCTCGCGGGCAACACTTCCACATACCAGCAAGGCTCCAGATTTTGCTTTTGTGGGGACAGCTGTACCTTCCTCTTCTTATGTTTTTGCAGTGGCAAAACACTTTATACAAACTCATCGGAAGCATCTTGCCTGATAAAACACAGAACTCCCAAGTTTCACACTATCTTCTGAAAAGGCTGTGTGCCACTGCAAACCTTGCCCATCCTCCACACAACGGCATTAGCTGGAAAGGAAAATGCACACATGGTATAATCAGAAGGGTACATAGGAGACAAAAAAGTTTAAATACTTACTTTATATTAAAGGTCCAATCCACACAACAGGGAGACAAAAATTCAAAAAACAAGGGATTGGTCATTTTGAACTCATCACAGTCAGCTTTCTACTGTTGGCATAATGGTTGTACCACTGGCTTGAGGGTTTTTTAGCACAGACGTGTTGTATAAACAGTTATTTTTAGCTATGCTATTTTTCTTTTAGTAAAAAAAAGATGCACTGGGTCCTCAGACACTAAGCAGAATGCAGTTGGCTAACTATTACCCACTGTGGAAGGATCAAGCAGCATTTATTAAGTGCCACTTTAGACATCGCCACAATTGGTTCTCTGTGTATTTTGTATTTCCTTGGAGCTAAGAATTACAACAAATTGAAAGAACTTAATTAAACAGTTGTAAAAGTCCATATTTTACCCAACTTCAAAAGGAAAGGGGATACATTTGTATCCCCAGCAGCCAACAGATGCTTGGTGTCCCAGCTCCCCCAGTGTCTCAGCCAAGATATTGGTACTTGGACTGAGCATTTTGCTGAAGTGACAGTCTAAGACTTACACTAAGTTATCACATCTTTCCAGCCACTCACATAACTAACCTCACCTCCTTTCCAGCCTTACTGCCTAGAATTATCTGTAAAACTAGTGTAATCTACCTAACTTTCCCCAATAGGTTTCTTTTTAACTGACTCAATGTTGGAATATCGTCAGTATTTTATTCACCTGCTTTCTTCTCTGCAGCTACAGATAATATCATCTCAACAAATACTGTGACTGGTCACATCCAGAGTGTTTGACAGTCAAAGTTCAGTTTAACTAAGTCAGATACCTACAAAGGGAATACTGTTTGAAAACAACCCGACTTCTTGGTAAACCCAACCCAACTTAGTAGATGCTGTTCCTACAGTTTCTCAGCAAAGGAAACTTACTACCTCCAAATGGAATTTGCTATGAAATATTGTGGGAGCCATAAAATCAATATCGACATTGCTACAGCTGGGTATGGCCTCTAGTGTCACAGCAGAGATTATTCTTACATTACATCAACCCACATGAAGCAGCTATGTTTAAGGACTGAAAAATTTGTTCAACAACCATTTGTAGCTAGCATCAGTATTAAGATCCTGAAAGACAGACAAAGTAGAAAAGGAAAAGCAGGCGTGGGGCACTAGTGATAGAAGAAAGAAGAATCTGAACCAATACTCCTTCAAGAACAATCCACTGATTGTTTATCTCAACACCATAAAAAACAATCTTTCAAAAAACAGATTTGCTTGGATAATACATGATGTCACCATAAATCATATTTTCATCTTCCATCAGTACCAGCAGTTTTCTTGGACTTCTCTGAAGGAGGGGAGGAAGAAAAAAATTTAAAAATAACAACAATAGAAAAAAAAAATCAGAGCCAAAACCTTCCAGCTTTGACAGAAAAGGGTCTTTTTGTTCCTAAGACATATGTCTTCACGTAACCCACCACCACCCTCCTGTAGGAGTCATGCAATGAGAAAGCATCACAAGGGGTTATCAAAATGCAAAGCCAGTATCAGTATCAACTTTCTACTCTTTCCAAACATGAACTTCCTTCATTGTAGTCTTATTTCCTCTTCAGTGAGGTAATTGTTCACATTTAAAATCAGAATTAATGTCATCTATGCCAGGACATTGACACCATTCAATAGAAGGATAGCACTGTGTGACAGAAGTCATGAATTGAAAGCAAGCCACATGTTAATAACAAAGACAAGCACACAACTTCCTCTACTTTCGTGCCTTCTTTTTGGCTTTTATTAGATTGTGTACTGCTTTTTGCTTCTTCTTAGTCAACTAATTATTATTTGTCTACAAAATATAAATTTGGTTTTATTCTGATTACAATTCTCCACAATGACCTCTGATTATTACACAGAAATCACTTTACAGGACTATTGTGGTTGATGAAGCATTCATGAGAAACAAAAAGAAAACAGAAAAAAGCCCTTAACATAAGGATTAAGTTTAATACACTTCAAAACTTTTATTTCTGATGGGTCTTATGAATTATAGTAAATATCACAGTATTTACTGTCCTCCTCTCCAGATATATAAAACATACTTTGTCTGCTTATGCAATATAATTCCTGAGCCTCCTAGTTTAAAGTTCATGACCATAACATGCACTTTTATTATATTAGACCTACCAGCTTTAACAAAGAGAGACTAGCAACATGCTAATTTTCCCTCCCTAGTTTTCAAGTATGACTCTTCTGGCGTCGCAAACAGACAGCAGATGCACCATCTACAACAGACACGCAATAAAGAATAACACATATTTGTGAAGACGTTCCACCTCGAGGTACTGAAAGCAGTAACTGTCCCATTGACTTAAATAAAAGACCAAAGTACAATTATGTGCTGTAGAAACACATGGCTGGTAAGCACTACATTATCATGTGAGATAAGATACCTGGAAGCAGAGGAAACGGTTTTGCAGTCACACAGAATAGAAGAATTTGTAGAAATAAAGTGGAAACAAACACAACTGTCCATCACTGGGTCATCCAAGGTAGCAGGCAGCACAGGAGTGATTTGAGAAGAACTGAGTACAGAGCAATCAGAAAGGTTAGCAAAGTAGAGCAGCACAGAAGCTCCCTGTATGTGCAAACCAATACACTATCATGAAAACATATCAAACCTAACAACTGAAATACCCTGCACACTCCCAATAGCACAGCATTCTGGTAGGAGCAACAAAGCCTGTTAGAACTGACGGCACAGGACATAACCTACAAATCGTAAGATCTCAAACTGCTGAAGAAATATATAACAGTGCAAAACCAGTTCTGCAAGCCATTCAAAACTTAAGACTGTTCTTAGTTTATGATTGAAACTTATACGGCGAAATTTCTCAGGCCTTAGGTTTCATTTTTCAAACATCCAAGGAAAAATAAAAAGAACATTAGGCTCACATTGAGTGGATCCTCCATTAAGAAAAACATGTCTATTAAAGGAAGATAAATATAGATTATGTATAGGCTAGATGTAATGAAGTTACATAGGCATTTTTTGTGACTTGTGATCAGTTATGAGTTTTAGGCTTAAACTGGACAAGCTTAAATCAGAATAGTAAACATTGCTCCTTTTCCATGGTAACCTTGATAACACCATTAAGCCACTAGTTAGACCCCTTGCAACTACTGGATGCATCCTTGCATCTGCATCCATAATTGGCTTGGAGAGTTTCTAAGGAATCATATACAATTTCCACACCAAAACCAAAACAAAATCCCCAGAAAATAAGCATCAGAGAAAACTATTCCTGAAACTTACCATCCAAGACACTCCTAGAAATTCAGAAAGTCACAGATCATCAGTAAGACTGTACATTCTTGTATATTTCACCAGATGGACTACATTCTACTTTACTGAAATTCCATCTTCAAGATTTGTTTCCTCTCCCAGTAGGAATGTTTCTAACACCCATTTGAAAGCTTCTGCTATTGTGTCTTGAATTTCAGAGATAACATGCTCAGGGTTTTTTTAATAATAATTTCACTTTAAAACAACTTTGAGATTGTTACTCTCAAGTCATCTAAAGGATGTCTGGAAGCATTAGGCAGGAAAAGAACCTGCTAACCACTACTGAGAACATTACTGAAAAATATACTCCCAGAAACAAGAAACCACAACAAAGCAAAATTAGTATAAGCAGGCTGGGATCTTAAAGGAGGAGATTTATTCTTACAAAATTCCCCAAGTTTGTTTACGCAGCTATCAAGATATAGACAATGAACTCACACAAAGTAGCCTACGCATAGCTGGAGACTGCTTTACTTCTTATATTAGTTGCATGCAGATGTGGATGTAACTTTAAAAGCTCATAATATTTTCACAAAACCAGGGAGACATAAACTAAAAGCTGTGATTAGTACTCCTGAGTACTACCAAACAAATGACTTCAACAGTTACTATTTCAATAGTTAGAAGGCAAGTTCAGAGTTGCAAACATAAGCATATAAATTTAATAAATATGTATGAGGAAGATGGATATGGAAGGAGTACAAGATCAGAACACAGAAAACTGTTTTGCAGCACTCCAACAAAGTATTGCAGTACTTGGAAAAGGAAACTTTTGTTTTTAAATAATCCCCCTCAACTGTCCTAAAATAATAGCACATAAAATGTTTGCAAAGTAAGCAAAGTAGAACTCAGTAATTTGGATTTAAACATTAATCTCTGCTAATATAACAAAAGAAATAGTGTATAATCAGATTCTACTTGAAATCTCAACCAGTCATTCTACATAAAAATAGTGACTATAGGTAATTTGTTATTAAAATTGCTTTAAGAGCACTCAAGTGACCAAGAATTTTCAATGAAAAATTAAAGCCAAACTATAGGAATAAAGCTTAAAATGCTATTTACACACTGTACAGGGGGAGAAAAAAAAGGTGAATTACAGATCTCAGAGCAGTGTTTCATCAAACTAATTGTAGTCTCAGATTACTTTCTTCTTCTTCTCTGCTGAACTATAATCTGAAGAAGAAAAAGAAACTCAAACTAGCACAACTGAAGTTTTTATAGGTCACATGGGATGCCTGCTGCCATGCACCATATGTGAGTAGGAAAAAGAAAGTGGTCAACATATGATATTAAAAACCAGTGCAGTTTCAAATATTTTAAACATGATGTCAAGTGCATTCAACAGGTCTACAAATGCACTACATTAGCCTAAATTTAGTAGGTGATAATTGAAATCAGAGATCCAGTCATTACCACTGACATGTTTCTAAATACTACCCAATAAATTTTTGTCTGTTTCAGATTCTGCATGACAGCTGGCAGTCGGGAGGGGAATCACCCAGAGGGTATGAGCACACACACGTATGTTTCTGTACTCCAATTCCTGCATCTTCCCTTTCTAGAGTTAATTTAACAGTGATAATACTGTCATACACACACATGCTCCCAAAGCAGAATTCCACAAGCTGAATGTTTTCTCCAGTCTCTTCATGGCATCTTGCTGTAAGCACTGGGTATGAAACAGGACAGTGACTTCATTAACTCCAACTGTATGTCCTGCATATGAATTTTCATGAAGAAATTAATTCAGTCCTGTTAGAGTGACCAGATCTGGTACTNTTCTGTAACAGAACAGGGCATTGTGAGAGAGACCTTTTTAGTCACTTTAACCTGGGGAGAATTTCTCCACTTAGCTGCAGGGGCTTCTTATAATCCCTGTTGCCATGGGACACCTGTCTACGACAACTACTACTTATCCTTACTGACCATCTCTCAACTTTTAGTTAGAAAAGGAAGGAAGTCCATCACCAATAGAAGATACAGTCTTAGTCCACATCTTTTCTGCTATTACCTTTATTTTTATAATTATATACCGTTCAACCAAAAGGAAACAAAAATTTCTTTTCAGTCTATAATTCATCCTTTCTTTTTAGTCTCTGCTGTATCATCCCCTTATGATACACCCACTATTAGATAATAAAAAATGAAGCCAAATAACACATGAGAATAACCTATCTCTAGGATCACTTCAGATTTGGTAACTGGACACGTGTCAGCCATTACTTCTCTCCCCATGCAGAGATGGTTTATGCAAGTTGGTATGAAGAGCTGATAATTATATTTGGCATGTATAGTTAATCACCAAGGCCTCCTCAAAACTCAGTTTTGCCATCTGTAAAATGGAGGCAGTGCTGTCTTTCCACTTCTCAGTGGAAACTGAACTTCAAAGCATGTGATGAAAAACTGCCTGAGAAGACATGCCTGGCACTTTAGATACCAACAGTATGGCTTTTGACCGGAAATTTAAATATCTACTTAGAACCAATGAAGGCTGGAAATGAAAAACAAAGCATTCACTAAAAACTTACAGGTATCCAAGGCTCACAAACCTTTGTACACAAGCAGCAAACACTTCTTAGTTTTCACGGACTATAATCTTTTAAAATATTGTCTAGCAAAATAAATTCCAAAGAAGTTTGAAAAGACTAGCTTTTTTAATTAAAAAATAAAGTAGGCCTTCAAGAGAAAAAACACCTTCTCTCTTAGTATTCATTCTATAGGAAATCTATCTACAAAGCAACAATATTTCTCAAAATGAAATGAAGATGCATGCTACTCATTCTTAGCTTTTTAGACTCTAAGACACAGAAGACTCATAAAATTACTAGCATCTATTACAAGTATTTAACTCTGTTACTGGTCTCAATAATTAAAACTAAATTTACAATTGACATTAACCATGGATTGAAGTAAGAGAGCCAGGAGATACTTGAAGATAAACACAGTAGTCACAGACAAAAAAAATTTGAGAACCCCACATTAGATGGTTGTGAAAAACGAGGCACAGCTCTCTTGCTGTGAGCCAAAAGATGTTTATTGGTAGCAGCAAGCGTCCGAGGAAAGTCCAAAAGAAAAGCCGAGAGAAAAAAAAAAAGAGCGAAAAGGAAACCAGGTATGCGGCGATCAGACCCCGG
>VZTH01015262.1:18323-37985 GCA_013397815.1 Aleadryas rufinucha | reverse complement strand
TTTTTATCTCACAGAAGCGAGAACTGTCTTTATTTTTGACAGTCAATGAGCCTATTCTCGCTTGCCATCTCATTGGCGGGGGAGTTGTACTCTAGGGGCAATTCAGCCTGCGTTCTTCTTACTGTCTGAAGAGGCAGGAAATCAATTAGGCATTCCTTTGTATGATGAACTAAAATGAACCAAGAGACATGAGATTGGAGGCACCCAGAAATGGGGACAGGACGAATGGCCTCCTGAGAGGATCCTGCAAGTGTATGGTCCAGCCACTTGGGCACAAGACGGGAGTTGGGGGTACCGAACTCCCATTCATATGCTGGATAGGATTATTCGGCTGCAAGCATTAATTGAAGTAATAACCAATCAAACCTCCACAGCCCTAGAATTATTGAGCACACAGCAGATGCAGACCTGCACCGCTGTGTATCAGAACAGATTGGCCCCGGACTATTTATTGGCTGAGGAGGGTGAGGTTTGCTGAAAATTCAACTCTTCTGACTGCTGTTTACATATTGACAACAACGGAGAGGCTGTGATGAAAATTGCTCAGAGCATCAGGAAAATAGCTCATGTGCCAGTGCAAGAGTGGCATTCTATCACCACCACAGATTGGTGGAAGGACAGGTTTAGAGGAGAGTGGTGGAAAAAGGTCGGTATTATCATAGGATTCTCACTAACTGGACTCATTTTCCTCCCATGTTTACTACCTTGTCTCATATGCCTAATTACATCACTCATACAAGGTATGCTTATGATACAGGACTTGCAGCAGGCTAATAGACCACCTCCATCAGCTCCCACACAAAAGGTATTCCAACTAAAGGAGACCCGGAAGAAGGGTAAGGGAGATGCGAAAAGGACCCAAAAGGTATTGAATCAGTTCAAACAATTAAAAACCATTGAGGAGGAGGTAACTACGTTTGTTGATGTAAAAGCCAAATACTATATAAAAAGAAAAGGGGGGGATTTGTTATAAATGGTTTGGGGTAAATTGGCTTTTACATGGTTAAGGAGTTCTGATTTGCATAAGTTGAGGTTCGTTAAAAGGTTAAAGATTAATTAAAAAGGCTACCCAGTTAATTGTTGTTAAGAGGATTAATTGTCTAATGGAAGTATTTGTTGTTTGAGGAAAAAATTTATGGGATTGTTTGAAAAATCTACATCTTCTGATCTCTAGCTAAGTTTGTTCCAGGGACTGACAAGGCACGTTTCTAAAGGACCAGGAGCTATTTTTAGAAGTCAAAGAGAGACCTGCAACTGAGAGCCCTGGAAACCTCGCATATAAATGAGGGACTTTCCAGGATTAGCCCGCCAAAACTGAGAGTGACGTCGTCCACCAGACTGCCCCTAGACAATGTGCCAGCCACTGGTCGGAGGAATCGACGTCACTCTGGAAACCTACCAATGGACTATCGGCTGAGGGGACGGACTATGGGCGGTCCTGGGCGTTCCTGGGCAGGGACAGAAGCATATGAAAGACTGTGCAGGACTCTCTGCTACGCTCTGCTCTGCAGTTTTGCTGCGCGGTAGCTTCTCGCTCCGTGGGCTAGCCAGACAGAGACTGGTGCTGCCTTAGGCCGCTCTGTTCCAGCTAGACAGCACTGAGGGATTCGGACTCGGGCTGCATAGCCGTACAGGCTCTCTTTTTGGTCCTTAATCCCCGTGTTCCTGGGCAATTTTATTTCATTTAATTATTGGATTTTTGGATTGTTCTTTTATTCTACTTTTCTTCTGGGGTTCCCGGTTCACGATTTTACTGGATTTTATGGTATTTTTCCTTATTTTTTCCTTTCTGGGGTGGGGTGCTAAGCCCTCCCCAATTAATAAACCAATTTTAATTTTAATCAAACTTCAAGAATTGTCTTTATTTATGACAGGAATTTCCCAGAGCCGTATGTAAAGATGGTTAGAGCATCTAAAGGTTTCCTACTTTGGACTTCTTTTGGAACCAAATTAAAGGCCGAATTAAACAATTTGTGTTTTGGATTGAGAATTGAAATTTGGCCCAAGTAACTGTCAGGGGCGAACTGGAGGTTCTCATTAGTCTGGAGCAAATGCTCCAAAGTTCCCATTGTCAGAGGTAAGTAAATGCATGTAAAATTGCACCCCATGAGAGTGCAGAGGCACGCTCTGGCTTTCATTATCAGCTGAGCCATCAGTTCCTGTGGCATTGTGATACTTTTGGACAGTTGGTGAGAGAGAAACACCCACTCAATGATCAAAAGGGGGTCTCTCTGTACCTCATCCCACTGCAAAACCAGTCCATGGAAGTGTGGCACTTTCCCCAGAATTATAAACTGGAATGGAAGATCCAATTTGCATCTGTAGGCCTGTCTGGTAGATAGTGCTTTCTGCACCTTTCCAATTGATTGTTTGGCCTCTTCTTTAAGCGTCCTTGGAGAATTAAGGCCGTCCGGTCCTCTCAGCAGGTTAAACAAAGGGGCAAGATCCTCCGTTGTGATGCCTAGGAGGGGTCTTACCCAACTGATAGAGTCGCATAATTGTTGCAATTTCCCCAGGGTCTTTGGGTTGTCAATGATCTTGACCTGCTACGGAATAATATTCTGTTCATTAATCTTGACGCCCAGGTATTTCCATGAGCTCATCTTCTAGATCTTATCAGACTGCATTTCAAAGCCACTTTCCTCTAGTTTTCTTATGGCCACGTCCAGTGTCCAAGTTAAGTATCTCTTGTTAGGAGCACACAGTAGTATATCATCCATATAGTGCAAAATAATAGCCCTGTTTGCCGTCTTCCTGACCAGGAATAGAATGCAAGCTATATACCATTGGCAGATGGTAGGTGAGTTCTTCATCCCTTGCGGGAGGACTCACCAATGGTAGCGCCGCATGGGAGCTTCCTGGTTGATGGTAGGGACAGAAAAAGCAAACCGAGGGGCATCGTCAGGGTGTGGGGGGATCTGGAAAAAGCAATCCTTGATGTCAATTACGGCAATTTTCCAATTCTGAGGGAGCACTGAGGGAGATGGCATTCCTGGCTGCAGGAGCCCCATGTCCTCGATGACATCATTAATTTTTCGCAGGTCGTGGAGGAGTCACCACTTGTTTTTCCCTGGCTTTCTGATAACAAACACCGGGGAATTCCAAGGGCTATTTGATGGCTCGATGTTTCCCTTGGCTAGCTGCTCCTTGAGTGCGTTGAGTGATCTTAATTTTTCCTTATGTAGGAGCCACTGATCCATCCACACTGGTGAATCAGTTTTCCAATTCAGTGCCTGGGTGGGGTGCTCCACAGTGGCCCCTATTGAAAATCTCAGGGTTTATGGGGTATTCCAATCCAGGTCCCCCACTGGGACATGAGGTCCCTGCCCCACAAAGTACAACTCCTGTGTTTACCATGAATGGGCGAACAGATGCTACCTGCCCATCAGGTCCCTCAATTACGATTGCGTTCTTGCTCCTCTCTGCCGTTAGGGATCCTCCTACACCTGTGACGGTACCACACGTTGGTTGTGTCAAAAAGAGACAATTCACTCTCGTGTGGATGTTAAAAGTTTTATTAAAAACACGAGAGTAAAAACTGGAATGCCTCAGAGAAAAAGAAAAGTTAAAACCGAAAAAAATGGTTCCCGGGCGCAGGGATCGGAGCACCAGGACTACCTGATGGTTGTCCAAGGCTGAAACCCTAACGGCACCAAGCTAGAAGGATAGAAAGAGAGGCCACCCCTTGGCACCGGGCTCCTTGGTCGCTGGCCAACCAAAAAGGGCGGGAAGTTCTGGAGGTTCTGGTCTTAAATAACCTCCTAACCACTCCCCAGACCGCCCCTGACCATCCCCCGTGGCCCAGGGTGGTTGGTGAGTCTGTGGAATGAGGTAACTCCTTCCCACCAATAGGCTCGTGTCGTTAGGGGTAGGGGGACAGGCTGATGTAATGCCCGTCCCAAGGCGGGAAGGGGCCTCATTAANGGGACAGGCTGATGTAATGCCTGTCCCAAGGCGGGAAGGAGCCTCATTAAAATTCTAGGTTGCCATGGGGCTCGGTGACAGGGGAGGCTATTTTTAGAAAAAACCGTTGGAGCCAGGTTTCAAGGGTGCCTCTTAGCTCAAAAGGGATCTCTAGGGATTTTTGTGAAAAGGGGGTTTTAAGCACAATCAACACCTGCAATTAACAAATTTTAACAAACATTAACTTGGTTAATCATCTTAATAAGCTGCTTTAAATGGAACTGCTTTAGTTAAACTGTCCAACTGTTAATTAAACTGCTCAATCTGTTAATTAAACTGCTGGTTCGAAGTCACTTGGATGGGCTGGGTTTTAAACGCCTGAGAGATGCAAAAAGTCATGGTATGGAGTCGTTTATGACAGTTGTAACTCCCATTGTGACGGCCACTCGGTGTTGGATATGACCGTCACACCTGCTCCCATGTCTACCATCCCAGTCAGGTTAAAACTAGTGCTTCCATTATAAAGACAGCAATTAAGCATGGGCTTATTGTTGCCTGGCGTTTCTCAGGCTGCCCTCAGCTGAGGACACTGGCTCTTGATGCCTGCAAGCCTGTGGCAGGGGTGCTGCTGCTAGAGCGAAGCGTGGCTGTCTCACACTGAGGGGTGTCGGCTCCAGACAAGAGACAGGCAAGGCGCGGCAGAATAAAGGCGAAGGAGGCAAAGGGCTGCGGGAGGAGATCTCCCCTGTGGTCCCCGTTTATTGAGGGAAAGAGCAAAGGGATCCAAAAGGGAGAGGACCAGAGGGAGAACTCCGAGGAGTCACCAGTGTGCAGGGGGTTTTAAGGGAAGTGAGAACTGGGAGGAGTCAAGGGATACATCCAATGGGGAAACAGGCAAGGAGAGGGTACAGAGGTCCCGGCTCCAATAAAAACGCTTAAGGGGAGGGTAAAACAATCCACAACCAATGAGATGTGGAACTAAACAGAACTTTCCAGAGGGGTGGGTAGGTCTCAGACCTCAGTCCCGCCTTCAGGATCCTCCTCCCAGGAGGAGTCCCCTGCATCTGATGCGGAGTCTGAGTGACCAACAGCTGCTAAGACTGAGGGTGAGCCCACCCTACCTCTGTTTTTATTAATTGATGAAAAAACTTGGGAGTAAATAACACGTTTTAAAACAAAGAATACAATCGAAAGGAAAAATAAGAAAATAATCTCTAAGACAGGGGTACAGGGAGAAAGGAGTAAAAACTGAAAAAGCACCTTAAGTAGCACAACTTCTTAGGGCATCATTTAAATATGGTTTTGGATATTTGGATCCGTATCGTCCATTTAAGTATCATCCATATCATCACATCCAGATCATCATGTCAAGGTTCCGCACTCTAGTCCCGGCGATCGCAGTCTCCAAGAATCATGTTGCAGTCTAATTTCGTGATCCTTACCCATAATCTTTGGTGGCCTTACACGATTCTTTAATTCTCATATGGGACGGGCTCTTGCGCTGGATTCCCCCTTTTCTTGTGAAATCTGGGCTTTATGGTGGGCCGGAGCTGCCTGGTGGGATGCAGCTGAGGACGCCAATATGGCGTCCTTCCGGTCGCCACCACACCCACTTCCAGTCCCGGTAGTGTGGGAACTGGAAGTGGGTTGGCTCCTAGGAGTGGAGCCACTGAAGGGGGAGGCAGGATCTGTGGCAGGAAGGGAATTTCCGATGGAAAGGGGAAGGGCCTGGCGCAGACATGCCCAATGACATGGAGGAGGAGCCCAACGCAGGGGAGGAGCCATGGATGGAGGAGGTTTGCGCATCTACAAAATGGCCGCTGCCGAAGCACGGCCGACGCCATTTTGCTAAAAAGGGAAAGGGCAGGAGAACTTGGATTGGGGGAAGACAAGATGGCAGGTCTGGCCACGTTGCCATCGCCATCTTGGGGAATAACTGAGGGTGATAAAACTGGGTAGGTGGGTATTGGTAGGAGAGTAAGGGAAGGGTCTAGTGCAGCAGGGTCCTTGCTGCACCAGAGGGGTCAGGGGAGACCAGGAGACATCAGGGAGACAGTAGCAACTCTGCGCCCTCGGGAGGGATTCATGTCCTGATCTCTCCTGAAGAAGGGAAGAGGGTCGAGGAACACAAGGGAAGGAACGGGTTTTAAACTGGGGTTCAACATTTCCCAAACAATCCCCATTAAAATTAATAAGTAACGTGAACAGAAAAACAAAAAGCTGACACCGATAGGCTCCTTTTACCACCCCAAACAAACAACTTGCCCCCAACATCAACTGGGGCTGAGGGAGCAGGAAAATGGGTTTGGGACAAGTCCGAAGTGGCATGGCCAGTGCAGTCTCGGAAGGGGGGTTGAGGAGACCGAGGAGGGCCAAGGAGACGGTGGCAACCCTGCGCCCTGTGGTGATTTGCACCGCCTGATTTCCTCAATGATGGGGAAAAGGGTTTAGGGACATGGGGTGAGGAAGGAGGGTGAGGGAGAGCAACATTAGCTTTTAACTTTCCCCTTTTTTTTCCCTCTTTTTTCACTGCCTCATAAATTAAAACCATCAATGGAAAAAATTTAGCTACGGAGGTGTCCCCACTGTGCTTCAAAGAAGTCAATTTTACCCCTACCCCATCCCAAAAGGACAGAGTTTTTATTTGTTCTGAGGACACCCGGCAAAAATAAAGAAAAATCCAATTAATGAATTCCTTTAGCAAACCCCTAGAAAATTTCATCCCTCCCGCCTTTAGGGATCCCTCAACTTGGAGAAATACCTCCTGTCAAAAATAAGGCAGACAACTCTCTTGTTGCGAGGTAGATGGTGTTTATTAAAAGCAACAAGCATCCAGGAATGTCCAAAATAAAAATGGAAAATAAAAAACTACAAAAGCCGGGAACATGGTGATTAGACACCCAGGCCACCACACAGCTGCCCAAGGGCAGGGAGCTGTGCAGTGTTGAGGTGGACTTCAGCTAGTCTGGAGTCCAAGGAATTATAATTGTCTCCTTTAAGGAGATAAGAGGCCAGGCAACTCAACACCAGCCTTCATACACACCACTAGCTGGCAGAAAAAAGCGCTGCTCCTGCTTGCGCAGGCCTTTTTATAATGTGGCGTCTCCTCCTCTGCCCGCCCCTGTCTGGCCCCCATGGCACCAGTGGATTGGTTGGTTTGTTTGATTGAGGTGAGGCCTTCCCACCAATGGGCTCGTGCTGCTAGGGGACAGCAGACCGATGATGTCACTTCAGTTAAAAAGGANCTCTGGTATGGGCTCGGGCTTTTGGAAGTCTTTTAATAGTTTGTTAGCAAGTCATTCGTCCTTTCAGCGCTGCTTGGTGACAACTACCTGAATTACTTTTGGTGTGGTCCCTGTATTTTCATTGAGTTGCTGTCTTTGTAAGTTCTGTATTAAAGGCATGGATTGTACGACTGATGTAATCTATTTAACAAAACGTGGCAATAAGCAAGGTAGAAAAATCAGTCCGGCTAACGAAAACCTACTGATGATAAGGGCCTTTTTCCACCATTGTCCAGAGAACAACTTGTTCCATCTGTCAGCATCGATAGCAGATTGCCAGGTCTGCACTGGGACATGTGCCCATTTTCGGATACTTTGCGTAATCTTAGTAATAGCTTCCCCGTGGTCGTCTATGTGCAGGCAACAGTCTGAGGTGTTGAACTTGCCGCAAACGCCTCCTTCCTCTGCCAAAAGATAGTCCAAGGCCAAGCAATTCTGGTACACAGCTGCACGGGTCTGCGTTTGTTGTGTATTTAAAAGTTTGATGGCCAGAGATACTTGATTGGTGACTACCTCGATGAGAGCCTGCAGTCGGATGATTCTGTTAAGCATGTAAATTGGGGTCCTGTATCCCCACATACCGTCCTGGGCCCAGGCAGCCAGTCCGTACACTTGCAAAATTCTTTCTGCTGGCCACTCTTCATCTTTCCATTTCTGGGTTCCCTCTATGACGTGTCTCTTAGACCGGGAGAGTTCGTCATAGAGGGATATGCCCAATTGGTTCTCTGTTTTTTTCGCAAGGAGGAAGAAATTAGGTTGGATCGCCCCAAGTGTGCAGCTACCTTTCCAGTTCGCAGGCAATTTAGAATATGCCTTGCATCCGCAGATCCAGAAAAGGTCTTTAGGTGCTTCCCAAAGGTTTGGCAGAGTACTGGAGGCGGAGGTCCAGTATCTCGAGAATTGCGGGATGGCACTGTAAGGGTTCCCGGAGTCCCAGCACTGATGTAATAGTTTGGTTGGATGGTGGATACAGTTTTTGCCTTTTACTTTTTCTGAGGACCAATATAGGTCGGGTTCCTTCGGAAGCCACCATTGCTTATGCCCATCCGTGACAAGGTATCTTTTGCACGTTGTTTCTCCAACTTCCTCAATATAACGTTTCCTTTTCCTCCAAATACACTCCTCTCCAATAACTGTATTTTCCAATTGCCAAATTTCATTATCTTTCCGGGTCGTGGTGGAAACCTCACTTNGTTGAACTTGCCGCAAACGCCTCCTTCCTCTGCCAAAAGATAGTCCAAGGCCAAGCAATTCTGGTACACAGCTGCACGGGTCTGCGTTTGTTGTGTATTTAAAAGTTTGATGGCCAGAGATACTTGATTGGTGACTACCTCGATGAGAGCCTGCAGTCGGATGATTCTGTTAAGCATGTAAATTGGGGTCCTGTATCCCCACATACCGTCCTGGGCCCAGGCAGCCAGTCCGTACACTTGCAAAATTCTTTCTGCTGGCCACTCTTCATCTTTCCATTTCTGGGTTCCCTCTATGACGTGTCTCTTAGACCGGGAGAGTTCATCATAGAGGGATATGCCCAATTGGTTCTCTGCTTTTTCCGCAAGGAGGAAGAAATTAGGTTGGATCGCCCCAAGTGTGCAGCTACCTTTCCAGTTCGCAGGCAATTTAGAATATGCCTTGCATCTGCAGATCCAGAAAAGGTCTTCAGGTGCTTCCCAAAGGTTTGGCAGAGTACTGGAGACAGAGGTCCAGTATCTCGGGAATTGCGGGATGGCACTGTAAGGGTTCCCAGAGTCCCAGCACTGATATAATAGTTCGGTTGGATGTTGGACACAGTTTTTGCCTTTTACCTTTTCTGCAGACCAATATAGGTTGGGTTCCTTCGGAAGCCACCACTGCCTATGCCCATCCGTGACAAGGTATCTTTTGCACGTTGTTTCTCCAACTTCCTCAACATAACGTTTCCCTTTCCTCCAAATACACTCCTCTCCAATAACTGTATTTTCCAATTGCCAAATTTCATTATCTTTCCGGGTCGTGGTGGAAACCTCACTTTAACGAAGAGAATCGAGAGGTCCAATGCTGACCCCTCGCCAAGGCCAACTTTCCGAGGTTAAAGTTCCTCCATAGTCCCAGCAATTTGTTAAATTTAGTTGGTGACTAATCCAGTCGGCCAGATCAATTAATAGGTTTTTGTCCGAATCCAGTGAATTGGCCTCTTTTTGCTTATGCTTTTCTTCCACCACTATTTCTTGTATCAAATCAATATCAAAGGTTTTCTTTTTGATTAAATCTTCCCTTTTTGTGATGCAATTTAAGTTGAAGCAAAGCCAATCATCTTGGGAGGGGCATTCTCCCTTTAATTTTTGAGTAGTATTTCCTATGTTCTGGCCAATCCAATAGTGGTGGCCTTTTTCCATGCACTTACGCAGGGCTGTGACGTCGTAGCATGAGGGGCTCACATACGTATGTGCATGGAAGAAGTTTTATCTGGAAGGAATTTCTTTCTGTCTGGTAGATGGTTTTATAGCACTGGTTGCACCTGCGGGGGTTCGCGTTGGTCAGGGGAACCCATAGGACGAGGAGAGCGAGTGTGTATATGAGGATAGTCTTCATAAAGCTACCTGGGGCAAAGATGTTGAAGGTGATGCCGACCCAGGGCTTTCTATCCTCTGCTGGTATCCTCTTCTGCTCACCAGTCCCTGGTGCAACTTTTGTGCTTTTAGTCGTCATAGTTCCAGACATGAAGAACCTCATTCCCACTTGGCCTTGGTAGTTTTTGCCCTTACTAGTAATTTGTAGCCAAATTCTCATTGTTATTGAGGAGGAGCGTTGGCTGCAAGCGGAGCCCTTATCTTATAGAAGTTAAAGGAACAAGGTGTTAGTGATTTTATGTAAATATTTTCGTAACAACAATATTTACTAACAACAGCAAAAAACAGTAAGAACCGTAGTAACAACAATTGTTTAACTAGTAACTGGAACTGGGGTACTGCAAAGGATATTTTAACTTGGGGTTATCTGGGAGTGACCGGATTCATCTTCCACTAGACTTTTTAGACTGCTGCAGAGGAGATTGGTTCTCTCTTGGTTGGTTCTTGTTGGGGGTTGTGGTTGTTGTCTTCTGGATGTGGTGCCATAGGTCCCTTAATTCTACAAACGTGGGTCCACCCCTTTTCGGCGGTGTGGACGGCAGTCTCTGTTGTAAGCTGCACCTGGAAGGGACCTTCCCAAGAAGGTGTTAATGATTTCTCTTTCCATGAATTTACAAGCACCCAATCCCCAGGACTTATGTGATGTAACTGAAAGTCAAGAGCAGGAGTTTGGGCTATCAGCCCTTTCTCTCTTAGATGTCTTAAGTTCTCAGCTATCAGCTGCACATACCTCTGTACGTTGGTATTTCCGCACTCCCTGGCATTTAACTCGTATTGACTTGCCAAGTAGGGCAGGCCAAACAGCATTTCGTATGGCGAACAATTCAAGTCCACACGAGGCTGGGTCCTGATCTGCAGCAGGGCTAGTGGCAGGCACTTCACCATGTCCATCTTGTCTCCAGCATCAATTTAGTTAAGGTATTTTTGATGGTTTCGTTCATTCTCTCCACTCTCCCCGAACTTTGAGGATGCCAGGGAGTATGCAACTTCCACTCGATACCCACTTGTTGAGCCAATTGTTGGGTAATTTGAGACGTAAAGTGGTTACCTCTGTCCGAATCAATGCGGTAGACCATTCCAAAACAAGGAATGATTTGTTCTAAGATCCCCTGACTCACTGTTTGGGCAGTGGCATCTACAGTGGGAAAAGCTTCCACCCAGTGAGTGAGGTGGTCTACAATAACCAGTAAATATTTCCACTGCTGGACGGGGGGCATTTCTGTGAAATCAGTTTGGATGTTTTGGAAGGGCCAAATCACTAAATCAATTCCCCCGCTCGTGACATTTTTCATTTGTTTCCTATTTACTTTTTGGCACATCAAACAATCTCATGTAATTTGGTTTGCTACCTCATATATCCCTGGACATCCGAAAGTTCTAAGAAAGTGGTCCACCAGTGCCTTTGATCCCCAATGATAATTCTGGTGGATATTAGAAAGAATTTCTCTAGCCAATTGTTTGTTTAAAATTTGTCTGCCATCCAGAAGGCGCCACTTACCTTCTGGGTCTTCTTTACCTCCAATTGCAATTAATTTTTGTTTTTCACTGGCAGAAAAGATGGACATGGGCAAGGTACTGCCATTTTCCGATGATGGGCGATCTGCTTCATGGTCCTGGCTGACTGATGTTTTCAGTTCCAGGATCGCTGCTGCTCCTGTAGCCGCCTCCTTTGCCGCAAGGTCGGCTAGATTGTTTCCTCTTGCCTCAAGGCTCTGACCAGTCTGATGTCCCGGTACATGTACTACTGCAATTCCTGTCAGTTGCTGCAAAGCCTCCAAAATTTTTAGAATCAACTCCTTGTGGAGGAGATCTTTCCCTTTTGAATTCAGAAATCCCCTCTCTGCCCATACTTTCCCGAAGGTGTGCACGATTCCATAGGCATACTTTGAGTCTGTGTAGATGGTTCCAATTTTGCTTGTTAAGTGGCGCAGGGCTCTTTCGAGGGCATATAGTTCGTAAACCTGCGCAGACCAGGCTGGTGGTAATTTACCTTTTTCAATGACTTTACCTTTGAGTCTGTCTGCCACCGCGTAACCAGAATGTCTTTTACCCTCAATTACCCTAGAGGAACCATCAATAAACAATTTTTCACCCTCGGGAATGGGGCTATCTGTTAGATCTTCTCTCACTTTTGTTTGGAGGTCTATGACATTGATGCAGTCCTGTACCAAGAAATTTTTATTGGGTATCCCATACAGGAACTGAGCAGGATTTTGCGTGGTACATGTGTTCAGGGACAGGTCCTCGGTGTATAAAAGTATGGTTTCATATTTCACCATACGGGGATCGGTGATCCATTCTGCTGCTCGTTGGGCCAGTATAGTTTTGACGGAGTGCGGTGTATGCACTGTTAATTTTGCCCTGAAAATGAGCTTTTGGCTCTCCGAAACCAGAATGGCCGTGGCTGCTATGGATTGGATGCAGACTGGCCATCCCCGTGACACAGGGTCCAAGAGTTTGGACAGGAAAGCGACAGGTTTTCTGGAACCACCCCAGTCTTGGGTCACTACTCTGTAGGCAGTTCCTCTCTTCACACTGACAAACACATCGAAAGGCTTCTCCAAGGCAGGAAGGCTTAAAAGTGGGGCTGAAGTCAATTTAGCTTTTAATTCATCCAATCTCTGAGTGTCTAACTCAGTCCAATTGATTGGATCTTCTTCAGTCAATTTTTCGTACAAAAATTTGGCAGACTGGGTGTACTGATTGATCCACAGTCTCCAATAGCCAAACAGCCCTAGCAGTTGCCTAATTTCCCGTTTTGTTTTTGGAGGTGGCAAATCTGTGATACCCCTAATTCTTTTGGCACTTAATTTTCGAGTGCCATGCCCAATTACATGTCCGAGGTATTTCACCTCCTTTTTCACAAATTGTAATTTGGGTTTGGACACCCTGAGCCCTTTCCTTCCTAGGAAATTTAATAATTTGATTGTAGCCAGTCAAACTGTGGATTCCTGCTCCCCAGAGAGGAGCAGATCATCCACATATTGTGTAACCTTGGTACCTTCCGGTGGAGAGAAGGAAGATAACAATTCCTCCAGAGCCTGACCGAAGAGCGTAGGCACCTCAGTAAAACCCTGAGGGAGTCTCGTCCAATGAAGCTGCTGCTTTCGGCCCGTGTCTGGATCCTCCCAAGTGAATGCAAAGATGTCCCTGCATCCAGGATCCAATGGACATGACCAGAATGCATCTTTAAGGTCAATGACCAAGAACCAGACGTGGGGTGGAGGTACCTGGCTTAACAAGGTGTAAGGATTTTGGACCAGGGGGTACCTGGTCTGGACTCGATCATTGACCTTCCGCAGGTCTTGAACCAATCGGTACGTACTGTCTGGTTTTCGGACAGCCAAAATCAGGGTGTTGAATGGGGACTTGCAGCTCTCTAAGATCCCGTCCTTCAGGAGGTCTTGGACGACGGGCTTGAGTCCCCGTAGTTTCGTCCTAGTGAGTGGGTACTGAGGTACCCTGATGGGTTTGGTACCTGGAAGTAAATTAACAGTCAGAAGTTGTATGTCCAACTTTCCCTGATTGCCTGGTTTGGCCCAGACAATTGGGTCAATGTCTTTTTCATCTTCCTTGGAAAGAACAAGAAGTTTTGTTCTCATGTGGCCTCCCTGGGGAACGACACCGACCCTCAATGGGAGTTGCCGAGGAGGTTGGTTCCAGCTTGAGGCAAATATAGAATATCCCCTGTGTGAGAGAGTCCATTACCAGCAATGGTAACATTTTTAATCATGGGAACAGCAAACGTTTACCCCTTTGCCCCACAAATGTCCGAAGTCTCTTCTTTACTGATGTAGCAGCCCTTAATGCGAGTGGTGACACTGGTACATTCCGCTCCTGTGTCTACTAAGAACGTGACAAGTTGTTTGTGGGGACCAACAGGTAGGGTTATCAAAGGCTTCTTCAGATGGTATTTGGTCCCTAGAGAATAGGCCCCCTGACACCCTAAGTTGTTTAATACTTGATCTTCCATCTCGATGCTTCTCTGGTCCCTCTGCTTGCAGAAGCAGTACCATGTCTCGTGTCCAAGTTTGTTGCAGTATGTGCAAAAGTGCCTAGTGTGGTCTGGATAAGCGTTGGGTGGTGGTTGTGGTTGCTCTATTGTTTTTGTCTCAGGAGGTTTCTCATTTGATTCCCCTGATTTCATAATTTTGGCTTTCAGTTTCCACTTTTCCTCATCTCTCCAGACATAAACCTTTTGGGCCTCTTCCAATAAGTCATCTAAACTTCTCGCTGGCCACCTCTCCAATTTTTCTAATTTCCGCCAAATGTCTGGCCAGGAATGCATTACAAAATGAACTTTTAACATCGTTTGTTCCCCTTCACTTTCTAAATCAATTTGAGAGTACAACTAGATGTTGTTTCTCAGCCGAGCCAACCAAGCTGATGGGGATTCGTGTTCTTCTTGCTCCCCTGAGAGGGCCTTTTTCATGTTACTGACCCTAAGGACAGCTTCTTTAATTTCTTTCACTATTAATTTCCTGTAGTCAATCGTATTTTCACCGTCAATTTCAGAATTTGGGTCCCATTGGGGATTCTCTACCGGTAATTTGCGTTCCCCAGGGTGCTTGATTGTCATTTCTTTCTCGTTCCCAAGTTTTGATCGCAGCAGCCCTAATCAATTTCTGTTCCTCCAGGCTAAATAAGGACTGGAGGATAGATTGCATTTCAGGCCATGTAAAAATATTCGGCCCCAGAAATCGGTCAAATTGCTCCGATAAGCCAATTGGGTCGCTTAATAGATTTTTCAGTTCCTTTTTGAATTCCCTTACTTCCAATGATGACAGTGGAGCGACCACATATCCAATGCCACCATGGGCACCCCCCACTGGTAACTCTCGAAGAGGTAGAACTTTGGATTTCGGAGGGGTGTCTGCGCAACCGGGGCATAGGGAGCAGGCCAATTTTGTTTGTTTCTTCCTAGTCGAGTAGGCAGGGCCTACTGGGCTAGGAGGAACACTTTTCGCATTTTTGCGTTCCGCCAAATTAGGTGTTTGTGGTGAATATGAGGGACTACAGGTGTCTGATTGAGAGCAGGTTGGTTGGTCCTCAGTTGAGAAAGTGTCATTGTCTTCGCTTTCCCTATCAATTTCGGGGGAATGGGCTGGAGAGAGTACATCCAGAGGGTCCCATTTCTTTGGTTGGTTTAATTTGCTTTTTGTTTTATTTTGCTTTTCTTTTATTTCATCTTTTGAAACTTCTTTTGGTTTGCTTTTTAAGTGTTAAAATCTTTTCAGTATTTGCATTGTCCCAATATTTTAGCCAGATTTTGGCATATTCTAATTGGTCTGCCTTTTTTTCTCCTTTATAGTTCAAATATAAAAACAGTGATTTACAGATCCATACTTCGGAGGATCCGTATTTTGGCCACCTCAGTCCATTCTTCCGAATTTGTTTTCTTGGCCAATCGAAGACGCAGTACTGTATCATTTGCACCTGGTCTTTGCCTTTTGTTAATTTGTGTTCATCCCATTGTGATAACATCTTTTCCAAAGGTCTACCAGGGATGATTTTAAGTTTCTTGGACAGGCAGATCCTTTTGCTATTTGTTTGTCTCGTTTTGCTAGTATAAGACAAACAAATAACTTTCAATGATTAAAGCAACCAGACAAATGCCTAGAGCAACCCAATAAACAACCACACTTTAAACCAACCACCACACCAGCGGCAACCACAATAGCACAATAAATAATTAACAATCAATAACAACAACAATATCAACCAGCACAATTAGCTATTAACAGTAATAATTAACAACAGCCTCAATTATGCGACAATGCTTGTAATGTGTAGGAAAATTAGGATGCATGGGAAAATTAAAAATGGCCGACCCCGTGGGAATCTGACCGTGGGAATCAAAACAAAATGGCTTCCTCAGAAGCAGGAACTACAACAATGGTGGCTCTTCCGCCCAAAAATTTAAAAATGGCAGCTCCTCTTCTGTCCACCAACAATATGGCAGGACTTCCCACCAAAAAATTCAGGAACTTTAATAAAATGGCAGCTCTTCCGCCAACTCTGGACGGCCACCCTAGTATGGCGGATTTGTCCATCCACAACCACTGACTAGGTTTAAGATGGCAGCTCCTCTCACCAACCACACTTGTCAGAGAAAACAAATCAATAACAACTCACTAAATAAAATCCTTAAAGAAACAGATTAACAATAAAAGCAACAAACCTAGTACAAAAATTAACAAAAACTAGCCACAGGAACCCAATTGTAACAAAATCACAACTTAACAAAAGGAACAAACACCACTGAGTAAACATAAATTCTCTGAATAAGCAATAATAAGGCGAATAAAGCAAACACCACCGAAACTCAAACACGACAAAATGGCAGAAGGTAAGAGATTAAACGAAATAACAGAACAAATTTAGAATACAATAATACATATATATTTATATATATACACTACTGAAATGATAAATTACAAATATTTAAAACCCTATTACTTGCAAACAATAAAACAACTTATACTTAAACATATGAAATTGTTGAGCTTAAGCCAAATATTATATTCACGATAAATCAATTAACACAATCAAGTTCAATTTATTTAACTTGACTGTCAGTTTTTCTCTTGTAAGATCTTATTTTTCCCGCCTTTTCTGCCAAAAGAAGGAAAGAAGTTTAAAATGGCGGTCAGCCTTCTTGAGGAGCAAGTGGGGAAGGAGTACAAAATGGCGGACTGCTGGGCAGTTCTCGCCTTTACAGAAGAACAAGAAGATAGGACAAAATGGTGGGACAGTCACCACCTTAGAGAAGAGGGAGTTAGAACAAAATGGCGGTCTGCCGCGCAGTTACCACCTTTAAAGGTTCTTTTGTCTGGACAACTAGCTAAGGCTACTTTTCTAAACTAAAATTTTTCGGCACTCTCTCCTTTCAGGTCTGCCAGACCCTGATTGCCTCCCGTACCCTAAAAGAGAGCACAATCACCCTCTGGTAGTTGCCTTGAGGTTTGCTCACTCACTCTGCATTCACACTGGGGACAGCCAAGCCCCACACTCACACTCACAAGCCAACCTTAACGTTAGGAGGTGCTAGAACAAAAATTGTTTTTCTTTTTATAAATAAATGCCCTTAAGAAGGGGGATCCCTAACTAGATGTCCCACAAAGGGGTAATGGCCTCACCAGATCCCTGCCGGGTGGCATGAGGTGTCCTCTTCGCTGCTGGAGGTCTATGGAGAACTGTATATTCTCATCAAGACATGATTTTTATATATGACACCTCCCTTTGGGGCAGGGACAGTTTACTTCCCACTATAAAACCTGCACCCAAACTTCACCTCCAAAACAGTTAAAACAAAAACTAAAGTAGAAAAACCCAAGGGACCAGATAAGTCTTACCCCACCCACCACCTGAGGGGTAGAGACTCACCCAAAAACAGCGAGGTGCCTCAAAACTGCTCCCACGACAGAGCCCCAAAAGCTAGTCCTTAGGAAATAAAATCTATTGTGGAGTCCTCCGCTATCAGACCGGTCTCCTCTTCCCACGGAGACTGTCGGTCTGCCCTTGGAGCACCACCGACTAATACGTGGCATGTTTCAATGAGAGGTCGTAGCAGCCCAAAATGCGAACTCCTGGTCTCTGGCTTGCCAGGGACGTCTGCAGGGAAACCCCACTCCAAGGGTCCCTATTTGGGTGCCATGTGACGCTGCTGGGTTACCCAAGGATGCACAGCGTACTTCCTGCAGGCGTCAGTAGGGCTGCTGCAGTTTCTTCTGATGGGCTCCTCGGCTAAGGAGCAAGTCCCAACCCATTTGATGGTATGCACGTGTCAGCAGAGGCAAAGAAGGCGAGAGGAGTTCTTTGTATGGGTTCCAAAAGGTTTATTCTTCAGGAGGGTCCAGGGACAAAAAACAATTCCAAACCCTGGAAGGGTCCAGTGTTCTTATAGTGCAGGGATTGGGGGCAGAGGAAAGGGGAACAACCAATGGGGTACAACAGCAAGGGTGGAGTTAATAACACAGTAACCAATGGGGAGAACAGGAAGGAGGGAACTAGGATACAAAAACAATGGCATATCGAACAGGGGAGAACTTTCTAGATAGAGGCGGTTACCCTAAACCCCGGTACCACCCTCAGACCTGCCTTCTGAGCTGTCCTCTGAGTCCTGGAGATCTAGCCATTGGATGGCCATGGCCTGATGGGCATTTGAGGACCACAACCCAGTCGAGGGCTGGGTAACCGCAACAGGTCGCAGCCCAGGTCTGTGTTTTATACACAGAGACTTAAGTCTTCTTTGCTCTTCTGCGTTTAAACCAGTTCGTAACAGCTGTCCACCCTGATGGCTTCTTGCGGCACTGGATTGGACAAACTGTGTCCAAAGGCACATGTCAAGTTGTCCATCAGGACATTTCCCATGGCTCAACCTCTCTCCAGGTCCAGGACAGGCCATTGTAACCGCTCCTCTACAAGCCTTCTGAGCTCACTTTTAAAGCCTGGACTTTGGCTTCTTTTGTTTCAGATAATTCTTTTTCTCTTCCCCCACTTCCAACATCGTCTTCTTCGTTTATGTCAACACTGATGCCACCTTTTTCATTTTCCTTGTCTTCCCCCACATTCCCATCACCCTTTGCTTCTTCAGCATGTCCATCCCCACTGCCTTCTCTACCTTCACATCCAACATCATCTGTTTCATTTCTGTCAGCATTGCTACCTTGTTCTACATTTCCTACAGATTAACTACTTCTACGTTTACCCATGAGAACTGCACTAACTACTGATTAACTGCCTAACTATTAACTACTCTTAATAATACACGCTGTCTCCCAAGAGGCTATGTGAGCCCCCACCAGCTCAGCTCTGTGCATGAGCATTCTCTCACTGGCCGCCAGCAGGACTCCTTAGAGCCTAGGTCACAGCCTGTCCGCTTGGCTCCCTCTGGATAGCTCGTTGGTAGCCTGGGCAACCAAGCGGCCCTCCTGAAGGACTGCTGCTCATAATGTCTATCACCCGCAGTCTTTGTCAGGCAGCCGGTATAAGGCAAGCTGCCCCCAGACTGGGATAGCCTGCCTCAAGGGGTGCAGGTGTGTTTGCAACCAAGCACCGAAATAGAGAGAAAGATCTCCAACAGGGTTTATTAGCAACTCAGGGGAAAGGAAATCTCTGAGGGTACACAGCCTGGGTCCAGGGCTTTAAGGGAGGGGAAAAGGGGGTGGGGGAAGTCCCCGCAACCAATTGTGCACAGGCAAGTGGCAGGTACCAACAACACGGCACCAATCATCTGCAAGTAACAGAGAGAGTTTTTCCCTGCTGACCAACCACAGCTCAGAATTAACTGAACCTTCCAGAACAAGGGGAGGTTCTTACTTCGTCCCTCTGCCCAGTGGTCCGCCCTAGGGGTGGCTCCTATTCGGCATCTCCGCCCAAGGAGACGCCCTCTGACTCAGAGTCACTGGGCCATTGGATGGCCAGGGCCTGATCGATGGGGACTGGCCACATCTCCAGCCAGCTCAGTGGGCAGGGACACCACCACAGCAGCCCACTACACACACACATGGCCTCTCTGGTGGCAGCCAGATCCTGTGTCAGGTGCTGGCAGAAGTTGAGTGGTTCAACCCTTGGGAAGTCTGGCAGCAGGCTGATTTCCCCGGGAAGCCACTTGTTACCTATGACAGAATGCTCAAGGCGTTTCCTGTGCATGGAGCAATGCAGGTAGTCCAAGAGATTCCCCCAGCCACTGCAGCAAATGCCTCCTGTGCCACCGTGACAGGGGCATGCTGGAGTTCTGCTCCTGGGCACTGCTGTCTGCGTCACGGCTCCTTTTCTCACAGCTAAACCACAAGCCCAAGAGCAGCACCAGGACTGCAGCAGGGGCCCAGAACTACCACTGCTACAAGGCAGCCCAGAGCAGA
>VZTH01015262.1:256-18304 GCA_013397815.1 Aleadryas rufinucha | reverse complement strand
GAGCCACCTTCTCCGCCCCCCGCCACTCTGATCCAGGGTGCTCAGGCAGCACTCAAGCCATCTGCTCTTCTAGGTATTTCGAGCATGTTTCCATGTGCTGCCATGTGTCCTCATCCAGCCCAACTCCTACCCCCTGTAAGGACTGAAGAAGGCTGTGTGATGCGGCCGTGTGCTTCAGAGAGCCCTTTCTGCTAGCCTAGAACACTGCACTGCATAAAAAGAGACAATTCACTCCTGTGTGGATGTTAAAAAGTTTATTAAAACACGAGAGTAAAAACCGGAATGCCTCAGAGAAAAAGAAAAATTAAAACCAAGGAAAAAAAAATTCCCGGGCGCAAGGATCGGAGCACCTGGATAACCAAATGGTTGTCCCAAGCTGAAACCCTAACGGCACCAAGCTAGGACCTAGGTAGTCAATGATACAGATAGAAAAAGAGAGGCCGTACCTTGGCACCGGGCTCCTTGGTCGCTGGCCAACCAAAAAGGGCAGGGAGTTCCGGAGGTTCCGGTCTTAAATAACCTCCTGGCCACTCCCCAGACCGCCCCTGTCCCTCCCCCATGGCCCACGGTGGTTGGTGAGTCCGTGGAATGAGGTAACTCCTTCCCACCAATAGGCTCGTGTCGTTAGGGGTAGGGGGACAGGCTGATGTAATGCCAGTCCCAAGGCGGGAAAGAGCCTCATTAAAATTCTAGGTTGCCATGGGGCTTGGTGACAGGGGAGGCTATTTTTAGAAAGAACCGTTGGAGCCAGGCTTCAAGGGTGCCTCTTAACTCAAAAGGGCTCTCTAGGGATTTTTGTGGAAAGGGGTTTTAAACACAATCAACAACAGCCATTAACAGATTTTAACAAACATTAACTTGGTTTAACATCTTAATAGGCTGCTTTAAATAGAACTCCATTAGTTAAACTCTCAAACTTTTAATCAAAACTGCTGGTTCAAAGTCACTTGGATGGGCTGGGTCGTAAAAGTCTCAGGGATGCAAAAAGTCATTGTATGAAGTCATTTATAACAGCACCTACCGTGCCGAGTAGGCCTGCCCCCAAACCCCAAACTCAGGGGGCAGTGCAGAGCAGGAAGGCTGCGACTGCTCTCAACAACACAGCCAGCTGTCTGGTTGCGTCTGAGGAACACGGCAAAGAAGGAGGGAGCAGACTTTTGTATGCTTCACCCAGGAGTAGGTTTTATTCCCAGAATCCCAGATGGGGTAGCAGGGACAAAAGCCCCTCACAATGGAGAGTCCAGGGATTATATAGGGGGAGGCACAAGGGGCGGAGGAAAACAACCAAAACCAATAGGGTGAGGGCCAAGGGGCGGAGAGAGATTGAATGACAAGGTACGGGCCAATGGGAAGGTGCTGGGAGGGACAAAGGGACAAGGGACAAATGAAGTGTTGAGTGGCATGGAAAGTTCTAGAATTTATACATATTAAAGGTAAGACATACATATTCAAAGGAACATACATAAAATGGGGTGGAGGACCAACGGGCAGACCCAATACAGGGAATCTACATGTGAATGCAAGGCCTGGTGGGAACGCACCCTAACCTGGGGAGACGCCCTCCGAGCCTGCCCACTAACCCTGGGCCTAGCGGCCCCCTGACCAAACATGTTGCAGTTTCACGCACTGCAGCACGCACCGCAACATTTCCCTCTTTACTCAGAAAGAGAGAGGGCACTTCCCACAGGCCCTGCCTTCAACTAGTAGAATGCAAGATACCTGAAACAGTATCAAAACGATCAACCAAAGTAAACAAGTGTAAATTAAACAACAAAGGCAACTAAAGAGTACTTTCAGCCCTAAGTCCCCATTATCCCATAAATTTATAGAAGAAGTAGAACCAAAGGAAGGGGAAACCTCGAAGGAATGTCTGAGGGAAAAGGAACTATAGGAAAATAAGGGAAGGAGGACCCCCAAGGGCAGAGACACTCAAGGGAAAAAAGGGCGGGGAGGTATGGGAAGGACATTGAAGTAGATGATCCGAGGGCTGACGCGGGCAGCGCCCCTCGGCTGTGGTGAAAGGGTGGGGATAAAGGGGGTAGCAGCAGGGGCCGAGGGCTGACGTGGGCAGCGCCCCTCGGCGAGATAAGGATTGAGATGGGAAGGTATTAAGGGCTAGGGAAATACATGAGGGAAACACACAGCCTTGGAAGTGAAAACATATGATAATGGTAAAACAATTAAGGACACCCACAAACCCAAGTCCCTAGAGTCCAAACAGATTTCCTTTTTCTGGGGTTTTCTTCCTCTGGACGCTGATGTGGATGCTCTTGGCCCCCTTCACAGCCCATGCATCCATTGCTAATGATGACAGGAGCATCCAGCAACCTAACCATAGGATGAGTATTGAAATTGATGTTAAGTTCTATTGGGGTGTCTGATGGAATGGGTGTTCGTACTAAAATTGTAAAACAACAATGGTTAAATGAAGAAATTTACAAAACAGGGAAAACAACAGTAGGGGTATGGAAAAACAAAGATAAGTAGGAAGGGGGCGTCCCATAATAATGCTTTCCGTAATCTATATATGCTTGCCGTCCTTTACTAGTTGTTCTTAAAATTATTTCGGAAATCAGTATAGCAATCTTCTCTCGTAATCATTGGTGGCCATATGAAGTTTGCTCATTCCTCTTAGGGGACAGGCTGCCACACTGGGTAGTCCCCTTTCCCGCAGTGCCGAGTCTGCAGCGGAACGGAGCTGCCTCGTAGAATGCGGCTGAGGACGCCAAGATGGTGTCCTTCTGGTCACCACCGTACCCACTTCCGATCCCGGCGGTATGGGAACCAGAAGTGGATCAGTTCCCACAGCTGGAGATATTGGTGGAAGGGGTGGGAACATCAGAAAGGGAGGTGGGGTCAGAGGAGGAGAGGGAACTCCCAATGTAAGGGGAAGGACTTGACACTGACACGTCCATTGACACAGAGGAGAAGCCCCACGCAGGGGAAGGGCCGTGGATGGAGGAGGGGCCCAGCGTGGTGACCCGCGCCAAGGAACGTAGAAGAGGATTGCGTGCTTACAAAATGGCCGGTACCCCAACGTGGCCGGCGCCATTTTACTAAAAGGGAAAAGGGCAGGAGAACTTGGGATTTGGGGAAGACAAGATGGCGGGGCTAGCCACATTGCCGGTGCCATCTTGAAGGGTAACTGGGGATGATAAAACTGGGCGCGAGGGTACGGATAAAGGCGTTAAGGAAGAATCCAGAGCAGGGCCATCAGTCCTGCCCTGGAAAGGGGTCGGAGGAGACTGGGAGGCAGCAGGCAGACGGTAGCAGCCCTGCGCCTTCAGGTGGGTTCCGTCTCTTGATCTTCCCCAAAGAAGGGAAGAAGGTTGAGGATTGCAAGGAGAGGAAAGAGGGGAAAGGGTTTCAACTTCTCCTGAACACTCCCTGGAACATTGAATATAATTAACAACAACGGTAAATAAAAAAAACCAAAAAGCCGATCCCATGAGGTTCTCTCTCAGTTAATATCCCAAAACTTTTCCATTAAAACTGAATCCCACAAAATGTAAGAAAAGCTCTTAAATATGCGATAAATAAACACGTCTAAAAACACTCCCCAAAAAATGAAACCTGCTCACTTCTTTCCCCTTTGGCTGTATGGGATCAGTGTGACAAAAGGGTGGGCCCCTAGTTCCAGGTTCGAGGCCCCAGCTTCACCTGTCACAGCTCCCAGGCCGTGGGAACCAGAAGGAGGAGTGTGGGAACCAGAAGCCGGAAGGGGAAAGCACGAGGGAAGCATGGGAATTTAGGCGGAGTATGGCATGGGAACCAAGGAGGAGTCAGGAGGAGCGTCTAGGAACGATGTAATGGGGCGAAGAACACTGGGAAGAGTTAGAAGAGGGACTGGAGGCAGAGACGCAAAGGAAAGGGAGGGGTTTGCAGGGTAGGAGGACTGGAAAGGGTGGGGAGGGGAGGGGGAGGTTGGATGAAAAGGATTGTGGGAAGAAGCACAAGAGTGGGGCCCTGCCATGTGGCCACCGCCATCTTGTGTTCTTCAAGGGCCACTTTCTGGTCGGGAGACCGGGAATAAACTGACTTGGGGATTAATTGGGGGATTAGAATTTAGGATAATGGGGTCAGATCGAGGATTTAGGAAAGGATCTTTGACAAGTACCGGTTCCCTGCCAAAGGTTCCCTGCCAAAGCTAGGATACTGAGGAGGTTGTGTGGAGCCAGGGAGACAGCCTCTTCTCAGGGGGGATCCCTGCGCTTTGCGGTCTGCTCCCCCCCATCTGCTCAATGCAGGGGACAAGGGGTGAGGAGAGAAACTCGTGAGGGAAGTGGGTTTAGGGAGAACTGGGGAACGTTGAACAGGCAGTTTGTCCATTTCTCTTTTCTCATTCTCTCTACCTTGTTCCTTCATTGCAGACTAAATCACTACAAATAGATAGAACAATTTATTACCAGAGCCACTCCTGGTTAAGTGTGTTATTTTAAGCCCCACTTTGTTCCAAAAATCCACTGTTTTAACATTTGCACAGGAGATGCCAGGGAAATGGACAAACAGCCACTGAACAAACCTTTTTAACTGCTTTTTCTGAAACTGTCCGTTCCCACCCTGCAAGGATTCCACAACTTGTACATAAACATTCCTCTGCTGGGTAAACAGCTTAACACCTATCTCTATCTCTCATCTCAGCACTAGCTGCTTCACCCCTCCTTGCAGTAAAAGTAAGAAATAAAACAAGAAGGTCCAAGGAATTGCCCAGGGTGTAGCTGCATACCTGCCTGCCCTGGGGACCACACTACACTCCTCCCCTGTTCCTGGGGACCACACTCACCAAACCGGTGACCTTGGAAATAAAAGCGGCAAGAAGGGTCTGTGTCCTACAAGAGGGTCCCTCTGGGCGCAGAGAGGTTGTCCTCTTTGCCCCCGGCAGCACGGCTGTGCAAAAAAGAGCGTGCAGGCACAGGGACCGCTGCCACACCAGGGCTGGAGAATCCTAAAATCCAATGGCTCAGCCTTCGCCGTGGGGTCTGAGGAAACAGGGGGACAGGAGGGCCCCATGCTGGGCGCCAGCTGACGTGGCCGTGTGCTTTAGAAAGCCCTTTCTGCTAGCCCAGAACACTGCACCTACTGTGCTGAGTAGGCCTGCCCCCAAGCCCCAAACTCAGGGGGCAGTGCAGAGCAGGAAGGCTGCAACTGCTCTCAACAACACAGCCAGCTGTCTGGTTGCGTCTGAGGAACACGGCAAAGAAGGAGGGAGCAGACTTTTGTACGCTTCACCCAGGAGTAGGTTTTATTCCCGGAATCCCAGATGGGGTAGCAGGAACAAAAGCCCCTCACAATGGAGGATCCAGGGATTATATAGGGGGAGGCACAAGGGGCGGAGGAAAACAACCGAAACCAATAGGGTGAGGGCCAGGGGGCAGAGAGCGCATGGAATGACAGGGTGCGGGCCAATGGGAAAGGTGAGGGGAGGGACAAGGGAACAGGGGACAAATGAAGTGTTGAGTGGTATGGAACATTCTACAACTTACACATATTAAGGGAGAAACATACCTATGCAAAGGAACACACATAAAATGGGGTGGAGGACCAACGGGCAGACCGAATACAGGGAATCTACATGTGAATGCAAGGCCTGGTGGGAACGCGCCCTAACCTGGGGGGCGGCTCTCCGAGCCTGCCCACTAACCCTGGGCCTAGTGGCCCCCTGACCAAACATGTTGCCGTTTCACGCACCACAGCACGCACCGCAACAGCTGTGCATAAGCCAGACAAGGAGTAATAGGACCACCGTGGTCTGCTGTTGCAAGAAAAGAAGGGGTGAGTGTGGCAGGCAGGAATGCCAGAAGGGAACTCCTGGTGGGGAAGCACCAACACAAGTCTCAGGGACGTGGGGCAGGAAGGAGAGGAGCCAGGCAGCTGGAAGGCACCAAGGCCTGTACCACTGCCCCAGCAGCAGCCCCAGAAGCAGCAGCAGCAGCCCTGTACTGTGCCCAAGGAGCTGCTGGGAGGTGCTGGGCTCTGGATGCAGGGTGGGAGCCACTGCCTCAGGTGCCGTGGTTGTGCTCCAGCTCTCCTCCAGCACAGCCTCTGGCCCCTGTGCATGCTTGCCCTCACCCAGGCTGGACTGGGGCAATGCTGCCTGCTGCTGCTGTGGAGACCTGCCCCTCTTGTGGCATGGCCTTGGCCCAGCCAGGCCAGTCCTGCCTTTTCATCCCCCTCTCCTGGCTCAGCCCCTCATCATGGCCCTGAGCAAAGCCCCAACACCCATCAAATGCAGACCCATCGCTCTGGAATAAGCTCCCTAGGACTTCCTTCACAAAGTGGGACGAGTGTATTTGACAAAGTGTATTTGTCAAATACAAAATTGGGTGTTTTGACCCAGGGATGCTTTGTCTCTTTGAAATAAACGAATATAGCCAATTTCCCGCTAATTAGATTTATTAGCAGAAACCAACAATGGAGCAAGTGAGGTCCCTAGCAGTGGTCTAGCTTATTGCTGGGGAGGAGGACCCACTCCACGCTGGGTGCCTGACCAGGGTCGATTGGTCAGAGACCGCAATCACTACGGGAGTCCCTTTTTATATCCCTCCCGAGAGCACCACCCTTCTCCTGAGAGTCCTCCCCTTGAAGATGATTTGATTGGTGTCTGTCACCTTGTTGTCTAAATCATTGGTTCGTTCGAATGGGGTGATGTCAAAGCATCGAATGATTGGTAAAGTTCTGGTCCAATCCAGGTCCTGGACTCCTCCCCTTATGCTAATCTCAGTTGACACTCTTCTTCCAGAAAATTCCCCCTTTTTACTCCTGTCAATTAACTACAGGCCTACTGCTAACACATGAAACAAACCTAATGCTGATTAGCCCTATTCCCCAAATCAAATGCACAAATAGGTTTAATAACTAGCCCAAATAACATACCCAAAATACTCCTTAGCCATTTAACAGACTTAACAATAACTTAAAACTAATTGATCATTAACTATTTTAATGAATAATTAACAACAGGAAATTCTTGTCACAGAGAACTACAAAAGTCAACCTCCCACAGTCATTTATGACATCCTTGAAATCCCCTGCAGTGAGATGGGATCAGTTCCTTTGGAACTAACCCCTGTGCTTATAGGGTGCTCTCTGGGCCTTTCTGACTCCTCTGTGTGTGTGATGCTGACAGAAATAAACTAACCTTTATGTACAACTTAGTGGAAGCAAAATAAAGCTGTTTATTTGTAACAATTCAGGTGAGCCACTGCATTTCTCTTCCCCCCAGGGCTGAATACTCATCCCCTCTGACAAAATGGCTGCATTTTATACTCTTTCCCAGCCAGGACGGTCCCTGTTCCCTTTCCTATCAGATGGGTACTCAGGAACTTCCATCCTCTCCTGACTGCCTATTCTTCTGTCCCCTCCCCTCTCATCCTCCTTCCTTTTGTGGTCAGGTCTTTAGCCCCAACTCCCTCCCAGCTCTCAACACCACCCAACAGATTAATGAGAACAAATTCAAACCAGAGATAACTTTACACAGAAAACAGAACCAACAACTTTCATTCTTTTACTTAATAACCTTTTTGGCTGCAGCACAATATTACTTCATCTCTCACAGTGCCAAGAAGAACTTGTCAGTTCTGGGGCTGGAAATGAGGCAGCAGTGGGCACTCACAGCCCACAGAGCCAATCAAATCCTGGGCTCCTTCCAAAGAAACATGGGCAGCAGGTTCAGAGAGACAATTCTGCTCCCCTGATTCTGCCCTCAGAGGCCCCACCTGGAGCACTGCGTCCAGGCCTGGGCTCCTCAGCACAGGAAAGATGGGGAGTTGTTGGAGAGGGCCCAGAGGAGGCCATGGAGATGATCAGAGGGCTGGAACACCCCTGCTATGAACACAGGCTGAGAGAGCAGGGCCTGCTCAGCCTGGAGAAGGGAAGGCTGCTCACTACAGCTTTCCAGCACTTGAACAGGAGCTTAGAAACAACCAGAAACAGTGACTTTTTACATGGGAAGAATAGTAGCACAAGAGTGAGCAGCTTTGTATTAGAAGAGATTTAGATTGCGCGTAAGGAAAAAACTTTTTACTGAGGGTCCTGAGGCCCTGGTACAGATCGTCCACAGCAGCTGTGGCTGCCTCATCCCTGGAAATGTCCAAGGCCAGTCTGGATGGGGCTTGCAGCAAGCTGGGCTGATGGAAGGTGTCCCTGCCCACGCCATGGGGCGCTGGAGCTAGAGGAACCTGAAGGTCCCATCCAACCCCGAGCACTACATGATTTTGTGATCTTGGGTGGCATCTCTGGCAGCAGGCGCGGAGCCCCAAGCAGGACGGGAGCCTAGTGCTGTGGGGATCAGTATCCAGGGGCAGCTGGCACAGGAGCGCCACAGGCTGCCTGTGCACAGCCCGTGTGAGCCACATGGCAGCCGGGGAAGCCACGGCCGCACCGGCCGATCTCGGCCCCTCGGGCCTGCCCCGGAGGCTGCCGGGCGGCTTCCAAACACATGCGCGGCCCCTCGGGGAGAGAGCGGGGCCAAAGGTCCGTAGAGCGGAGCCGGCACCACGCTCAGCGCCCGCCCGGCTCCCTCGGGCCCAGGAATGGCGCGGCGCCTTCCCTCGGGGTGCGGCGGGGGCGGCGGAGCCGGAGGGTCCGGATGGAGCCGGACGGTCCAGCCGGAACCGCTGCCCCTTCACCCGAATCGGGGCCCGGAGCCCTTCATCCGACCCCTTCGCCCGGATCGGGGCACGGAGCCCCTCATCCGACCCCTTCGCCCGGATCGGGGCACAGAGCCCCTCTGCAGCTTCAGGGGTGTCTGAAGCTCCGTGACGCGAACCGGGGACCGGATGTGGGCAGCAGCGGGAGGAGCTGGAGGCGGGGCGGCAGCAGCCGCGGGAACCTGAACCGGGAAAGGCTCTGGAGTACCCGTCTGGAGCTGGGGCAGTTCAGTCTGGGGAAAAGGCGGCTCAGGGGCGATCTCAGCGCTCTCTGCAACTCCCCGAAGGGTGGTAACGAGGTAAGGCTCGGCCTCTTGTCCCAGGTAACAAGTGACAGGACGAGCAGAAATGGCCTCAAGTGTCACCAGGGGAGGTATAGGTTAAATATAAAGGACACTTTCTTCAGGGAAAGGAAGATAATTGCAATTTCAGCATTGGAACAGGCTGGTGAGGGAAGTGGTGGAGTCACCACATTCTCTGTGTACTGGCCAGGGAGTGAGGGGCACTGTTGTCCTCTCAGCTCTCCCCAGGCTGAGTGATGGTTATGCTCAGGTAGTAAAAAGAAAACGTGCAATGTATTTGAGGTCTGCCTCAGTGCATCAGAGTTTTCTAATAGAGTTGAGTAAAAGAAAACAGGGAAAAAACCAGGCCCAGCTGACTGCTGGATTCCTTTTTCTGTGCTAACTAATCAGAGTTGCCAGTGATTATACATGAAAACAGATCAATTGAATTGGCATAGCTTGAGACTACTTACACTAGAATCGTAGAATCACAGAAGATTTTAAGTTACAAGGGACCCATAAGGATCACTGAGATAAAGTGCTTACTCCAGAAAGGACAGTTTCACTAAACCCTGTTCCTAAGAGCTCCAGGTGCTCCTCCAACTCTGACAGGCTTGGTGTTGTGAACACTGCCCTAGGGAGCAGTTTTGTGATAACATTGGCCAGCTTTTTGAGTATTCTGGGATGAATTCCATGGGCCTCATAGACTTATGTGCATCGAGGTGAAGCAACAAGTCTCAGACTGGGCTGGGTATTTATCATCCCCACAATCCCACTATTCCAAGACAAGGATCCAGGGTTCCCAGGACCCGTCATTGGTGTTAAAGACGAGGGGAAGAAGAGGCATTAAATGGCTGTACTTTGTTTGTGTCCCTTTGTGGGGAGTAAGCAACCTCATCAAGTAACAGACCAGTGTTCTCTCTGATCCTTGNACTCTGACAGGCTTGGTGTTGTGAACACTGCCCTAGGGAGCAGTTTTGTGATAACATTGGCCAGCTTTTTGAGTATTCTGGGATGAATTCCATGGGCCTCATAGACTTATGTGCATCGAGGTGAAGCAACAAGTCTCAGACTGGGCTGGGTATTTATCATCCCCACAATCCCACTATTCCAAGACAAGGATCCAGGGTTCCCAGGACCCGTCATTGGTGTTAAAGACGAGGGGAAGAAGAGGCATTAAATGGCTGTACTTTGTTTGTGTCCCTTTGTGGGGAGTAAGCAACCTCATCAAGTAGCAGACCAGTGTTCTCTCTGATTCTTCTTTTGCTGTTGACTTCTTTCAAAAAGCCCTTTTTGTTTTCCTTCCCAGTGCTGACCAGCTGGAACTCTGCAAGAGTTTTGGGCTCACAGATGTTCTTCCTGCTGTGGTGAACAACATCTGTATAGTCCTCCTGTGTCACCTATTCTTGCCTCCAGTGGCCACACTTTTTTCCTTGGTGCCTGAGTTCTAAAAGAAGATAGCTGCTCAATCAAGTCAGCCTTCTGCCCCACATGCCATTTCCTACACCTGTGCTCTCAGGAGGTGGCTCTTCAAAGTTGACCAGCATTCATCCTGTAGGCTCTTAAAGCATATACTGGAAATAAGATATTAGCATATATTTCTCTGTTCACGCAGGTATTCTGTTACTGCTAATTTTTCATAACTGTGTCTGTCTCTTACAATATGCTTATACAGCATGGAGCACAGTGAGACCTTGATCTTTGCTAGGATGCGTTAGCATGAATCAACAGAAATTATTAATGCAGAACTTCTTCGTTATCCTTTGCTTATATTGTGTCAGTCTTTCAGAATGAGAGCAGAGAAAAAAGAAAAGGAAAAAAATAGTGAACAATTTATTGTGATAGTCTCTCCTGAGTTACAGTGGAAAAATTACCCTTAGTAGCTGCCATATTCATATGAATTAGTCATGCTGTTCTGGTAGTAATATGTCACATTTCTTTATTTTGTTCAGTCTGTGGTCAGAAAGGGCTGTTCTTGCTCGTGCTGAATTTTAACATTCTCTAAGGATTTACTGCATTAGAGCCACCAAGTGTTCACCTGAAGCAGAAGACAAAACCAAGGGGGTGAGCATAGCAGATTCCAGTTCATCTCCATCGGAAGAGAAGCAAAGCCTAACTTCATTTTCCATCAGTCTTGAGAAAGACCAAATACAGGTTTGTTCTTCAGCTGTTTCTGGAACCTTCATCTGAAAACTCTTTACAAATGAACAATTTGAAGAAAGAATAATGGTCCTTTTTGCCACTTTCTGTGTCTGGACTAGTAAGTTAAACCAATATGTTGCTAAGATCAGGTGGAATAGAACCATCTGTTTCCATCCTATAACCTCCATTACTCTCCAAACAAATCTAAAATCAGAGAATCACAGAATGGTTTCGTTTGGAAGAGTCCTTAAAGACTCTATTTGAACCCCTCTGCCATGAGTAGGGACATCTTCCACTAGACCAGGTTGTTGAGAGCCCTGTTCAACCTGGCCTTGAACCTTACAGGGATGGGGCAGCTGCAGCTTCCCTGGGTAACCTGTGCCAGGGCCTCACAACCCTCACAGGGAAGAATTTGTTCGTAATAACCAATCTAAACCTGCTATCTTAGAGATAGCAGGTTTAAGAACACTCCCTCTTGTACTATCAAAAATGCTTGTTAAAAACAGACACTGGTTTGTCTTAAATTGCAAACTGTATCCACAAATTGTTTAGCAGAGTGTGGGTTGCACCACAGGCTCTTCCAACCATTTAACGACAGAGATGACTCTGTTCTGTACCTTGGCATTTCCCTGTCCCTGATCAATAGTGTTAAGTGTCACCACTGTGGGCAAAAGCACACTTCACATTCATATTGGTGGGTTTTGGAACATTAGACAAGCAACTGATTTCCAGATGGAACGTCTGAAGCCTTAAGCCACCATCCTGAAACAGAGGACTATCTTTCCATTTTCTTTCATACCCTCAGCTATGCACATTGCAAAGCCTATGTTAGCACAAATAGAGAAAATAGATCTTCCTTTTAAAGTGATCTGTTCTACCTGTGAACTATGCCATTGTTAACCACCACCAATTGCACTCTGGCAGATGGATCTGCAGTGCACTGAGGTGGTTGCAGTGTGTCCTTAAAATATCCTTTAACCTAGAAAATAAATTCTGGTGGTGTCTCCTGCATTCCTACCACCATAAGCTCTTTTGCAAACCAAACATGCTTGCTGCCATTCCTTCACATCTGTAACATTTAACTTTAATGCCTCTGCCCCTGAGGAGCTGCAGAGTAGCATTTCAATTCACCATCCATGGATTTGTCCTGAAGAATTAGAGACATGTCAGCTTATCAGTCTGTGACCTTTTCTATTAACATTGTCTTCAGGTTGACTTGGCAGCACACAAGGAAAATAAATCTTGTTACCCGAAGCTGGTCTGGCTTGCCAGGCTAGTGCAGCTGTGGCTCAAATCTGTTAAATTTTTAAATTGCAACCATTGCTATGACTACATGAAATTTATTAGGTAGAATAATCCCTGGTAAAGGGTGCAGAGGAAGGCAATGGAATAGAAACCATAAAAATAGATATGGAGGAGGAGGTTTTTTTGCCAAGCCTGGAAAGTTTTATTGTTTATCTTACTTACTGCCTAGTCTGACATCCTAGAGATAACATAAATGGAGTTGTCATGTAAATTATAAGATTTTTTCATGTTCCAGTCTTTGGAAGATGTACATGGAGACTCTTCCAAGTAAGCTGCGTGTACCTTCTTTATCACCCGCTCCTAGGTTTTTTCAACACCTTTATCTGTTGTGTTCTTTTAATGGCAAAGGAATGAGGAGATGTATGATGACCTCAGAATGTGATGCCATGAATAATTCTTCTGAGATGAAGCTGTTCTGGCATTACAACTCCTGCACTTCCCACTGCTCTGATTTTCTATGACATCTTACTATGGAGCAATGTATGATCTTTTCTAGCATGCTCTCCATGTTGATATAAGGATATTTAGTGCTCAGAACAGCTGGCTGAACACCCAGTGTTTTTTGAGATACACAGGGTGTTTGAGATGCCCACAGGAGACTTGCAGATTTGGTATAGGAGCTATTCCTCTTCAGCTCCTCAGCTGGTCAGGAGACAAAGCTGAGCTATCTTAGAGGACTTGATATTTGTTGAGGATACTGGGTTGATGGTTGGACTTGATGATCATTGAACCGGTATCATAGAATCATAGAGTCCAATCACACGTAATTGGAGGAGCCCTTACAGCTCATCCAATTCTATCCTCCTGTTGTTGTCAGGGACACCTTCCACTGTCCCAGGTTGCTCCAAGCCCTGTCCATCCTGGCCTTGGACACTCCCAGGGATGAGGCAGCCACAACTTTTCTCGACAACCTGTGCCAGGGCCTCACCACCCTCACAACCAGGAATTTCTTTGTAATAGCCAATCTAAACCTACCCTCTTTCAGTTTAAAACAATGATCTTAGAGGTCTTTACCAACCTTAACAATTCTCTAAGATGCTGATAAATAAATTGAGCTTCAATAGTGGGATTCAGCTGCAGATTAAGACATCTTAATTAGTGCCTGGATTCAGTTAGGTTCTAAAATCCCACTGGAGTCAATGGAGACCAAGTTACTGCATGCATTAGAGCCCAGGAAAGGAGCTGAAACCACTTTAAAACAGAGGTATATTTCTGTTCACAGGTCTAGCATGAGCAGGAATTATATTGCAACAGACTGTGGTGGCAGCTTAGACATCCAAATTACATTTAGATATGTACATGAGGACAGCAAAATGTTTGTTGGTTTGTTGGGGTTTTTTTTAAGTGAGTTTAAACTCCCACAGTTAAAATATTCCAGGAAATAACAACGAACCTCCCACAGAAACAAAAACAACAACAAACCAAAAAAAAAAATTAAAAAAACCCAAAACCAACCAAACAAAAACAAGCCCAAACAAACAAACCAACCACCTCACCCCCCTAAAAAAACTTAAAAACAAACAAAAAAACCCCAACCAAACAAAAAGAGTAGGAAAAGCTGTTTCCTATGATTGTTAGGTTAGTGAGACAATATGATTTACTTTTTTCTTTGTACTTTTTAGCTGTAATATCAGCCAGGTTTTCTCCTTTTAAGTAATACTTTTTTCTCACTTGGACTCTCCCAGATGCTTGTACAAGTGTCTGATGTCTTCTGCTGTACTTAAACTCCATCATAGCTGTAAGATAACATAATTCATGCATAAGAAAGATTTCTACTCTGAAAAGTAAGTCAAGCTAAAAATATTTTTGGTTTACATATTTTCAACTTCAGGAGAAAACAAACAAAACTAAAATTAAATTTCTATTAAAAATGTACTTCTACTAGCATGAAGCAACAAAAATAATAATGTGATCTAGAATTTCTTGTTATGTTTCTGTTGCTTCCACTTCTTTTTGTTGTCCAAAATCAGTGTTGAATTATATCCTGCACGGTGCACAGTATTTCCCTTACTGTGTAAAGGGAAGTGATGTCTGTTAAGTAACTGGTATAGTGATGCATGATGTCAGGGCCTATACAAAAAATGGGGTGGAAAATGTTATAAATGACTCTACACCATGACTTTTTGCATCCCTCAGACATTTAAAACCCAGCCCATCCAAGTGACTTTAAACCAGCAGTTTTGGTTAAAAGTTTGACAGCTTAACTAGGGCAGTTCTATTTGAAGCAGCCTAATAAGATGTTGGACCAAGTTGATGTTTGTTAAAAATCTGTTAATTGCTGTTGTTGATTGTGTTTGAAGCCCCTTTTCACAAAGTCCCTAGAGATCCCTTTTAAGTTAAGAGGCACCCTTGACGCCTGGCTCCAACGGTTCTTTCTAAAAATAGCCTCCCCTGTCACCAAGCCCCATGGCAACCTAGAATTTTAATGAGGCTCTTTCCCGCCTTGGGACTGGCATTACATCAGCCTGTCCCCCTACCCCTAACGACACGAGCCTATTGGTGGGAAGGAGTTACCTCATTCCACGGACTCACCAACCACCATGGGCCATGGGGGAGGGACAGGGGCGGTCTGGGGAGTGGCCAGGAGGTTATTTAAGACCGAAACCTCCGGAACTCCCCACCTTTCTTGGTTGGCCAGCGACCAAGGAGCCCGGTGCCAAGGTACAGCCTCTCTGTACCATTGACTACCTAGGACCTGGCTTGGTGCCGTTAGGGTTTCAGCCTGGGACAACCATCCAGTAGTCCAGGTGCTCTGATCCCTGCGCCCGGGAATTTTTTCCTTGTTTTAATTTTCTTTTGTCTGAGGCATTCCGGCTTTTACTCTCGGGGTTTTAATAAAATTTTTAACATCCACACGAGAGCGAATTGTCTTTTTTTGACAATTCTTGGGGACTCGCCCGGGAGCCTCTTTTTCCTCTTTTTCCAGTGATTTTGGGATTTTTGGGATTTTTCTTATTTTTTCCTGGATCGCCGTGAGGACACCTACAGGGGGACAGCAGGCGGAAAGGACACCTCCGACAACTACAGCTTTAGGAACCCGGTGAGGCCATACGCCTTCTGGGACATTTATTAGGGAAAAAGATCTTAAAAGAATCCTGTTTTTAGGGCTGCAGCTGGGAAGCTGCAGCTCAAAACAATTTAATTTTAGGGGTTTGCCCTAGTGCCCGATCCTGCTTGAGGGTGCGTGTGGCGAAGAGTGGCCATCCCCAGAGAGTGTGGGAGTGTGTGTGTGCAGGATCAAGGAGCCCCACCCAAAAAGATTTAACCCCCATTGATAGGGTGCCGGGAAAAATCGGGAAGAAGTGTAGTGGGCGACTGAAAGAGGGAACCTCAAATTTAAGTTAGCACCCAAAAAAAAAGGGGTAAAAATAAAGGGAAACTCTGCTGGCTCTTTTCTACTGTCTTCTCTTTCTCCTCCTCTCATCCTCCATCTTGTCTTCTTCTTCTGTCTTCTTCTTCTATCTTCTCCTGCTTCTCCACCATTTTGTCTTCTCCTTCTCCTTCTTCCCTCCATCTTTTGGCGGGAAGGGAGGCCATTTTGTAAACCTACCCTACTAACAGCCATTTTGTTCTCCTGAGCAGCCATCTTGTTTTATCAGCTAGTTTGTGATAGTTGTTTAAGTGTTTTATTAGACAATTTAATTATTAATTGTTAATTGTCAGCCATCTTGTTGCTTGGTGGTAGTCAGCCATTTTGTTGTACTAGATAGACATTCAACTGTTTTATTGAGTGACTTAATTATTAATTATTGCTGTTGTCGGCCATTTTGTCATTCTTGCTATAAATATCTAAACATATAATAACTATTAGTTATTATTGTCAGCCATTTCGTTGTCTGCCATTTTGTTTTATTACATAGTCGGTCATTTTGTCTCTTTGTAATTATATTATTGTTAGTTCTTCAATCACCTATTTTAGGTATTTTAATTTAACTATCTGGTCAGTTATAATTAATTGTTCTGTCTGCCATTTTGTTCTATTGGTAGCCATCTTGTTTTCCCATGCTTCAGCCATCTTGGTTTTGGTTCCCATAATTGAATACAATTGATTTGAATTCATAATCATTGTTTAGTAATTGATTCAGTTAATTCACATTTTATAATTATCGTTAATAGCCATTTTGTTTTTTTCCCAGGTCATTGCCGTCTTGATTTAAGTCCCACATTAAAACTGGTTGTATTTAATTGTTTTATTGAAGAAATTAATTGTTTGTTGCTTAATTCAATTGTTTATATTATTGTCTGCCACGTTGTATTATTGCCAGCCATCTTGTTTTTTCCCATAACTTATCTTAATTGACAGTTCATTTAAGTACTAGTCGTTTTTCTATTTTACACATTTGATAATTTTACAATTATTTGAATTGTCAGCCATATTGTTTCATTGGTAGCCATTTTGTTTTCCCACGCTTCAGCCATCTTGTTTTTGGTTCCCATAATTGAATACAATTGATTTTAATTCATAATCATTGTTTAGTAATTGATTCAGTTAATTCACATTTTATATTATTATTAATATTGTTTTTCATAGGACTTCGTTGTCTACCATATTGTGTTCTCTTATGCACCCACCATTCTAGTTAAGTTCCCATCATTGACTTCAATTGCTAATTAATTTTGGTCGTTATATTTTAGTGATTTATAATTATTACCATTGTCCGCCATATTGGTTTATTGTCGGCCATCTTGGTTCCCACAATTCACATACATTGCATTGAATTCCTCTTATTAGGCAAGACATAATTAGTTGAATTATATTATTTGATATTTGTCTTATTATCAGACATATTGTTTTTTCTCTACAATAGAAATTATACTGCTTTAGTGTTTTATAATTGGTTATATAGCTTTAGTTACACATCTTATTATTACTATTGCTTTATTTAATTTTAAATTAATAAAGGTATAGAAATATATTAATATTGAAAAATAAAATGAAACTATATATATTTTAAAATAAAATAAAATAAGTAAAAGAAAAATAAAAACACTTTAAAGAACTACATAAAGAAGATCTGCACAGAAGATTCTACTGATATATCTTAAAGTTGAATTCTTGTAAAAAGTTAATTACTGTTGTTTATCCTGTTAGTACCTATTATTGTTGATGTTGCTGTTAAGGTTTGCTTCAAAATAAAATAATAAAGACTTATAACAAGAACTAGATAAAGATAACCAGGGTTTCAAAAGAAAAGACATCGAGGGTATTCCCAGAGTTCCTGTTGTTCATACTCCCCCACAAATTATTTGAATAAAGATGGGCCAGGCCTTCAGCAAAAGAAACAACCCCCTGAAAAATTATCGTGTTATCCCAGATAGCCCATTGGGCATCATGCTGAAAAATTGGGAAAATCACGAATTAACAAAAGACAAAGACCAAATTCAAATGATCCAATACTGTGTATTAGAGTGGCCAAAGAAAAAGTTAAGAGAAGATGGACTCATGTGGCCTAGGCATGGGTCCACCGAACCCTTATTGTGTAAGGCTTTATATCTATACTTACACTATAAAGGACCAAAAAAAGTCGAACAATTAGAATATGTAAAAGTTTGGTTAAAATATTGGGAAAAAGGAGAAACAAATTTACAAAACATTTTTGCTTTAAAAGGTAAACCAAAATCAACAGATAAAGGAAATAAAATTGAAGGCACTGAGAAGCCAAGGAAAAGGA
>VZTH01015261.1:53179-139838 GCA_013397815.1 Aleadryas rufinucha | reverse complement strand
GTGTGTGTATATATATATATGATTTGTAGAAAAGGATTTTCTTTTCCCTTTTCTGATAGCTAAATTGTATCTGTCACCATAGTTATATTTCTGTTAATTGCTGATGAAATATGTAAAGGATTTCTCTACAGAGAAGAAGCTGAGCATGTATAATCCAGATGTGATACAATATATTTGCATATTGTGTAATTGGCTTCATGTTTATACCCTTAGTGTGAAGATCTGGGATCAACATATTCAAGCTGATTGCTTGTATTTCATTCTTCCAGGAATCTCATTCAGAATCACTGCCCACTGCCTGCAAGGTTTTTGGCATGGAGAGTTTCTATTGAAAATCAAGATAGAGACCTTCTGATCAGTATAGCATCTCTATTCAGTGGGATAGCTTAGAAAAAAATAAAATCTTTTCCAGAACAAGGCTTTAATCATATGGTGTGATAAAGGATGATCGACTTGTAACTGATGATCGACTGAAAGGATGATGACTTCTAACAAGGGCATATGATGATTTCTAATCTCCACAACAGAAAGTTTTAGAGTTTCACAGAGCTGCTTCATATTGATTAGGCCAGTAGGAAAAGGTGGACTTGCTTCTTAAAAAGCTAGCTTCAGTGAATACTTTTTTTTATTATTTATGGTTTGAAGTATTTCCTTTTTCTTGATTGGCTTTTCAATGATGTCAAATAATAATTTTATTGTCTTGGATCAGAATTCTCGACTTTTTCCTGATTTATGCAGTCTACAGAGTCCCAGACTCCCTCTTTAGCCATAACCAGAATTCACTGGTGTGAATGAAGTGGTTGACTTTTCTGAAGAGGTATGTATGTAACACCTACAAAAAAGAAACAAAGAAATTTCCAGAAGATAGATCTTAGTATTCCTGACTTCTAGGTAATAAAATTTGAGAAACTGTAACTCTAGTTGTTTGTAGTAAACCAGCACAGATAGATAATAATTTAATGAAATTTTAATAATTTACTTTAATAAAATTGTAAGAGCTGTCCTATAGATTGTCACTTCTATCATTAAATAGAATTTTTAACACCTATAGTTAGATTTGCCTAGTATTTTCTATCACCAAATCTTATTTTCATTTACTATAGTATTTCCTTTATTTTTGTTAACAAGTTTCAATTCTCTGGACTGGTTGGCTGTTTCAAGCCAAGTGCTTTTTGAAAACTTCAGAAAAATCCTTTGTCCTTTTAGAAGAATGAGATCAAGGAAAATATGAATTTTTGTTGAAAAATTCTTACTGCCATCTCAGGGATTTTACTCCAGGTTCTGAAGCATAGAGCTTAACTTTGGGAGAAGCATGATTCTTATGTTGAGGTTATGCCTTTTTCAATTGCTGTTGAAGTTGGCAAAAATCTGGCGTTTTTTCAGATCTGAAAATGATGTTGTTACAGTTCAGAAGAGTTTCACGGCTGTATCACCTCACAGATCCATCTGCATCCAATATACCTCCTATTCCCCCAACAACTGCTGTTTTGCAGAAATTCTGCAAACAAGCCGTCTTCATAGAACAAGTCAGTGTCCCTTATTTTGAGAATGGAGGAGATGCTCTGGAATTTCCAATACTTTCTGTTGGATTAAGCACTGAGAGATGGTAGGGACCGTCTCAATTCATGAGTTTGTTGCTCCTCTTGAAAGGCCCCAACAGCACAGGGGAGGAGCTGGGTCTGACTGATATATCAAGGGGTGACCTGAAGGGAAGGGTTGAGACACTACTTCTCTTGGGTGACAATACTGGGAAAAAAATGTAGTGCTTAAAGATTTCCTCAAAAAACAACAGAAACATATGGATTCCTCCATTCAGTGAGGAAACTGTGTTGTCGATGTAAACTGTAGATACACTTAATAGATACCTTCCTTTCTCATAGATTATAGTAGTGATAATTATGTTTCCCATTGGAAACCTGAAGGTAGAATATTAAATAGCCCAGAATTGTAATATAATTGATATGCTGTTGATACCCTTTTCTGGTTCAAGGAAAGAGAGTGCAGTTACGAAAACTGAGTTTTCTATCACAGTCAATGTTCTCGAAAATTGCAGAAGGATTCAGGAAGTTTACAGCAGTTAGGAAGTTAGGGAATTGTGGATTCAAGTATCTGAAAAATTGTTTTTATCGACAAGTAGATTAATAAGAGTGGTTCTCTTATTAAAAGCATTTACAATTTTTCTGCAAAAATTCAGTCGAAGTTAAAATTAGACACGCAGTGAAGTAGCCATCCAGAAATATTTTACATACTTGCAGAGAAATCTGATGATTTAAAAAAAATCCTCCTGCTTTTTGAATCATTTTTACATTAGTAGGAGTCAAAAATGGCTTTCATCTTTAAAATTACATTTTGGAGATCTTCTCTATATTTTGCAGCAATACAAGCCTAAATCATCCCCAAATGCTATCCGAATTGACATTACCTGATCATTAACCTGAACTTTAGGATTCTAAAGATGGCTAATCTAAAGATTTAGTCACAGTGTAGAGTATTCTCCTTTGGTTACGTTAGACCCCTGGGAGCCTGGATGCTTGGGTCCTCGCAGTGCCAGGTATGTCCTGTGAAAAGTCTGGTCTCTGCAGGCACAGCTGTATCTGCAACTAAGTTCTGCAAACAAAACAAAACCAAACAAAAAGACAAAAAAAAAAGGCTTTTTCCTATGGCAACCTGGTTTGCTACTGTTTACAGCTGCCCATCTTGTCTCTTTCCAAGAGGTCTCCATGCTCAGAGCTGATGGGGAATATGTGCTTGTACCCCTCCTCACCGGTTTGCTAGTTCAGACTCTTCCATAGCGACACGAGCTGAACAGCTGAGCGCTGCCCCCAGGTAGGTGCCAGGCAGTGGATTAGAAAGTGGCATGGTGACTCTGAGGCCAAGGAGTAGGAGAGTTGTTTGGATTAAGGTGTTAACAACTGTCTTGGCAAGATGAGACAGGGCTCCTTTGTCAAAGCCCTAAATCTACGTTCTTCCTGCTTATAAACACCCTGCTGCTGCTTCTCACCTCAGGATCAATGGGAGTTCCTGAGGGCTTTTCATGTTTGAAAGTTGGTCCATTTTTTCCCAGAGTCTTAAAAAAAGTATTTAGGAGTTGAAATTAAGGATTTTTTTTTTTTAAAGGTAGCCTTAATTTATTTTCTGTGTTAAAGATCACAATTCAGTACATATGCAGATTCTGAAAACAACTAACTAACTAATTAAAAAAATCTATGACTTTAGTTCTTTAGCTTTAAAATAAAACCTCTTTTTCTTCACTGCTAATGGATCATATTCATTGTTTTTTAATATTTTCTGAAGTCAGAAGGGGCCATTTTAATAATTTATTTTGACTTCATCAAAGCGCAGACTTAAAAATATTGCCTAGTAGTTTTCCTAACAAGGCCAAGAACTTGTGCAGAGCAAGGGGATGTTTTTGAGGCAGACGTAGAAGCTTGACTTAGAGTGACAGAATCCAGTGCAAGGCTTGCTACAGTTATCTTTTCCCAGTGAATGCAGTTCTCCTGTGAGAAGTCTTACTTCACAAGTCAGGGACAGACACTTTTTCCACCTCGGCCTTTCTTTGAACCACTGTGGAGAGGGTGCAGTATGAGCTGCTGCTACAACCTCGTCTGTTCACAGCTCCTGAGCTGCAGGCAACAGCAGGGAGCTCAGCACGGACTAAACACCCCAGTGCTCACTTTGATGTGCTGAAGGATTTTGCGTCCAGCGCTGAGCTTTGTGCTGCTGCAGTGTTACCTACGTTGCACCACGGCTGTTCCATAGCCAAGAAGTTTTTGGGGAAAAACAAATAAATAGTGAAAATTCTTGAATGCCTCACAGGGTTTGTAGTCAGTCATTCTCTATGCATGCTTGTGATTTACCTCAAAATTGTTACTTTGGAAATGTTATGTATCCTAGATTAAATGAAGAAAAGTATGGGCTGTCTTTTGACATCATATTACATAAAACATTACTGAAGAAGTTGCTGCCTAAACTAGACATTTATTCTTTTCTACAAAAAAATCCAAATTTCATTAAAAAATTACTGGTGACAGAGCGTGTGATGTCACCTGTACTAAGTTGTTCCAGTGGACAGTTACCCTTCTATTTAAAAATGTCACAGATTAATGTCATAGAATCATAGAATGATTTAAGTTAGAAGGGACCTTAAAGATCATCTAGTTGCAATGCCCTTGCAGTGGTCAAGGACACCTTTCACTAGACCACGTTGCTCAGAGCCCCATCCAGCCTGGCCTTAAGCACTTCCAGGGAAGTAATGAGTAAGCTACATTTATCTAACTTGTCTAATTTCTAGGCATTCACTCTTGTTCTTTTTTTCAGCACTGATAGAGTTAACTTTTTCATGTGTCTGTTCGCTGTATTGGAGCTACAGACCAGTTACCTTTGATAAGTTGAAGCTTTTCCTCATTAAGCTAACTAAATCAAAGTCTTTGAGTATTTCATTAAATACATAGTTCCCAATAATTTAATAAATGTTCCAGTTCTTCCCTGACCCTCTAATTTTTAACATGCTGCTTGAAATACTGGTACTAGAACTGCATGCTGTATTTCACCAGCAGCTGTAGCCATTTGAAAAACAGAATACATGTACCAGACTCCTACTCAGTGCTCCCATGTTAGCAGATACAGTGATCATATTAACCCTTGCATCACACCTTTGGTTACCAGATGACTCCCAGTCAGAACCAGTTTCCCAGAATAATATAATCTGCTCAGAAACACACCCTTCAGTGTTTGTTCTCGGGCATCTGACTTTTACTGGAACAACCCTCATTTTCCTTTGCACTGAAGATTTTGTAAATACATTCTTTGCAGTTCACTCCTGGCAGTCTTCCACTTCCATCCCACGCTCATCATTTTACATCTCTCCGTATTCTCTCCTGACACTGATTTGGAGTCATCATGACCAGATTGCCTTTGCAAATAAATATTCTTGGGAAGCCAGGAGTGCTGATAAATAATGTTGAGTTTCCATATCCATTAAAGCAGCCATGTCCCCTTTGATTCTGCTTGAATTTATTGTAAGCTTCTGAAAAGAAGAATGTGTAATCCCACCTGGAGATGAGTCATTAAATTGTAAACACATACAAGATTTTCAGAACTAGTGAAGAAATCCCTCCAAATATAGATCCTTATGTCAGTGGCTAAGAAATGGCAACAAAAGGACTGAAGGATGAGGACAGAAGAGAACTGATGATGACGAAAATACTACAGTTGTGAGGAGCCTGGATCTTGGTTGCATCAAACCAAAGACTTATGTAGTGCTTAGTTACCCATCAAAACCACAATTGATATGATCCATGGCTTTAACTTTGCATTGTATGCACTAAATTCCAGGCCTTGGGATGTTTCTGTCATGCTGCAGCTTGCATAAAGGGGGTACCTTTTCTCCATTGAGAAGCAGACATCCCTACAGGAAAAGAAAGAAGAAAAGATCTGTTTGGGGGATTATTATATTTGCTGTAAGAGAACCATGAAGAGACAGCTGAGAAGCAAATAGCTTCTTATGTTAGGACCAAGGGATCAAACTGGATAAAAAGAGTCAGGAAGGGGTCAAAATGAAGAAAATGAGTGGAAAAATTACACCAATGGAAATCTTCAGCAAAAGGCTGGGCAGCATGGCCCCAAGGTTTGCGGCTGTCACTGTGGGAGCACCCTTTCAAGCACTGGCTATGGGACCTTCCCACAGCAATCACTCAATCCTTCTTTCCTTCCTTCTGAATAAAACAGTCCTTTCCACACATCCTTGGGAGAAATTCAGCATTTAACCATAAATGGGCCAAAAGCATTTTCCAATTTTAAATTAAGCAAAATTAAGCCAAACTATTATTTTTTTTGCTGTCTGAGGAACACAGAGAAAGCACCATATGCTGGGGAACTGAAAATAAATCAGATATTCCCTAGTGAGGTGTGAATTCTCAGCAACATTAATATCTAGATTATCCAGAGAACAGATTTTCTTTTGGGCACTGTTGAAAATGAACCCCAGTTCCTGGCAATGTTGATGTTTCCACATTAATATTAGTGAACCTTCCTTAATAACTGATGAGGCCCTGTGGAAACATGAAAAAGTATTTTGTCCTGTAGGTGGAGATTTTGAAAGATAAAGGCTTGAAAGCTTGTAAAGGTTAGTCACATACATCTCTCTACGAGTTCTAATGGAATCAGGAATGCAACTATACAATGCAATTCATAGGGAGCCTGTTGCTCCTCTTCCATGAGCCATGGAGATGACCATGACATCTGAAGGTACACAATACTGCACAGTGGTATCCATCTGCTATAAAATTCCAGTTGCATAGGCACAGCCTTTTTGTATAAATAAGGTTTATATTCATAGCATTATTCAAGATTTCTTCAAGTGTCCTGAAAGCAATTCAAAAACAGGAATGGCAAAAGTAATGGGTGTCAAAAAAATGAGGACAGTGTAAGTCTGAGTCAAAGTTTGAAATTCTTTTCTTCAGGGACTATCCTTCACTGAGAAAAATCCCGCAACAACCCAAACATGTAGAGGTATGTGGTGGAACACCATCATAGTGCATTTTCTCATACAGAGTGGGGTGTTTGAAAAAACAGTTAACATTAAAATAGTCTCATTAACAATGAGACTACTCTAAACTGGTGCCATAAAGGGGGACAGACTCACTTGGGTTTGATTTTGCTAAATTGCTGTGCTGAAACTGATTTGTGATTTTTGATTGACCATCTTGTGTATGGTCAATTACAGGTGCGGCCTCAGAAAGGTGTATGTGAAGCCTTTCTTCGGATGATTTTACTCGCTATTGTTTGCTAAAACCTGTACCAGGAAACATTATTATAGTACTGAGAAAGTTCATTTTATTGACTGCCATGGCTCTCCCCTAGCTCATTCTTGTCTAAAAACTGGGCACAGCCCCATAAACCACAGAAGTACAGAATCAAGATTAAAATTAACCTCAGTGCCACTTAGTGAGATCATTTAAGCAGTTGGAGTCAGCGTGGTTTTACACCAATTAAGTACTGTTACAAGGCAAAATCCCATTGACTAGAATTATGTCAGTGTTTAGTGCAAAATAATGTACATTATCCTAGCTATATGAAGTCATGATGGAGTATGGTGCCAATACATTTTAAGAACACTTTGCACAGTCCCAGCAAAAAATTTAAATATTGCCAGTGTCAATTGAAGGACAACATTCATTTTCTTGATGTCATGCTGGGTCTGAAGAAAACACCTAATGCAAAATATTGAATACGATATCAATGAAGGATTTTGTTTGTTTCAAACCAAAAGGAAATGAAATAATAATACTGTTACCATGAGGCACTCCACCCAGGTAATGATTCATCTTAATCCAAAATAAAACAAAAAAAGACCGAAACNAAAAAAAAACCACCTCACTTTAAAAAATAAAAGAAACCAAACCCATTTACTCTGTTTGTATTGGATGGAGGAATCAGAAATAGAACTCTGGCCAGCCAATACAGTCATCTACCTACACAACCGTAATAGTTTTGTAGATATCTAACCATGTAACAATCACTTCTGTTAGTCTTTATTGGTGGAGAAGTGCACAGAAGAGAGGTGAGGATATCTCCTTAGCCCTTACAGACCCAGTAAATCTTAAAATAAATTCCCCCCCCGCCAAAAAAAAATATTATTTGTGTTATACTAAGGGCATTAAGCAATATCTTTTTAAGTGTCTTGCCAACACTTCAAACATGGAACTAACAAAACTACTCCTATAATCACCATAAAAATTAATAACCTTGAAGCTGGGAAGGTCTCAGAGGCTTGGATAAAGGAGTCTGCACCTGCCTTACCTTTATGACCAAATTTTTTCAATTGGTGATACTCTATTATAAAAGCTTTAAGTGTCCTTACATGTTAAATCAGGCACTGTATAGAGAAAAAAATCAGAAATTTTAGATCCCCTGGAAATTAGGCACTGAGATAACAGTTTCTTTGAAACAGAAGAAGCCTACTCTTAGGATGAGCTGGCTAATAAAATCCACAGGTCACCAGAAAAAAAGGAGTGGTGAATATTTTGAGCATATACTAAATGGTCACATTCAAACCCTGCTTCTCCTTGGTGAAGCCCAAGTAACATTTACTGCAAGGAGTGAGTCCATGGACTTCTGTTAAATTTCTTGGTTGTCATTACCTGAGAATCTGCCATTCCTCTGGCCCCTACTGAGGGAATGAACACTGTGCCCTCTACTGTATGGCACTTTAGTTACCCTTTAGATGCTCCTTCACTTGCCTTAATCCTCTGTGTCCAGGATTTATCCTAATTCCCTGAATTCAGCCTAATTTTCATTCAACTCCATTGAAGGTATCTCTCACAGTCTGAGCAAATGTTGCATGAGCAACTCACTGCTACATTATTAAACAAATGCAGCCAAGGTGCTTAGGCTTGGACTGCTGGCTGGTGTTGAAGTTCTTGTTTTAAAATTCCTGTAGTTATTTTTTTCTTAATCAGTCTAGAAGCAACATATTGCTATAGACAATCAATTTGTTTACAGCAGAAGATTAAGTCTAATATTTATTATTCAGTGCTCCAGCCACTTACATGTGTGCGTATGAATTACATACTGTACTCACAAAAAAAAATAAAATTGAAAAAGCACAACATGTGGCAATTTTCATAAAAGACTAATAATGCTGATAGTAGGTGTCCTTTTGACTGAAGACTTTTTTCTTCACTTCTCTTCAGTAAGAGGGTAAGTTCTTTAAAATAACAAAGTTAATTGTAGCTAGCACTGAAATGATAAATAAAAGATTTGACTCTCTACGGGAGGCTATTTTTTCAACTGATGAAAGGAGAGAGATGTCTGACAGAATAATAGGATTAATTTTAAAAACATGCTCAGCTTTGGACATTATGTCCAAAAGCAATGACATGATTACTGTTGTCTTTAAAGAATGTACAAAAGTTTAGGGAAAACACTGGAAATGTTAAGACAGTAGGCATTTGATTTACTTTGATGACTTAATAGACAGTTTAGCTACCTTTCAAATTGATGGCTGACAATTGAAAAGGGTGCATTTTAAATAAGTTGTCTGGATTTCACAATCTCGTTTTCTATGGGCTTTACTGGAAATCGTACTGTTAATATTTTTGGTAGCAAGTCTAAGTTTTCTTGAGTCAGGTATTTTGAGTACCACCAGCTTTCCCTGTCAAGCAACATGGGCAAGGAACACAAAACTTTACCGTACTGATCTAAAAGCAGTAGTCAATCACATTTTAGACAATTTTCTTTGAAAGTAAGATCTTGATCACCTTGACGTTAGTTTATTTTCAAAAAATTTGAAATGGTATTTTGTTACATGAACACACAGCTGTCTGAAAAGAAACTTGTTCAGACACTGAAGCTGGATAAAGGTAATATAAGAAGTTATTTTGAATTTCCTGACCTTCGCAGATTGAAGTTTCAACTTCTATCAGTGCTAACGCAGTTTTTCTTCTTCCCTCCCCTTTTCACAATACAATAAAATTTTATTTGAATATTGTAGTGTGGGTTATAAAATCTCAGAGAATTGAAGTGGCAAGTCTCCAGGATCTGGCCGTGCTAAGGGAAGAGATAAATTACCTTCCTTGAAGATGAGAATGATTGCTTCATGTTTAAAACCTTTCTGCTATTAGGAATGAAAAACAAACACTCGTATTTTGGTCTGTGACCTCCTTACAATGTCCATGAAGGGAATCACATAAATGTCAGCTAAAATAGGCCTTCACATAGGATGGGGTTTGAAACAATTTCCAGAGAGAGTGGGGGCTTTGCCAGCTCAAAGAATAACATTTTTGAAAGACATTTTGGGGACAGGTGTATTATTATGCATTACAGTTATGGACCTCTTCCAACTTTTGTTGTTTTAAGCAAAATAAATATTAGGAAGATTTTAGATTAATATTAATATAACTTCTACCTCTGAAACAGAGAACATTTCTAATATTTTAAAAGTCAATAAAGTATGCTTAGAGGAGCATTCTTGTTATACCAGAAATACACCTTTTAAGCAAACATATTGTTGTTCTACAGGATTTGTCTGTCTCTATGTAGTAACAGAGTTCTAACATTAATAAGAAGAAACCTAAGTAATATAAGTACCTCTGCTTAGAACATTCGCTGCAGTACTAACAGCCCTTGTCATTGTTGATTTTTAAATCTTCATTGCCAAATACACATGAGACAAAATAAGTAATTTTGTGTAACTGCAGAAACCTTTCTCCTCCAGATTCCTTTCTTTTCCCCTCTAAGACTTTTTCATGCTATTTTAGTGGTAGCATAACACGTTAACATCTTTGTGCTGCAATTTGCTGATATGAAGTTTCATTGTACATGTTAATATAGGAATGCTACAAGAAAGTTGCTTGATCTTCTTCCAAGTTTTAAATACCAATTTTAAGCAGGAATAGTCTCATTCACTAATTGCTGTTTTTTTCTTACATGCTGCTGTATTTTTCCTTTTCTTACTTTCTACCACAGCAGAGTCTTTTTAATTGCAGCACAATTTCTCATTCTGCTCAGGTCAGTTTTATTTCCCCTCTTCCCCCAGCTTTAACAATATTTGCACAGAAAAATACTGAGTGCTGTGTTATTTTTGGCTTTTGATAAAAGTAGGCAATATATTCTAGCTTTGCATTAAAACCAAGGTTAAGTAGTGTTACAAGTAAGATGTGGACCAAAACTGAAAAAGCTGCTTAGCTAAAATGTTGGGTTTTTTTCAAGAGGTCTTTTTCATATTCAAACAATAATTCACAGTGATGCAAATCTACAATTTCATTCCTAAAGAAAAAAAAATTTCCTTTTCATTAACAGGTTAAAAAAAAGAAACAAGGGAAAAACCTATCTTTTTTTTTTTCCCCATTTCCAAAGATGGTATCTTCTTGTTGTAGATGCTTCAAACCTGAAACGGCCATAACGTTCTAGCCTCCAGCCTTTCCTTCAACTTTGCCTCTTAGGTCAAGAAATAGAAATGAAAACATTAATGAAGGTTTTGCTTTTAGAACCCAGACTTGGGGTCTCTTCAGGCATCCTGGAGACTTTTCTTGAACTGCTTAATGCTTCAAGGGAAAAGTATAAGCTTCCTTGTACTGTTTTAGTGTTGCCAAACTGAACTTCAATTAGTCTGCATGTACTTCAAGGAAAGAAGCCATCATCTCACTTTATGCTCTGTGTGTATCCATGTGTTCATAGGAAAATTAGTTCTTCAGTCTGATCCAAGTCTAAAAATTCATTGCAAATTAATAGAAAAAAAGCTCATATTCATTAAATGTTCTGTGTTCATTCTCTCTCATCAATTATTTTGGTCTCTGCACTGTTTTTTCTCCATCTTTCTCTATTTTGTATACTGTATTCATAATGCAGTGAAATATCAAGGTACTTAAACCAAAATAACTCAGCATCAGATAAAACAACAACTGAAATCGTGGGCTGATTTTCCCCTCCTCCCGCTCTTCTTTATATCCAAAAAATATTAATGACGGTTATAAAAGACTGTACAAAATTTCCATGGAAGGTGGAACATAAGTGCAGCTTGATAATGAACTTTGCAAAATGCCATTTGACATGCCTTTATTACTGACACTGCATACCAGGCTCCTGCTGTGCTTAGGGCCTTTTCGTTCTGAGCACTATGTAAACAAAGAAGCTTTATACTGCACAGGGGGAGTGAAAGTAGGAAGTTATTCTTCATGTCCAAGAAGGGTGGTGAAAAGGGACTGTGTTCATTCTGGTTTCGAGAGTATCTCTGGCCTGATAAGATTTGACCTGTAAGACTGATACTACAGGAGATGTTACAGTTGAATGAACCTGTTAAGACAACGAAGAAAAGGAGGCTCTGTAAATTGAGTATATGCTGTCCTGTGTATTCCTGTGTGTTCTCAAATTTCAAAAGTCCCAAATTTTAGAAAAGTTAGAGTAATAACAAGACTTAATACAGGGCTTTCCAGCCGTCCACTATTACATAGTATTTGAAATAAATGTTGACTTATGTTGTTGTAGTTCTGATAAGTACTTGCATTACAGTTATTTTTGGAACACGCTGATGAGGTTTAAATAAAAACAGACAACTTGGAACTGCCATAGAAACTTTTATTTTAAAAATAACTTGCATATAAATTCATATAAAAAGCTTTTGGTGACTAAGTGAATAAATACAGAAGAACACCCATAAAGAATCTTGAAAACCTCTGCTACAATTTTGTATTACTTTGTTGTAACATTTATGTTAAATAGGCAACTTTAATCTCAGCTCCTTAAGTTACACATGAGCCTGTTAAATCTTCAGTTCCTCTTCCATCTTCACTCCGCATACCTGCTATTTAATGCAAGTGTAAAAGATTTTAAAGTTCCTGTTTCCCTTTGTTCACAGGGCTAGAATAGAGGACACATTTCCATCATAGGAAAGAAAGAACTTTTGTAATGACAAAACAAGTGACTTAATTTTCACAATTTGAGTGCAATATGTCTTTTCCTAATTGAGAAGCTAACAGTAAATATTAGCACTTTCAAAGCACTGAAGTCTCCCTTTGAATCATTCTTCCCATCTCATCACCAGACTTGTCAGGGATTTTGTTGGCATGTAGGCAGCAAATATAAATGTCTAAGCTGGAGCTATGGCGTGGAAAGCATGGTCTGAAGGAGATAGATGTAGAGTCTAGAAATTTCTGTCAATTTGTTTTACTTTTTAAAGTTGTAAAGGTAATTAAGTCACATGATTTGTCTTAAAAAATAAGCCAATATTTCCTCTGTAAAAGCCCACATTCTCACATCTCTTCTAGTTTTATGTTATGCAGTACCACTTTACAAAAAAATATTAGCTGTAAACAGCAAACAACTGGATCAAAAATAGACACTCTTTCCTTCTGAACTTGAGGCAGGATGAAGAGCAAAATTATTCTCCTTTCCACTTCCAATATCCTCTCACATGGTCTAAAATGATCAGAAGAAGTCCTCTCTCTTCAAGTTTCACAAGTCATGTTTTTCAATACAGAAATTAATTTTTAAACAGAGCAGCAATAAGATTTCCTTTAAAAAATATCAAATTCAGACATTTTTCTTGAATTGTTGATTTTTTAATGTTTGAACTTAATGATAATTGATTCCTAGAAGATTTATTTGCTTAGAGAATATTTTATCACCAATGCTTCAGTGGCCATTTTGCTGTTCTGGCTGCTGCCAGTGTATTATAGACTTCTCTGTACTAGCTGTCCAGTCACATGCTGCTTAACCATTGCCAAAACCATCTTCACATTTTCCACTAATAAAACTGCAGTAGAGAGAAATTGTCACGTTTATAGTGTTACTAGAAATAATAACCCTTTAAGACTTAATATACTAAAAAGGCAATAAAACAGCATCCCTCAACATGGCTGAGGCTGTGAAACTCAGTTCTGAAGACTATTTTTTCTGCTTTTGCTTTCAGACTTTACCATCTCTTCATCTTGTACTGAAGAAAACATAAATTGCTCAACAACAAAGTAAAATTTAGGAGAATTTCTAACTTGCAAAAGATATTAAAGTACACCCAATCTCGAGAACATTTTTTAGAAAGCCAGCTTTACTCATGTCTTTTGCATCCTTCCACCCACAGAAGCAACTATAAAAACTGAATTTTGTATTTGTCTGGGAAAAGAAAACTGCAAAACCAAAACTGTTGTTTGGAGATCAGGTAGGTGTGCATAAAAACTTCCTCTATCTATCTATCTATCTATCTATCTATCTTCTTTTTCTTTCTTTTTTTTTTGTTTTTTTTTTAATCTAATGATGCATTTATATGTTGACATGCCCTGGAAAGTTCTAATACTATATGAAGGAAGGGGACTTGAGGAGGTAATCTGTTCTCAGTGGGGAACATAAGGTGCACAATCTGTAGGGAAGGTTGCTGAGGGGATGGAAGGGCTCAATTTCTTGCATTAGGCAGCCCCAGTTGTATGTGTCATCCGAAGAGGGAAGCGTGGTGCCTCTATCCGCTAATCTGCTTCTGTGGAGTACCCAGTGATGCTGCATTCTGCATACAGCTCTGAATCAGCACTGAGACCGCCCTCATATCATGCCATTATCTCTCTACCACGAAGGTCTTTGCATCTGATGCGCTTAACCTGAGTTATTTGTATTATTCAAAACCACGCTGGAAAGTAGCTGTCAGAAAGATGTTTATGCATTTCCCGGGAAGTTTGAAATTTATGGGCTATGTACAAACTAGCCCAGGTGTCTTTTAAGTATCTGGCACAGAAAATTCCAGCATGTTGTTATGATTGCATGACAAACTGTGCTTTAGCTCCTGCTAGGATATCTATTAAGTGACAGGCTTGTTTTCCCTCACCCATTGCAGAAGATGAAGCCTTGGAGTCCCATAGCTGTGTATTCTCGGCTGTGTTGGCATTATGGACCCAGTTACACTCAGCAAAGCAAAATCTTCCATGTCAAAGAGCCTATGATCAGCACACTAGGTAAAAATTACTCAACTTTAGGCATTTATTCATTCATTCATTCACTCAAAGAACACAGAAAAGCAGGAAAAAGATAAAAGGTTAGGCATACACCCCTATTTCCTCTTAACTACCACTTAGTCTTTGCTTTCAATGCTTGGAAAACCGACTTGCACCCAGTTCTGGTCTGGGAAAAATAAACTAAACTTCTGCAGTGTGCTTTATTTAGCTAGGTGTAACTGCAGTGATATAGTGACAGCCTTAGGTCAAGAGGATTAAACTGAGCAATGCTTACAGCTGCTCATCATGCTGTTTCATCCAGGTAGTGGATGTACATTTGGCTGCCTCTGAATCTTAGAAGTAGGAAGTAGGTTAAGAATCCCAACTAGCAATAACACAGGAGGACGTCACTCCTAGAGTGCCCAAGTCTGAGTTTTAAATCAGGGAAAGTTGTCTTTGGAGTCCCACCACACAGAATCAGTCCTGCACAACCTTTTTCTTTTTAACACCACGAAATCTAAACGTATTATGCAAAGAAAGAAAAAAAAAAGGGGAGTGGGACGGATGGGGATTGAAATCTTGCTGTACGTATTTGGTATGCAGGAAAATGACAGTATTTTTAATGAAACTGGGGTGTTAGATGGTGGACTGAGTTCAGTTCTAGGTGTAAAAGCAGAAGAATGAATGTAATCCAGAATTTGAAACACCTCATGTTCCAGGGAAGACTGCATCATGAGATATTTTCCATAAGGAAAAGAGCCAAGGGAAGGACATGATTACAAACTTCAAATACTTAAAGAGTTGCTTGTTGTTCTTTATGTCCATGGAAACTAATGTAGCAGAGGAAAAGAGAATGTGCAAGGAATAAGTGAGCTCCCAGGTCTCTGTGCTTCATAGTAAGGACTGGAAGAGGAGAGGATGATCAAGTTAAGGGCCACTCAGGTAAGTTAGATCTGTGAGTCTGTGTGGGGTACCTTGAAGGTTATTAGGAGGACTGGTCATTCTGAGGCTGCTGTTTGTCATCTTTGAAGTCATGTCCTACCAATGTTCCCACTTGCATGTGCATTGAGGCCTTCACTATCTCACAACTTGACAATCAAAGCTGGGTCACAATTCGTGCTATCATTAAGTTGTCTAACAGCTAACATGTTAAAACTCTAAGAATTTCACCACTTAAATTCCTTTAATTACTTTAAGATGACATGATGCTATTTATGAATATTAACGTGATACTACTTATGAATGTTAACATGATGCTACTTATGAACAAGTTCATTGCAGTGAGGTTTGCTGTAAATTTCCTACCAGATCAGGGGCTTTTTTTAATTCTAGAACTTATTTCTTGATGTCTTTTTGTTCACAGCTGAGGGTCAACTGTACCAGATATTCGTATTCTCCCATCTTTCTTTCTGAGCTTCCCAAATATGAGTCAGCCTGGTCTAGAGCTGTACCTGGAGCAGAAAGCTGAAAAGCAGTGTGTATTAACACTCTGCTAATTTGCCTCTCTGGCTGCCAAGCCAAAGCACACTCACAACTTCCTAGCTTGGAGTACAGCCAGGATAAATCTATGACTACACTTATCCAAGCAGATACACATTTCAACATCTAATTCCTTTTTAAGAACATCATTCTAAAAACCCTTTCCTTTTTCAGGGTAGGAAGTCTCTGTCTTTATACATGTCTTAGCATCAGTGTTGCTGGAGGTGGTGGGAAGCAGCAGCCATTTTGAAAGAGACTAATTCTTTTTTTCACCAGTAAAAAGCACTAGCTTCTAATGAAAACCAGTTTCAGCTCTGTGTTTTTATTGATCAAGCAATAGTAGAGGTGAGAAGCACAGGATAAGGAAGAGTGAGTGTCTAGGTGTGCATTTAAACAGAGGGTGTTGAGTAGAAGTATGAGAGAGTATTTATGGCAGAAGAGAGCATGTTTTTGGGGATATGCGGGAAGGGTAGGGGGTTGTGACGAAGTCTAGCATGGACACTTCAGCCACATGGGCTCCTGTTTCACCAGAAAGAGAAAGAAAAAGGCACTTTCATGTGTCCTGGGGAGTCATTCCATTTTAATAAATATTTCACTAAAGGTGAGGATCCAGATGGATGCCTCAGTCATGACCTGAGGTTATTGCATGGTTTCACTGGACATCGTAGATCAGAAATGAGTTGATTTGGTTCCTCTGCTGTCCATAGCTGGTGCTTGGTTTTTAGAACTAATGTTTAGAATTTTTTTATCTATGTACATGTTGTACTTCTAACCTCTGTTTTGACTATAATTGTGCATGATGGTTTTAGGCAGAAAAATACAGAGGTGTTGGTTGAACACAATTTTCAAGCAGAACCACTTCTTGTGCAAGATTCTGTTTCCGCAAAAAATTGACAGTTTAAAAAATTGCAAATCAAAGCTCTGTCTATAAAACAACAGAATCAATCATTTCATGAGTCAATAATTTTTCAATTGCAAATTTAAGTTAATTTAATCAAACCTTTTAAATAAGTTCATTGTTGGAATTGGTTACACTGTTGACTGAATTGTTTTAATTGAGCTGGATTGTACTGAATATTCTTGAGATCTTAATTTTTTTCTTGATTTGGTGTGGGAAGAGATTATAAAATTTTGACCTTTTTCATGATGATTAAACTATTTCCTATACAGTTTTAATTTTTAACAGTGTTAGAATATGTATATAGATTTCAGATATATGCTGTCAATGTTAACTCAGTTTTATTGTAGGTTTTTATAGCAATTTATTAACTGACACAAATACATTAAGACCGTATTGTAAGCCAACCACCGATATAGACAAATTGAGGCTTAAATTCTATCTCAGCTCCTGTTCTCCCCTTCACCTTCCAGCACTACATTAAATGAAATGATTAACATTGATCACATGCAGTTATAGCAGAAAGTGGCAAGATTTGTAAAGGCCATTATTTCATGTGGTAGCTTAATTCATAGTCCTATAGACACCCCTAAAGAGTTGTGTCTCCTGCACAGACAAGCTTTACCTCTGTCATAAAATTGCCCTTGTGTCTGAAAAATAATACTACCACCCATTACTCATCATTTGAGAGCTTTAGGTGATTTTTCAGTTACCTTGGCTCCACCCCAAATCTTGTCTGGAAAATAAAGATTGTGACCCAGCACAAGGCATGAAAACCAGATCAAATATACTCATGGTAGGTTACATTATTGAGGACACATGCTTAAGCTTTATTATTATTATTATTATTGTTGTTGTTGTTGTTATTATTATTATTTCCTAATGACTGATAATTTCCTGTCCAGATAACCTCCTGCAATAATGTTGTGATGGGACAAGACAATGGATGATGATGTCATTTTCCTCTGGGTTGTGGTGAAGGGATGAAGAACCACCAGATTTACGTCATCAAATAGTGTTGATAGAAAAGACATTTCACAAATAAAGTTGTAGAGAAATCTGGTACAAGCAAAGTACTACTCCAAAACTGAGTCAGGTTGACCAAATGCTCACACATACTTTTGGCCAAAATGAACTCAAACATTGCAAAGCACACTGCACAAAGTATATTCTGTTTACCTGAGAATTCACCTTGCTTTGATTTGATTTGCCTTGCTTTGGTTCACCTCCATTTGGCTATACCTCATTCATGAGATGAGATAATCTGATTGCCATTCTAGCAATTAATGCTGAAGATGAAGTAGAGGTAATTTTTTTCTTGAATATCATCTTTCCCCCTGCATTTCTTGATTTCTCCATAATCCTGGCATTTTAAACTATATTCTTGACAGTAGTTTTTTGTTTTGTTTTACTTTGTTTTTCAGGTAATATTTCTTTGCCATTGGAAAAAATACCTGCTAACTAGCCATATCCATTTGGTGGTATAGCACCTTTTATAACATGATTATTCATACCCTATGGAGAGATAACAAGGACTAGGTAACTATATTACCTATTACAAATAGAAAAGATCCACAGTTTGACACAATTCAGCATGTCAAAAGGGAGAGTTAATGAAATAAAAGTGAGTAAATAGGAGACATAGGAAAGGAGTAGGAAATGATGCAAATAATCCTAATGCTTTCCAACACAGGTGAAGCAGTGCAGGGCTGCAGTCATTTGGTGCTAGTAAAGTCTGGTACTGTCCTTCTCCCAATTTCTTCTAAGTGTGAAAGGACATTTTAGGGAGGTATCAGCTCAAATATTTAAGGGATATAATATAGCATTAAAAGCCTTTGATTAGGACAATGCTTGAAAGCATATCCAAATATGTATGTGTAGAAATGCACAAGTGTGTATTACATGCATACATACCTACACATATACACTTGTGTCTGTATATATGGAGAGAGAGGCATAAATGTGTAGCATGTGGTTAGCTATATATTAAGTGTAAATGTTCTTCAGTGTGCTGTTGTGAAAATGACGAGTTTGATCACTCCATGTCATCTATACATGTTTGTGGCTTACTGATTGTTAGAAAAAAACAGGTTTTACTTTGATCTGAAAGGTAAGTGAGATATAGTTCATTCTGATTCATTCCAGATCTGTGTAAATATAACCTGTATTTTAGCCGGAGAATTTTTGTTGTGAGCGGATGGAAAATGATGTATGGAACAGAAGGAACATAGTTTAATTTTTTTTTAGGCAGAAGCTGAACAGGCAACATAGACTGTTGGATAAAAAAGCAGTTTAAAAAAGTCTCTTTTGATTTGTAAACTGAACAGATTTAATCTGGAAATCACCAAGGGAAAATAAATACAGTACATGATAGATGTCATTTTTATAGTGTCATTTTTTTTTGACCAGAGTTACACTTTAGCAGTTCTGCTGACATGATAGATGTTCCAGAGGAGTTTTGTGCCTCACGGAATTTTAACTGCAAACCTTTATACTTAATACATATTTCCTAAGGCAAAAAGACACACCACAATCAACACTAACATCATTTAAAACTGCATCAGCCAGAAACTACAAGTCTGTGTCAGTTATGATTGCTGCCCATTAATGCAATCCTTTGTTATTGTACTGCCTATTATTTTACCATTTGTCATTATACCACCCATCCGTAGGTGGTATGAATGAAGTTTGCTTTTGCCAGTGGAAGTAAAATGAAATTCTATGCTCCTAGAAATGTTATTATCAATACTGCATTGTTTCAAAATCATGCAACTTGAGTGATTAGTCCCATATGGGAAAAGAGAACTAGCAATGGTACTTAGAGATTTGTAGGACATGGATTTGTTGCAGTAATGCCACTAGAATAAGTGGAGAGCCTGACAGATGATAATTTTAGAGGAATAGGACAGCACGAGAAATGACAGTAGAAAAGTAAAAGAACCGAAAAAAAAATGGAGAAGAGAAAGTGCAAAGTGAATAGTGGCACTAAATCCAGCAAAGAGTAGTAAAGGAAAAAAGCAGATATCCAGGGGAGTGAATAAGCCTTTAGTTATCCATAAGTGGTCCCATTACCAATTTAGAATTCATTACAAGCATTAGCATGGCAGCCATCAGCATCGTTTCTGGAACCTCCCTAAATGCTTTCTTTCATCCTTGTGAAAGCCTCCAAAGCATAGCAATACAGCACGCCTGGCGCAGCGCCAGCTCACAGCTTCTCAGCTGCATAGCAAAAACAGAGATATGCTTCCAGAGGGTGGAAAAAGTGGGGCCAGGCCAATGTCCTCTCCTGTCACTGGGATGGGCAGAGAAGGGACAAAGGGTGGCCATGGGGAGAGTGGCTCATTCCTGCGATGGATGAGGGGACAAGCTGTGTTCTTCACCCCTGAACTCCCACTGGCACCCACTCAGCTGCAGGAGTGACAGCAGTGGTCAGGGAGATCTCCAGGGCTTTGGAACAGCAGCCTAATTTGCTGAAAATCTATTGTTATCCCAACTGCATTATGGCTGGATTCCCTCTGCTGCCAGCTGAAGAGGAAGGGAGACTGACCAAATCTCTTGGTATTTTGGGCATCTCTGCTTTCACAATATCTGATAATGTGTGAATTGGTGTTCTCAGTGATGCTAGCTCAGAAAGCAACAATGGAGATATGTTAAGAATGCTTGTCATATGGTGTTTGCTGGAAAATACTTTTTTGAGAATGGCTAAACCCTTGTAGAAAGTTCTGCTGAATTCAACTTATTATTTTAATTGATGAAGTTTGAAATATTTTAATGTTTGGTAAATGTTTTTTTTTGGTTTTGCCTTAAATAATTGATTTTAAAAATTAAGTAAAAAATAGCAATGCAAAATGTGTTAATAAGTGAGAACATTCAAACTAAAGTGAAAGATATCTTTTAAGGTCAGACAAAATGTTTCACTTTACGAGAAACAACCTTTTTATTTTTTTCTAATGTCAGCAGTAAAAGTGGAGGAAATTTTTGAGAAATAGATGCTAAATGAGAACTATGCCTGTAGCTTCTCTGAGGACCACTGCTCTTTCTTGTGTCCTTGGGAGGCATTTGCGCAGTCCTCCAGTATTTGAGGCAACATTATTGTGGCACTTTGTTTTACTCAGGCAGTAGTAAATGTTGCAAATAACTGAGTGTCTCTCTCTTACTCAAATATTGAATTTTCCTGGGACACTTAGAGATTCAAACACATTTACAAAGACAGTTGTATCAATATAACATCCTTCATGGTGACCCTTAGAGTGTCTTCAGGGAAACTATACTAACAGTATAATGTTTTCTGAGAAACATATTGTTTCCCTTGTAAAAAGAAGCAGACAAGTTTTTACTTAGCTGAGGTAAGCTGGTGTTAGTCTAATGGTGTACTAGGAAGAATTTTTGAAAATGATGTTAATGTCTGAGGCAATTCTAGTGTAAGATCATATGTCATCCTAACACTGATATCCTTGTTATTCATGATGAGAAAATAATTTTTTTCTGAATTCTAAACCTAAACTTTTTAATTTCAAGAAGTGTAGCAACATTGTTAATGTTGGGCATTTTACAGTGCATCACAGAAAGATTGGTCTAATTTCCCTTATGACTCACGCTTTCACATCCCTGGGTCAGACTTGTATATCTAGATTCCTTGATTCTGTGAACATTGAAATGTCCTATGTCCTGATTATGTTTTCTTCTCTTTCATCTAGGTCTCCAGATAAATATGGGGAAATGTTTACTGCAAATGTTTCAACTTTTATAATGGCAAGTGATATTCAAAATGCAGCTTAAAATACAGACTTTTTCCTGCTTACTCCCTCTGTATCCATTAGGCACCATTTTGTGACAATGATGAATTAGATGAGAAATAATACAGACTTGGTCTTTGTTGTCATTTCCATTAAGACATTTTGCCTTTGAAAGTGTGGGAGAAATCAGCAGCTTATTTGGGTGAGTTTTATTTGCTGTCAGGGAGGAGCTGGTGCAGGCTAAAACAGTGGTCTTCTCTTTCGTTTTGCTTTTCATCTTGTTGCAGCAGAACAGCATTTTTCATAGAACTATAGAATGGTTTGTGTTGGAAGAAACCATAAAAATCATCCAATTCCACCCTCCCTGCCATAGGCAGGGACACCTTCCACTAGATCAGGTTGGTCAAAGTCCCATCCAACCTGGCCTTCAACACTTCCAGGTGTGGGGCATCCACAACTTCTCTGGACAACATGTTCCAGTGTCTTACCAAACTCCCAGTAAAAAATTTTTTCCTACCATCTAATCTAAACCTACCTTCTTTCAGTTTGAAGCCATTGCCCCTTGTCCTATCAATACATGCTCACTATATGCCACTCCAGCTCTCTTGCAGGTCCCCGTTAGGTAGTGGAAGGCTGCTCTATGGTCTCCCCAGAGCCTTCTCTTCTCCAGGCTGTGCAAGCCAAGTCCATGTCTTCACCTAAAAGAACCACTAGGAGAACTTAAATGAAAGAGGTGGTCTCCAAGAGAGTCCTGCCTGGAACTGGTCTGTGTTTGGGTATTACAGCAAGCACAGTAAAAATAATGGGGGTTCTGGAGTTCCAAAGCTGATATAACATACTCAGAGTAAGTGGTGGCTGAATACTGAAGTCAGATAAAATTCTGGGAAGCAGACTTGGGGGTCAGTGTAGCAAAGAAATGGGAGACAAATGCATTCAAATGGCAATGTTTACAGCACTGGTGTAAACACCAATGTTTCATACCACTGGTGTAAACAAGTGTGATTTCAGCAGTAACATCCTTGTAAGCAAATAGAAGCAACATGGACTTCAGTGAAATCAGAAAAGGTATGGTTACAGTAATGAAGTCTTGAGCTGGTAAATCTAATGGTGACTATTGTTATTACTGTGATCATTACTATTATTGTTAGTGACTGAGTACTGTGTGTGGAACAGAGCAGCAAGGTTTGGATTTTGCAAACAGGAGGCAAAGCAGCAAAATGTAGTGTCTGAGCACATTTTTAAATACCCCAATAATATTTTTCTAGGATGGCATTAGTATGTTATTGTATACTGAATGAGTCTCAGAGGTGCTACCTTCTTGTGAGCTCACCACCACGTCATATTTCCAGCCTGTCCCATCAGTCCCCCATGTGTTTTACATCCGTTGTAGAAACTGAACGCTTTATTTCAAGCCTGGCCTTATTCTTTTTAGATATTAAATTGCCCCAGTTCAGTGTAGAGGCTTTAGTTTTTTCATTGTTTATGTGCCAAACAGGGATTCTAGAGGAGGACAAAAAACAACACATAAAAATTTTGTTTCTGCTTGGGAAAAGCTTATCATCTAAGATGTACAAATATCCTGTACAGCAACTCAAGTGAGAGATAGTATAAGGTATGTAAAGGATATGGAGGTGTTTACCACCACCAGTCCAGGACTTTGGCAGGTGTCTCCTGGGCAGAACAAGGGGCAATGATTTTGGAGAAAATGAGAATGTCTGTGGCAATTGAGAGCCAGGGAGGAGAGCCTCGTCTGAGCAAGGGAGCTCAGGGAAGAGAAATAAGAAAGTTTCCTTTGAAGGATGATTCATTAAGTTAACAGACAACCTGCTAGGTCAGCAGGCCTTGGTTCAAATGAAAGAACAAAGAGCTGAAGAGCCCCTCAGTATGTCCCAGTTGCTGGTAAGGTGAAGATGTCCTCTGCCCTCAGGCAACGGTGCTGAGTCAGAGGGCTGGCCAAAATCCAGCGGTTTTGCTTTTTGAAAAATCTCGAGGTGGTTGAGATTGACGTGAGATGTCAGCACACACAGGATGGAGACTTTCTGATAGTTATCACTGAAAGAATATGATTAATCCATTAACCAGTGAAATAAGGCTATTATAGTGGAGTGACCTGCACAACACAGTGAGGACGTGGGTCTGACTCTGTGTGGGTACATTGTGGGTATGTGTGAATGTGAGGGTATTGACCAGTGTATCTTGTCTCCCTCACAATGCAGCCACCAGCTCTTGGACAGAGAGTTCTTGGATGGTCAGACTGGATCCTTGCTCATCTCTGCCTCTCCTCCAGTTAATCTCATCAGCACAACAAACCCAGCATTGCTGCCTGTCCTCATCAACATTAGTGTTTGTTACTTGCTGTCATGGGGCTTGTCCAGTGAGGAATTCGTGCTGCTCACAAATGGAGTAGAGGAAAGGTAGAGCAGTACAGCGAGGGAGGAGGGAAGCTGGCTGTCTTTTCCTTTTTCGTACTGCTTTTCCCTCCAAATCTCTGTGACTGAACACAGCTCCTTCCCCCACAGGAATCCCATTACTTCACTTTGAAAATCTGGTCAGTCTGCTCATCATTAGGTTAAATCAGGATTCCCTGTCCTATGCCTAATGTGTTATGTGGGGAATTAGGTAATGACACTTAAAATCCCTTCTAATTTTAGTTTAAATTCTCTACAATTAAATCTTACTTTCTTGGCAAAATTATTCTAGATTATTTTAAACAATCAAATTTGCTGCAGACACATGCCCCTTGATATGGTGAGCTTCTCCCTACTTTCCCAGTCCTGGAGTGACTTGGAGCCATGTGTACTCCTTGCCCCCTGGGAGAATATCTCAAGGACAAAAAAAGCTGTTAAGTGACAAGAACAAAGCACAGGGAAGTGCTGCTTGTCCTTGCTCTCCCACCCAGTCCCTAATAAAGAAAACTAATAATGCCCATTTTAGGTAGCTGCTTGTACAACTCTACTCTCATTATTTCAGTAAAGCAGCGTAAGCTGCCAGCTGTATCTTTTGTACCTCCAGACACACTTTGCAGAAGAGCTATTCGCTGCTATTTTGAATGTGATTTTCCCCCCTCCTCCCTCTTTTCTTCGTGTTGCTTCTCTAGATCCTGACTGAAAGGAGAGTAGGAGAGCTCTGCATGCATGGCTGAGGACGACAGGCAGGGCAGGGGGTGAACAGCAGCAATCCCTTCTATTACTTATGTCATTTTCTCACTTCCTTACTAATACCCTGATAATTAGAAGGGTTCTTATTAAGTTTATCCTGGTTCCTTGGTTTAAATGCTAACTATTTGTAATATCCAGAGGTATCCTGCCGACTGCTATTCTGAATAAGAGCATTTCTGCTTACATCCCCAAGGCTTTTCAGCTGCAGAGCCCTTTGGGCAGCCATCTCCCAGTTCCCAGTGTAGCTCTGACAGGGGGCGGATTCTGGGAATGTACAGAGTGCCTCTGTAGGGCTGCAGCATGAGTGCTGCATCCTATCTCCCTTACTGCTGTCCCTACTGGCCTCAAGCCAAGTTTAGCCCTTGCTGAACACAAGAAAAGTCCAAGTGTTTTTTGGCAGAAATACAGACCACTTGGAGCACTTTGGCGTATGGATGTGAAGTGTTTTACAAGCATCCTTAGAAGCCCAGCACAGCTCTTTGTATCACAAATTTCTGCACTGTGGTCAAACCTTGAGAAAATACCTAGGAGAGGAATGGGAGAAAACTGACAGCATAATTACTGGTTTGGGGGTAAAGGAGGCCAGAAAGGGAGGGGAGAAGAGATACTTGTTGATTGGCCAAAATTTTAATAATGCAGTTTGACCAAGAATTAGAAATCAGAGAAGAACTGAACACATTTCCACTTTGAGGCTTGTGTTTTCCTTACTGATAACAAAACCTAAAAATTTGACAAAATCAGAATAATTTAATTTTGTTAAGTGGAATATTTAAATTTACTAGAATTCAAGTTTTCCCAAATTTCATTTTGGATTTAGACTTATTATGCTACCCTTATTTTACTGTTACTTCCATATCATGCAGTCCTCTGATCTCCCTTTAATTTGCATGGAGACAATAAGAGTTGTCTGCAGTGACTATATTGTATTTCTGTCTGTACAAAGCCTCTGCATCATTGCATTATTCAGCATGCTAATGTTGATACTAGTATTTTCTGCATGAATTTCCACATTTTTATTCCTCAACCAATGCCTTGGATGCAACCACAATTTAATTCCATCAGAAGTGATGACAAATGTTCTTTGGTGAATCTGAAAGATGATATCCCAATACACTTTGTGTGCAGCGCTCTCATAAGTACATCAACAATCTATTTCTCTTGGCCTGATGAAAAGGAAGCAAAGTTCCTGTATTACAAAAGTATAAAAAGAAACTGACTCCACTGACCTAAATTCTTGTCTTAGTTTCACTATTATGAATGTGGAGAGAGAAAAAATGAAGCCATAATTTTTTTGTCTTGCCCATCTGTATCACTCGAAGACTCACTGGTTAAGTTTCAGCAGCTGTGAAGCAGGACACATTTGTGAAGCTGCTTGAAGATTAGTGGGCACTCAAGACAATGCAGTGGTGATGGAATGGCCCCAGTTAACTGGTTTTATCTTGACAAGGAACTTATTCCCATCTGCCTTAACTAGTTTAAAAGTAAAATAAATGGAAGCTGTCAAGGTCTCAGGAGATGTGGGCACCACTTCTGAGTGTTAGTAGGTCATCACTTCTGAGCAGTTTCACAGAGCTGAGGAGTCTCAGAAAAAAAATTAGAGGTCTCTGCTTGGCTCTGATTCCTCTATTGCATTCAGACCACACCAAGCACGTCCCACTACTAATTGACACAGCACAGAATATCAAGCCAAACTAAAGCAAATGGTTAAGCAGCTTTATACCCGCTGCTTATCAAACAGGACGTACTCTCAAACATGGGGCAGCGAGCACACACAGGTGTTCTGCCTCCAGTAAACCTACAGAGAATACTTATGCTCTCCCTAAGTGCTGTTCTTTTACCACATGGGGGATACAGATTTTGTGGTGAGTGAACTTAATGATGCTCTCTATTTTTTCTTGCTATTTCTTTGTTGAGACAACAGACCAGTCCCTGTGTTGAAAGCCACAGCTATGTACTGCTTTCCTATGTCTTGAAAACAAATCTCCTTGTTTCCTATAATGAACCATGTACTCGCAGTTAGAAAATGATCCTGTAATATTCCTGGTTTATTAGAGGAAAATGGGAGCAGTGAGAAACTTTATGAAACTATGGGAGGAAAAAGAAACTGGTTGAAGCTATGGGAGGGGAGAGAAACTGGATGAGAAACAAGTATTCAAGAACATTGAGCATTACATGTGCATGGCAGCACTGGGGGAGTCTTTGCAGAAGGTATGGATGTTTATTCTCTGAGCAAAGGAGTTCTGCATCTACTTCTGCATCTAGTTCTGACAGTGAATCCTCAGAAAAAGAGAAGAAAAAATATAGCACTTCAGAAACTTAGAACAACTTCCTAGAAGCTGGAAAGAAATGTGAGTGAATGACCCCAGGATGGGGAGAAGCAGCACAGTGCAGGCTGTGAAAGGGGGTGCGCTGGCTGAGACTCTCCTCCTCTGCTCCTGCCTCTGATGGCTGCTCCCGAGTTCCCAGTTGCTCTAGGGGCTGCTTCGTCACACACCATCTGGCAGCTGCTCCTGGAAGCACTGCTTACCCTCTGCAGCCAGAAGGAGATGGGATATCTTGCTCATTTCACCAGGATTTACCAGTATGGCATATTCAGACTGCAGCTGGTTAAGGAAGACTTCCAGGAACATTTTGTCCCCTGGATCTGAAGGATTGTCAGTCTTCAAGGGGACAGTGGGAGCCTTTGAGGAAGGAAATGGTGCAACACTGCTAGTGTTGGAAGATGATCATGCATAGACTTAACGGCAACTTCTGTTAATACACTGCTAGAAACTTTAGCAAGGTATAAGAAAATTTTTAAGGCAATAACTAAAGACAAACCTTTGGGTTGGTCCCTTCAATTATTCCCAAACTCTGTATGCGTGGGAGGAATTATTGGTACACAAACTTAGGAACACTGAGATGTAGGATACAGGCTACTGTTGATAATGAAAAAAATAGTGGTATTGATTGCTTCACCTTCAACAAGTAGGACAGGGAACAATAAGGCAAATGGGGACATCCCTCCACACGGTGAACAGCCAAATATCAAACATCAGTAAAGATTAAAAATAATTGTCATATATGCTTAGTATTTGTCCTTTGATATAGACTGAGAAGAAGGCAATTTAATCAATTTGTTATACTCTATGTGATATGCATGTCTCAGAAGTTTGTTGTTTTGAAGCTGGTTTTGAAAAAAAAAGAAAAAAGTCAAAGAGATTTCATTTACAGATAATATGCTAAAAGTCTGTATCAGAGAGGCCTGGAAAAATATATTTGTATGTAGATGGTAATAGAATTTAAAGCTATAAGACTAGAGGATAATATGGTAATGAAGTTTGGCCAGACAAGTAGGCAGGATTCCTTTCAGTGTACGGCATCAACATGTACCATTCCTGCCTCCTGCAAAATATTGTCTATGCACTCTAAATTTTTCTTGTGAGGGTATCTGGACTAATATTAGTTTGTCTTTTTTGATGTATCTACAAACTATCCTTCCTTACTGATGCTCTATTTTTCAATTGTTTNTTTTTTTTTTTTTTTTTTTTTTTTTTTTTTTTTTTTTAGGATTATTAATACATAGCAGGTCAAGCCTTGCATAAAATCCCTGTTAGAGCAAGGTATTAGACTATGGAATCTGCCATACAAAAATAAGATAAAGACAGTAGTTTGCTATTATAAAAATGTGGCCAGCAACAATTCACAGCCACAGCAAAAGAAAAACTGATGCTGAAAATTGGCACATTGAGACATTCTCACTGTTCAAGTCCAATTATCTCCTTGGTAACAAGTTCTTTCATTCATTACATATTGTGTTGTCAGAATAAACCATGTAATAGTGCTGTATCTGGGTCTGTACTGCTCCGGCAAATATGGAATATGGAAACCTAAGCATGCAACCTGCTAACCATTTTCTTAGGCTTGCTGGAAAATTAAAATATCCACGTGAATCCAGATCTTTCAGACTACAGTACTCTTCATTTTTCATGTGTAACTTTCTTTTAAGGTACAAGTCCTCAGAAGTTAATGGATTCTGAGTTACTTACTGTCTGGTGAAAGAAAAAACTCCACTTGGCTGTGATTTAAAATACCCCTCTCACCAATAGATTGTGGTTTTGCCATGCTAATAACCTCATTCTAATGAACATGTTTTACACATTTAAATCTTTTACAATAGTTGAGTGGACTTTACCCAAAGCACAGGTGGAATATGTTGAGGTGATTCATACAGCACCCCAGACTCGAACTAAGTGGTTGCAGCTTTGTGTGCTGAAGATATAACTTGATGATGCTGATTTTGTGGGATTTTTCCTCCTGATTCCAGCTCGACTGTAATTAAGATAATGGTTGCTGGGGGCTGAGAGTGGAAGAGGCCATTCATTCAATAATTATCAGGTCTAGTGTCAAGGAAACTGCTACATGTGGAAAAGAACAAGGCAGAGCTGGGCTATTATAGCCTTGTGTACGCTGCTATCTGTTTTGGGCCAAGATCCAAAACATTTTGTGGTCTAAAACAGCATCCAGAGATTTCAGCTGGGATAGGAGCCCATTTCTCTTTGTTGAACAAGCACATAGGAAGAGATATTCTGCCACCCAAGACTTTTCAGTCTTGCTACAACAGCAGATTTCAGAAAGGAGATGGAAAGATGAAGGCAACTGGGACTGGAATACAGCTTGTATGTGGCTTTGACATGACATCTCTTGTGAAGTCATAGAAGCAGTGAAAGAGAATACCAGAATATTCACCTCTCAACTGGTTCCTTCTGGACAGACAAGGAATCTGAAATATAGATTTTGGGGCCAAGGAGTAACATAACATAATACCAGTACAATTAGAAACCAAGAAAGACATAGTATAAGAATTATGGCTGTGGCTCCCTTGTGTAGGAGAGAGTATTACCACTCATAGCAGGAGTTATGTACCTTTTAGGTTAGAGCCTGCCAGCCTGCTTATATCCTACTGCCAAGTTATTGGTATTAACTTGGCATATTCTGTCAGTCATTACCTTCAATGTCAGTCCTAAGCTTTTCTTGGTAGTAGTAGAAGTGGGAGCATTAGGACAGACAGCACTTCTGTGCATAAAGTAAATAAGAAGTCCTCCTCTGATAAAAGCTACTCCCTGTTAGAGTGATGTTTGCTGCTGCAGCTGCTAATGGCACCCCATGCAGGGGTGAGTGAGTTGAAGGGAACAAACTAGTGTAGGCATATAGTTATCATAAAGTTGTCAATTTTTAGGTTGGTTAGGGAGAAAGCAAGTTGAGGAATGAGTCAAGGATGTGATACTAATACTAGTATTCACATAATGTCCAAAAGACCAAATAATCTGAATGTCCCAGAGAAAGCAGTGTCTCCCAAAATCAGATGAAATGTAAAAAACAGTGCATATGTAGTTCAAAAGTGCTGATGGGAATGTAACTCTATCAACACAGTTACATGTATGTGAACCCATGAACATGTGATGATTTCATACAAAGCAGATATTTCAGTGTGTCTCCTTTCACCTGCATTGCATCACAGAGGTGATGCTTGCTTGAGCCCTGCTGTGTATGGTGCAGCTGACCCACACCTGGGCTTACCCTGGTGTGTACAGTTGTGTAGTTTTATCCGTAAGCACCCAGAAATGTTCCTAGCCTGAAAGCTCTTCAGCTACATATGATATGTATATGTTGGCTGACAAATGCACACTCTGGAGTGTGCAAATGGTTACTTAGGGAAAGTTGCACTTTCCTTCACCAACTTCATCTGGAATGTTGCCTGAACACAGAGATTCTCCCAATTGCAAGGATTGCCATGATTGTTTGATTGTAGGTCCATGAAGAACATGACATTATTTTTATACTGGACTCTTCAGAGGAAACTTCCACAATCAGAAATCTGATCTTGAACTCCCTGACATTTGGGGTATTTCTGTTTTATCATCTGACAAAAGGGAAAAAAAAAATAACTCATAGTGCTGCTTTTCTGCTAACCCTTTCCAAGTTTAACATCAATGAGACTTGCTATTTTTTTTCTGTGATGACTGAAAAGAGAAGAGTTTCTCACTTGCACATGCTGGGAAAATGTTTTAACACAGAGCAAAAAGCTGCAGCCTAAGGAACCGATCTATAAAGGTCTGGGAAAAATCTTTCACAACTGGACATTGAAGCATTTTCTCATAAAATGATAAAAATAGGGATTAGTTTTGTAATTTCTTGTTTTCTTCTCAGAGGTCTTGATTACTGTTTCAGTATTACACATGCTGTCACATGGAAGAGAAGCATGACATCAGCATTTATAAAAGTTACTTGAGTGATCATTCAAATACTCCCCATGTAACATTAAGTGTACAAAGAATGCCAAAAGATGACCATACACTACCCACTTGAGTCTCAGTTAGATAAGAAACTGCTGCTTCTGAAAAGAACAAAGTTTTCACTCCCCAAGGCAGTGATAATGCCACTTAAAATACCACTGTATTTCTGAGCTTTGAGCTAGCTGCTGTCCTCTGTAACTTCAGATGTATTTTAGGATTACTAGTGTTGAATTTGTAGAGAACTTGAGGTTTAATACAAATATTAGAGTCAAAAGAGAATTACAGATATGCATATTGCAGGGTGCTTTCACAAGATTCTGATACTGGAAGCTAAACAGAAATTAAAGTACTTCCAAAAGGAATTTGAATAGGGAATAGGGATTTTCCCAGCCCTGTAACAAGTTTATGAAATCTGTTTGATGTGTGTTTTTGAGGAGGACAGATAACTTTAAGTTTTGAAATCATTTAGAAATCAAGTAGGGCACTATTAACCTTCCACACTGACTTTTCTAATTGCTGTTAGATCTCAGTGACTTTTAACCGTGGACTAACCCTGTCTTCCATGATTAAACCATAGCAAAATTCTGACTCATCAAAGTACTGCATATCTACGGTGGGATTTAATATCAGCACTGTAAATTCTAGGCAGGTGGGAATTTATATCAGCTTCATACAATTTATACAGGTTTCTTTTTCATAGTCTTAGCTAAACACTGATGTTTTCTGCTAAATTAAAAGCATTAAGGGAGTTGGTCTTGATGGGACTGAGGCTAGCAAGAATGGAGGTTTTTCCCTTTACAAGTGAAGCTGCTCCATTTCATGTGGTCTTGACTTCCTATATTAGCCCTTTTCCTGTGCAGTTGCTCTGACATTACTTTCGTTTCTACATCAATGATATAAGTCTTAGTAGCTGACAGTATTTTAAATACAACAGTGCTTGATCAAAGAATATACAGAATTCCAAAACCTACCTTTATTACTCACTCATATTTTTCCTGTGCAGGCTATTCTTCCTGCTGGTTTGATAGGTCCCGCTGGTGAATGATAGGATTTACCTCAGTGGGGTAAATGACTCCAGTCTTTTCTTTTCTTTCAAGCCTTTTTCTATGTATTATGCATGTTTCTCTGTTTATTTACTTGTGAATGTACAAAACTTATTTGATTGAGGTTAGTTCCAAAGTGACTGTGGCATGTATCATCCTTTTCCAATTAGAAGTATCATAAAACACAGGGATTGCTTGAGGGGCACCTGCAGTGAGGTGGACATGAGGGCAAAAGAACAGACTCAAAGGAAATCTGCTTTCATAAGTTTTTTCTCTCATGGAATAATACAAAACAACAACAGCAGCAAGAACAACAACAATAATAATAATTAATAGTAGTAGTAGCAGCAGCAGTAGTAGTAGTAGCAGTAGTGGTAGTAGTCATCTCCTAAAGGCTGGAAATCCAGTGCCCTTTAAGTTACAAGAAAAATTAGTTAAAAAAAAAAATTATAAACCGTGAAGCTGGGGATATTTCTTACAACATTTCTTCTGCCCAGCTCATTATCTGTATGTCTCATTGTCCCAGTGCTGTGTCTCCCACAGAGAGTTAAAAAGTGATAAACAAATAGATCTCAGTTTAGCAGCAAATCCTTCTGGGAGGATATTGTAAAGCTGGAATTTTTCCATCTGCCAAATTTCCTAGTGATTTTGTACCTGAATGTTTTTCAGATATGAAAGTCTTTTCATATCAGCTTGACAGGAAGCATTGCACATACCACACTACTGAAAGTACATAGAGTTTAAAATGAGATATGAACAACCTGGCTTAGCAGGAGATGCAGAAAAATTCATTCAGCCATCAAATCAAATCTCAAAATGACCCCAAACTAATTTTTGTCTGGCTGAATGTTGTCTTTGAATCTTTTTTGTTCCAGGGTCTCCTGGAGAAAGAAGATAACAGTGCATTTTGAACTGATTCTTACGTAGGGAAGCCCCATAACTCATGAGATTTGAAAAGAGCATCTGCTGAAAGCCCAGTAAGGGGTTGAAAAGGATGCATAAAAGACAGAAACAGGGCCCCAGTTCCTCAGAAGCTGTTTATCCTGTCTTCTAAAATGTCTCTTTTGCTGTTTCTCTGAGTCATGCCACGATAGTAACAATACTCTGCGCTATTACAAGAGGGGTTGGTGAGAGACTAGAAAAAGTAAGGTAATTCCCTTTGCTCTAAGGCACCGTCAGTGAGTAATACATATGAGTCTTCACATTCAATTCCAGCTATCTTCAATAAAAGGATTGTTTATTTGCCACGGGGTAGAAAAACAAAGGTAAAGCAAAGAAGAAATAAACAAAAAATAAAAGTTAAGCAGACTGTAAGCACAATGGACCAAATTACTTCAGGGATATGTTTGACCCAGCTAAATATATTTTTGCAAAAAAAGCATTCAAGCTGGGCATGAAAGCTGACATCTTAAAATTTGTTTAGTGTCTGAAGTCAGGCATCTAAATCTAGAATATAGAATGAGAGTGCTTAAAAAAAAAGAGGAAAAAAGGGAAAAAGGAGTCTTTCCTAAGATGATCACATTTCAGCAGTTCTCACAAATGTGAGCAATACCTGAGGGGAGCTGTTTTGCACCTTTACAGTTCAAGCACTCCACTTGAAACAACCCAGCACAGAGCTGTAGTGAAACTTCAGGGCCCAGTGTCGCTTTGGCATCTCTCGTCCCTGCCTTCCTGCCTCTGGAGATGCAATGAAAATCCAGTAAAAGACACAAACGAGCAGTTTTGAATCTGGATTACAGCTTTGCTATAAGAAATGGGTATTTATAAACACTTAACTGCTGTCCTCATTTTGTTTGTTCCTAATTTGCAGTATTTTTGCCTACGTTGTAGGCTCTCCGGTCTCTTCTAGCTCTTGCCATGTTGCTTGTTTAAACATCCTCGCTTATCTGTGGAAGCAGGGGAATGGGCTGCATCCAAGCAAGGATTGTGAAATATAAGCTGTCCTTTCCCTTTTTCTTGTGATATACTCTTTCTTTTCATTTCTGGGAAAAAGAAAGCTTCCAACTCAAGACCATTTTTTAAAGGGATTTAAGTCACATAGTTCAGATCTAAAAATGGAACAGTATTCATATTTTCAGTTGATTTCAGTGGGAAATGAAGGAGGTAAATAAGAGTTATAAATACTTTCATGGACCTAGAGCCCATGCTCAGTATTGCAATACATCTCTCAATCAAATGGAGCTGTTTTCGCTATAACAGAAGACTCCCATTTCTACTGTAAAATTGCCTTAGCAGATACTGTGGAAGCTGCATGATCTGACCTGTGCATTTTGAGAAATATAAAGCCCATTTTTATCTCATTATTTCACATTCAGTTTAGGTTTACTCTCTTTTTGTATTGTTTTCAACATTAATGATTTGCATTTAATCAAATAATTCCGGTCCAGTTCCGTTGTATAAATTGGTTCTCCAAGTGTTCATATAAAATCCTATTAGTGTGTTTCCTCTCAGCACATTTTGGGATACAATAGCCCATTACTATGAAAATGGAAATAACTGTACTCCCAGGCAGGTGAAGTGTTGCGTGGCATAACTGCTGCGCTACTAAATTTTACACTCACATTTTGTTATACAGTATAATTCATATCAGAAATGCAGGATGGTGACTTGTCACACGTGGTATGTGCTGTGGGGTTTTTTTGAGTTTCAGCAAAAATCAATCTAGCTGCATGAGCTGTGTGAGCAGGAGCTCCCTCCCCCACTTCTTCCATATGTTCTGAATTAACTGCTGCATTCACATGAGCAAAACAGAGCTGGAAATAGAAACTGGAGCCCAGATCCTCCTTTGGCATAAACTGCATAAACTAGTACAGTTACTCTGCAGCTAAAATGCATGGGTTGAGGTAAATAAGTGAAGATATGGCTCTTAAGATTTCACTTATTTCATAGTCCTAACCACTAAAAAAAAAGCATCTGTGCTTTACAGACTACAAGCCCGCTGTTGTAAAAGAGGATGTTCCCCTTTGAAAGTGCTGTGCTATACATCTTCTTTAAAAGTCTTGGTAGAAAATACAAGAAATGTTAAGTCATTAAGTTTTATGATCTTCATATACTTTCACAATACCATTAAACTTGCTCAGACTAGAATATTAACTATAGAAAATGAGGAATCTCAGTTGTTTTTGTCAATGCATGGTTGAGTTAAGGACACAATGCTAGAGCAACTGGGAAATCTTGAGAGAACTCTGAAGCCTGGGAAGCCAGGAAGGGTTTACTGAAAGCAATTTGTACTTGAATAGCCTGAATTCTTTCTGTGGTGAAATGGCAGGCTCTGTGGATAAGTGGAGAGCAGTGGATGTTTGCCTCAAATTTAGCAAACCTTTTGACATACTCTGGAAAAATATCCACATAACTTCACTGAGGAGATAAGACCTGGATGTGCAGTAGAAGTTAATGACAGGAAGTTCAATTGGCAGCAGTTTGATGTTCCTGGGAGTCTGACACTGGGGTTGATCCTGTTCATCATCTTCATTAACAGCCTGGGTGATGGGCTCGCATGGATGAGTCCTCTGCAAGTTATGGATGGCACCAGTCTGGGGGATGCAGCTGGCATGCTGGAGGGCAGGGCTGCAAGGAAGAAACCTCAACAAGCTGGATGAATGGGCAGAAAGGAACATTGTGAAGTTCAGCAAAAGCAAAAGTAAATTCCTGTGCCTGGGATGCAATAAACCCATGTATGGACACCACCTGGGGTTGACTGGGGTAGCAGCAGTTCTCCAGAAATGGACCTTGTAGTCCTGGTAACGTTAAATGTGCCAACACTGTGTCTTTAAGGGGAAGAAATCTAAGCACATCCTGGGCTGGATGTGGATATTCATTAGCAAGAATATATTCAGCAGGCTAAACAAAGTGATTTTCCCTTCTGTTCAGTACTCACAAACCACACTTGGAGTGCTGGGTCCGGTTTAGGAGCACCTCAAAATAGTTGTTGACAAACTAGAGAGAGTCCAGAGGAGGGCTGCTAAGACACTGAGGAGACTGGAGAATGTGACATACAAGGAAAGTCTAAGTTTTAGTGTGTGCGTATCCAGTCGAAGTCTTTCATTATCTGAGGAAGGGTTTGAGGCAGCACAGAGCCTGACTCTTCTTCGTGCACAAAAAGGGGATGAGAAACAGCAGTGATGAGTTGCAGAAAGGGAAATTCTGTCTAAAAATATTCTCAACACAGTGTGTTGAGACAGGTTCACATGCATGAAGGTGTATCAGCAAGGTCCATCCATAGCTGATGGTGTGCAGAGTTATTTCTAGGGAAAAAGAAAAGGGTGGAGAAGGAGAAACAGAAAGAAAGAAGGTGGTGGGCAATCTGCTCATGGGCCAGCTGGGAAGGGAAGTGATGAGGGTCCCCAGAGGAGCACACCCCTGCCTCCTACATGGCAGGGTTCTCTTACAGTAATTTTTCCACAGTAACTCTATAGTTTCCACCAGCCCTTGCTCAAACTCCTGGCTGGTCACTCCTGCTGAGGAACCTTAGTACTGCCTGGAGCATGCTTTGACGAGCTGCAGGTGCTATGCCCTGCTTGGTAGTTGAGCTTTGTGGATGTATATTGTTGGTTCTCTAATGTAACCCAGATGCTACAGCTGGAGGGAAAAGGGGAGAAGGGGAGAAAGAAGAGGTGATTGTCACACCAGCAGAAGCCACCTCCCCCCACTACAACACTATCAATGTTTGCAGGTGCTTGAGAGAACAGCATGAAGAAGCAGCTTGAGAGCAGCAAAAGAAAGATACCATGGCAGAGGCTCTGGAAAGCGCTGCCCTGGCAGCTGGTGTGAAAAGGAGAAGCTGGGCATGAAAAAGGAGAAAAGGAGGTCTACAACACTGCAGGCAGAAGGCCTTTTGGAAGCCAACAGGCCATGGCACTGTGCAGCAAGGCTGAGAGGGCGAGTCCTTCGCTGAGGGAGTGATTTGTCACTGGGACAGGAGCCCAGAGAGGCTGTCATTCCCCACAGACACCCGAAGCTCGACTGGACAAGGTCCTGAGCAACCCAACCCAAAAGTAGCCTTGCTCTGAGTGTGGGTTTGGACTAGGTCATGCCCAGAGCCCTCTCCCAACTTAAATTTCCCTATAATTCTCTGTAATTAGTGTTGGGTACCATAACCACTATAAATATATTTCAATTGGTGACTAAAGGCTTAAAATCTTGTCTAAAAATTCCTGTAAGGGGAGAAGACAGAGCTCATGCTCACATTGGACATATTTTGATCTTCATAGGAAGATGATTAAAAAAAGATTATTTTAATTGACATAATTTTTATAGGGACCTAATCTTTTTCTTACTTTCTTTGGATTGAGACTTATGAAAAATGTAAAAGATGATTCAAGCATAAGTACCAAATACACTGAAGGTTTTGCAGCTATATTTGACTCAACAGTGACTTCAAGGAAAGCTATAATAATGAAGCTTTCTTAATGTCATGAAATCTCCTTAATAATACTATTCATAAAAATAAAAGTATTTACTGCTTGAACTAAATGCCTCCCAAATATTAAAAAATCATCCACACATATCAGTTCTATTTTCTTTCCCAGGTTTTCCAATAGATATTCTTGGAGAGATTGTCTTTTCCTAGGATTATAAAAAGGAACAAGAACAGGTGAGTAAATTTATGTAGAATATGCATCTTCAGAGAGTTATGTAAATGAAACTTGAATTTTTTTCTATTTACAATAAATCAGAGTTCAGATAAATGAGTGCCTGTCATATTTTGACTGAATTCAGTCAATTCATGTTAGGTTCAAATTTAAATACAGCTTCCAGCACAGTGACCAGCCACTGTGCAACCTATGTTACAACCCAGTTTCTTTAGAGTTACAGGTCCTAATTAGCACTTGAAAATGGCAGGAATTATTTTTATATGCTCTAGAAGGGAAAGTGAAAGAGTTATGGGACTGATATCATTCCTGTACAAGTGTGTGAACTAAAAGATTTTAGTGAGCAGGAATTTGGGGTGGTATTATAGTTCTTGTCTATATCAGGTAAAGGAAAAATTCCTAAATAGTGTTAGGTCCAGCTGATGAGAAAATAAAATGCATATTTTGCCTATTTAGTACAATATTTACATCTTGGCAGCATTTTAGAAAATGTGGGGATTTGATTGGGGTTTTTTCCTGCTTTTTTTTGATTAGCTACATGAATATGACTGATGGATACAGACCACTCCAAAAATTATCAGAACTGTATTTTGCTGGAGGGAATTATTCTGTCCAATTATTTATTTACAAGATAAGGGGAGGCACTAGTGGTCCCTACAAATAAACACAAGAAATCAAGAGCAAACCATGGGATATCAGGGTTATGCTTTCTCCATGTTTAAAGTTAGCTGAGGGCACAGTGCCATTTATTCTGATGGAAATCCAGCTGCCTACCTTTGCCTGGGAGAATGGAGAAGGAAGTCTTTGAAAGTACTATTGGATATGTGTAGGCTGATCCTTAGCTTATATATACAGGAGTTAGACGTATCTGCTTCTTCTGAGGTAACTGAGAAGACTTTTATTGCTTTACATTTTTGTTATACTTATTCTGTTTTTTGAACCACTGATGCTTTATGGAGAGATAAAATAAAACAAGAAAGCTGTGATTGTCTAATCCTAGATTCAGAGATGGGAAGAGGGTAGTAAGGATAGCTAAGGCTGTTTTGCTTTGTCATTGAGTTTCCTGGTCTGTTGTAAATCAAACTAGGTTAAGTGAGACTGGTAGGCCACCGCTTGCTCACATAACGCAAGAGAAGGTTGGAGGGAAGCTGAAAAGACCAGCTGGTTTTAGCCTGTCTCCTTGACCTAAAGTTGGATTAGCCATTCTTATACTGAATATTAAAAATCTGTCATGACTAACCAATTTTTACTATCAAATAAGGCTAAAGTGGGGGTGCTATACTTACCACTAAGTGCTCTCTTGCTTACTGACCAGTCTGCCATCAACTATGCACTGCAGCATCCGCTGAAGTAAATTTGATGTAAGAACTGAAAATGCAGGAGCAACCAAACATATACAGTCATGTTTTCCTTGTTTTCTTCTTCATTGCAGAGACCATGAGCAGACTAGCTAATGTATTCTATTGTTAATTTGCCTTTGTAAGATATTACTCCCTGAGCCTTGAGATAGAAAGGTGTATCTTCTGCTAATCCAACCCTCTAGAGGCATTTTAGCAGCTAATCCGGTTGAATCAAATCAGTCCTGCTGCATATGATTAATTTTGGGCCAATTTAATTTTTATTAGTCATGGGTTTCAGTCACCTACAGTTGCGTGACTATAATTGCCCTTGAGCACATGGAATTTCTTTGTAAATTTGATTTGAAAATACATCTGGGTAGCCCCGCCTCCTCTTCACCTATTTGTGCACTGCTAGTCTTATCATGCCGAGATTCGTGCCCTCTTAAATATAGGTTGGCAAAATGAAACCTTTACAGGCGAAACTGGTGAGTCAATTTGCCTTCTAATTGTGGGATTTCTCAAGTGAATTTAGTGCTTTAGAATGTGGTGCCTATGGCACCCATGAAAGGATTAGTTTATGAGGGCCAGCTCTTAGAAACAGCCCAACAATAGTGCCTTATCCTCAGGATCACTTATCAGTCAATGGGAGTTTGTTCTCAGGAGGGCCAGAGCCAATGGGTAAACTCCTGTTTATGCTAGCCGAGGAACTCTGTCTTCAATGTTTGGATAAATTATCACTTTGTATCCTGTTGAGGTAGAGTAGTATGGGAAGCTTAGAGGGGTCTTCAGCTTTTGCTTGTGCAGCTTTGAGTCACTTCGCTCCTGCCTGTGCAACAGAATAAATTTATTTTCATGTGGAGGTATGTCCACATCTTATATTTCCCCTATCACACCTATAAATCCCCTCCAGCTGAACCAATGGAGCTGGAGCATTCCCAAGAACTGCGTGGGTCTTATGGGATCCGGACAACCTGGGACTTCACAACAAGGAAGATAATAATGCCTCTAATGAGCGCCAGAAAGAATAATGATTTTTCTGCTGTGGTTAGTGAAGAGGAAGTGACAACTCACTCAGTAACAACAACAGTGTTGGTTTTGGCCAGCGCCAGACAGAGCTGGTTTGGAATTAACGTTCCTGATACCATTACACCACTCTCAGGCACTCATCTGGCTTTGTAGGGACTGGATTTCTGCATCTTACGATGAACATTAGGTCCTAGATGTCTGTATTTGATTGATATGACTTGAAAAACTGCTTCTTGTTTAACGAGTATAGGGTAAGAACAAATGAAGGGAAAGCCACACTATCTCTTCTAATAACATTCTCTCTTTACTAAATCCCATAGAGATGTAGCAGACATCGGTGGTATTAATATTATGGGACTTAGCTGATGCTAAGAAGCATTTGGGAAAACTTTGACTGACTGGCTCAGGCAGTTGCTAATGAGGATATATCACTTACAGGGATATGGCAGAGTAAAGAGGTTTATTTCTCAGTGTGCCAGTGCCCCATCTGAGAGATGAGAGAAATATTCAAGCAAATGGGAAACATGAGGAGTTGTAAACCTCTGCCCTGCCTCAGCCCTGATGACATGAAGCAGCTAACAATGGTTTCCTCCCTACCTTATCAGAGCATAGAGACACTCTGATGCTGTGAGCTGCAGGAGGGACCTTTTTGTATGGAGATCAACACCCAGGAGCAACAGCCTGGAGAGGATACAAACAAGAGCTTCTGTCCTAGGCAGAGCCTGATGAGAAATGGCTTGATGCACCCAGGGGGGTTCCCTGTGCAAAACACTCCCTCCGGAAGAAAGAACAGAAATGTTGCTGATTTTAGACACCAAAAGTTTCAGGATGTAGCTCTGCCTGCCTCTGCGGAAACAACTCATCATCCTTGTTACCCTTGAGACTTCTGGCTGATGTTCCCTTCTTCCATTAGCCACCTAATTCTCTGAGGCTTCTCTGGGAAGGAATCATTCTGCTTTTCTCAAAGCACAGGAAAAGGGATTTATTTATTTGTTTAGATGTTTTTCTGGGCTGTGCTTTTCCCCTCTGACAATGGAGGTTGTTGGAATGTGTGAATAGAGATAATTGTGGACAGATTGATCTGCACTAAATGAATCTCAAGACAGTTTTTGTGAGAAACCTATTTGAAATGTCTTTATTATTTTAGAAGAGAAAACTTCAGCCACAAGATTTTACCAAAGATACAGTGACTTATTGTGTTATGGACTCCAATAAACCTTGGATTCCAAAATAGATATAGTCACTATGAAATCATGTGCATGAATTTTTTGGATTTATTCCCAGCCTTGGAGTGTATTTGCAAGTATACAATTCTTAATAGTGTGTTTCACCTAATACAACTGAATTCTCATATTGTCATTGTGGAAAGTAATGTGGCATTAGGTTTAGTCCCACCGAAGCTAATGAAGCTCTCTGGGGACTTCTCAGCATAGGCAAAATTGTTTTAACCCTAGTGTAATGCTGAATAACTATAATTGTTCAGGATATACACTTTTCACTGTACACTTTTCAATGTAAAACTACCTCAACTGCTTCAAGACTCGGTATTAAATATAGACTTTAGATATCTATATTTTTCCATCCAGATGGGAAAAAAAACCAATAACAAAACCTCAGCTGTAAACTTCAGGGTTAAAACACTTCTGAATTTCAGCTCATGCCCTTCATGGTATCTTTCAGAAGGAGGGTAAGCATAACTGGAAACCCGCAAGCACAATTTATATGCATTTTAAATGGGCTCAGCTAACGTTCAGTTTAATTGGAAAGAGTCCTGAATGCAAAGCAAAGCCTTCCCACACTGTAGAAATCCATATGTTAAAAAGCTTCCTTTTTTTCCTAGAATTTCACAGCACTATAGCCAAGAGTTGCTAGAACAAAGACCCTGTGCTGTCCTGTTTTGAAAATAAACAAATTGACGAATCTGTTCTTTGTGCCGCAGCCACCAGTTCCTCGGTATATTTGCAAATGCAGAAACATAAAGCTGAATAATCTGCTTCTCTCAAGACTGCACATTAGGCAAATAAGGGGGTATGTTTGCAGGCAGGCACGCTGGGTATTAGGCACATGACTATTAACAATAATAAGAATTGGGCATTTAATTCCCTTCACAGCGTTGAAAATGTATCTCTGCTGTTTAATGCAAGCCAGTGTAGTATTATGTGATAAACATGGATCAATAGCAAAAGATTTTTAAATTTAGAATGCCGTTCCTCTACCACAGAATTGGCAATAGAGAGTGTTTCCCAGTAATAGAACCAGTCCACCTTTGCTGAGACAGGAGCAAAGTTATCTGAGGAAGTAGCAACACTGTCATTTATTTTAATGAGGCTTGTTCTCCAACAAATGCTGTTTCCGCACTCTCGGGAAGGTTCCAGTAATGCTATAAAAAATGAAAAAGCCCTAACAAATGCTCAAGCATGTCTGTGTTTATATAACCTCTGATCATGGCATATAACAGGGCCCTGTGTTCATGCAGTAGCAGAGTTATTTAACCATGTGTGTCTGCCCTTGTTGGATATTCAGCTTTTTAGTCCAGCTGATAAACTGGTTGTCACGTATCCTTAGGTGATTCATCTGTTTGTTGAGCACTGAAACCTCAGATTCAAACTTTCCCAGACGGATATTTAAAAAACCTGTTTCTTTTAGGACATTAGGGATTCATTCTCCTCATTCCTTTCCATGGCATTTTTATACAACCTTTTGGCTTGCCAGTGCCATCCCAGTTGGGGGCACGAAAATATCCCCCAACACATCAGTTTTGCTGTGGGGTTTGCCAGTGAGAGTCTAGGGAGAAAATCAAGTCAAAAGTGACACACAGGCTCCATTTCCTTTAAGTTTGTATTTCACCAGTCTAGAAAACCCAATGAGAAACTTAATTTCTAAACATGAACACTATTGAATTACAGAAGCTGTATTTAGATCAATCAGTTCCTGCCAAAATTATTAGACTTCACTAGGAAAAAATAAATTTTTGACTAGAAATATCAGCAGACATATCAGCACTACTTGTGTTAAATGTAATAACTGTATTTTAATGCACTGTTACCTAATGCTGAAGACCCAGCATCTACTTCTGACATTTTGAAAAACCTGAGAAGCTTGTACCTGGATATTTACAAACATTTTCTTTATCAGGTAACCACTCAATCTGGGTTAGACAGATATTTCTGTTAGGGGAGCACAGCTGACCATTTTTTTTCCCTGCCTGTGCCTCTTCTTTCTTCATGCTAGTGTAAGTTTATGGTGAAGGACAGCTTGTTCAAGAAACCAGTCTGGGAAAAATATGATGTAGAAAAGGAGGGGGAAAATTTAGAGAATATAAACAGAAGAAGCAGCAAAAGAAAAATTATGCAATGGTATAGAACCGGTATAAGCATGTGGTGAAAATCTAATGTTCTTTTAGCAGGCATGTTTTTTTGAGCATGCTAGTTAGAGTTTCTTTTACAGCAATGAGTTGTCATGCCTTGTCAGATACAAGGCTGTGGGTTTATTATAGATTAACTTGTGACATTTTTAACTTTCTTGAAGCAATTTTGAAATGTAAGTTAGACTAAAAGCTTAGACAATGTTTGTTCCATGAAGCAGTAATTGATGAAAAAGTATTTTATGACTAAAAGAAGTTATGGACCTCTCATTGGCAATTAAACCTTATTCATGGAGAAACTTCATGCTAGGAAGTTGGGGTTGTCACGCTTTATGATTCAGAAAGAGTGGGCAATTCTTGTAGCAGTGTGAAATGGAACTTGAGCTCAGCAACAAAATCATTTCTTCTCGTGTACTAGCAACAACTTATTCCTGATGCCTCTAAGGAAAAAACAGCTTAAACTGGAAAAAGAATCAGAAAGGCACAGACTTGTTCTGAAAAGTATAGCAAATGACACTTGTTAACACTTGCATTTAAGGTAGCAGTCAGTTTACTGTATTCCACAGTAAGGTTTATAATCTGCATGGTACTTTTTGATACTTCTCTTTTACAGGAAACCATCAAAGATAAAGCAAAATTGAAGAATTCTGTGGTAAAGATGGCTATCAGTTGCCCTTTCACCTTGTCATTTCTCTATTGTGAGCTTCCAGTGAAGGTGATAAAATATCTCGCTGGCAAAAATGCTGCATTATGTGTTCTTTTTCACTGTTAAACTCTGTTTTAGAAATGAAAGCCAAATTCCATATGTGATGAAGCCTTTTTATTCTGTTGTGCTATAGGTTTGTAAAAGGTTAAGCTTAAGTGTTCTCAGTCTAGTTTGAATGTATATTCTATGGACAAAAAGGATAAAAAAGCATTTAATAACATTTTTTATTGAAATCATATCTTTGTTTGGCAATTTCAGCCTGTAAAATTCTATTAAATGGAATATCATCCAAGGTTAATCCAAGGTTATCCATGAAATATCGGCAGATTTATGCCATTTCCTGTACTTCTTAGATAAACACAGTGAGTATGCAATAAATGACTTTAAATGTGTAGAAAAAAATATCAATCACTTTGAAGCCAGCAGAAGGTTTGTCAGAGAAAATACCCAGGCAGTAAAGATGCTACAAGGGATAAGCAAAAGCCACTTGATTGTTTAGATGCCTATTAAGGGTCAATGGCTTAATGCAGAAACTACTCCTATTTGCCATAGCAGCACATCAGATGTGTTTCTATCAGAGGCAGTGCTACCAAGGTGAGGGGTCTGGGCAGGTGTATCAGGGGATACAGAGTGTAAAACATGGATCCACACTTTACAGATACCTGTGTCTCATACCTGTGTGTCATAGCATCTGCTGCTATGACATTACTCAGAGGAATTAAGGAGCCCATGCTGCTGTCCTGAGCAGACACTTATCTTTGACACTGAGGAACTGATTGGCATAAGCTGGTTAATGCCACAAAATGAAGGGAATTATCCTTCAGAAATAAAGAAGTGATCAGATTCTTCAAATGCTATGGGTCTAAAAATGAGTGACTTACCCAATCCTAGAAATAGTCCTGCCTAATTTTATAATTCCTCTAAATTAGACTAGCCACATGCTTACTGCTAAGCTCAAATCTGTCTGCAGGATCTAGCATATGTTAAATCATGTGTCTGATTCCCTGAAACCTATTCTGTAACTCAAAAATGCACCAAAAAGCTGTCCTGTAATTTCCATTACCTACTGACAACTGAAAACAAATTGTCACTGTGTTGCTGAAATTTTCGTGACCCAGGAACATTTCATGATAAATGTGTTTGTACAAAAACCCACCAAACCCAAAAAGGAGGAGAAATCTGTGCTTCCAGGGAATATTTTACTTTCTTGCAAAAAGCAAAAGCTGCAATGGAAATCACTTTTCTCACCACAGAAATACAGTCACCTCCAAATAACTATTTTTGGAACTTTCTTGTTATAGCTATAATTGACAGACTGTGAAGAGTTCCTTCTTTTGAACATGTTGAACCTCAGTAATTCCTTTTCTGATTTTGTGAAAATGCAAAATTAAGTGTGATTTTTAAAGTATGTACTTTATTTGGAAGGGAAGTGGTTTATGGCATATTGAAGTTAAGAAATAAAATTCAGGTCACACTTGTGAAGGACTGCCCTGATTTCTTTACAGATAACTGATTCCGGCTTGTAATATTAGGCACTCGGTTAATTCGCAATTTGAATTTTTACTCGTGGCTTCTTGACTTAAGCAGCTTTTTTTTCTCCTGGATGCAGTTGCACGATGCTTGGTTTCTACACAAGAGAGTGGGGAAAGCTCTCTTATGACACTGATGCAGAACCCAAGTGAAATTACTTGTAAACTGTCTGGTTTGGGCAGGCTTACCAGTTCCTTCTTTTCTTTCCTAGGAATTACTGTCTGCATCAGGCTGAAATCACTGGTAACTCAGGAAAACCTCAGTCTCTGATTAATTTCAAGGTTAGTCACTGCTCAGCCCTTGACTTGGTGAGTGTTACTTCCGACACTGCCCTCTAATTGACCTCGACATTGGGCTTGTGGAGGGAGCACTGATAAGGGGTGAATGACAGTTCAGCTGCATGCAAGTCTGAGCCAGGTGACTGAGTCACCCAGACCTTGTGTATCACCTTCTCTACGTGGGTGATGCTGCAGGCTGTGACCTTTATGCTGAGGATGCCAAGGTAAAAGCACCGAACCTGTCTCTTTCAGTGCCTGGGTTTGCTTCCAAATGTCACTGCTTTTATAAAGTAGCAGAATCACTCTTTTGACAGGTCCAATAGGCAAAAGAGTAAAAAAAATAACCCAAGCAACTGAACCAAAAAAAACCCCAAAAACCGAAAAACAAACAAACAAACAAAACCAAACCAAAAACCAAAGAACACCCAAACTTGGGAATAAAGCTTCTGCTTTTTAAAACAGAGAAAAGTTCCACTGAGCGTACTCCACTGCAGAGTCACGCAGTGTCAATGCTTATCCTCCCATAATCAGTTGTTAGCTATCATCTCCCCGCTTTGATAGTTACCTCTCACCTTCTTAATCAAATTGTCATAAATAGTTCAGGAATTCTTGCTACTGGTTTTATTCAATAACATCTCTTTATCTCTTACTTGTCCTAAGTCCCATTCAATTTTCTCCTTCTTTTCCATGTGCTCTGTTCTCATGGCAATCACTTCTGTTTGATTGCTGCTACAAGGCCCTGATTGCAATTCTTCACTGATGAGAGAGTGCCGGGACTCACGGATTAGGGTTGTATTCCGAATTCTGCCAAAAACATCCTGACTTCAGGCAGTGCATTCTGGATATGTTTGGTTACACAAAATACTTGTTTACTCCAGAAGAAAAGAATAAACAGGAATCAGGAAAATGAATCCCAAAATGATCTTATGCATTTCCTGGCAGAATTCATGGACTAGAGCTCACAATTATTTTAAATCCATTTTACCTCTGATAAGGTAGTGCTTCTCTTGTGGGAGGCCGGAGGTGTATTGCTGTTAATGATTGTGAGCTTGTCCATAACAAGCTTTCCCAGAACACGGCTGCTGTCTGACACCAATCTGATAAGTGCAAATAAACCATTAACAATCTTAGTTCATTAACAATGGACCAGGTTGGTTTGGCTTCCTTATTTCATCGTGGCTTCATTTTTGCAGATTGTGTGTATTACAACAGGATTTATCTTAGTAAAAGTATTGGCTTTTAATTGTAGGATTATACTGAGTAATTCCCAGCTCCCCCATGGGAATTCAGCTGTTTTTCCCCACTGACTAAAAGGAGATGAGTTTTCTACTGGTTAATGCACAAGCCTGGGAATTGGGGAGTCCAGCTTTTATTCCCAATTGTGTCAGTGATTTACTTGGGGATTTCTCAGCGCCTCAGTTTTACCGGAATAATGGCGTTACTTACCTTTTGATAGGAGTGCTAGGAAAATCCCTGGGTTGTTTGCTGCTTCACTGAACATGAAGTTGCTCTGCACTTACTGAGGGCAGATCAGTCATTCAACTAATTCAAGCAATAGCTGGAGACACTGTGATTCTACAGAAGGTTACAGCCTGTGTCTTGGTGTGTAATGTTGTGCCTGAGTATCATTCTTGTCCCAGCTCTATTGGGTGCTCTCTGCATGGTTTAAATGGGAGCATTGGAGGATGCTGTGGCAATCTGAACAACTGAATCTTATGAGGCTCACTGCAGCATCTGAACTTCTTTGAATCTTTCCTAATTAAATTTCCAACCTATTTAAAATATTCCCATTGTTTTTATCTACCCCTCCACCCCACCTAGATGTGTAAATACATGAACATACACACATTCTTTAGACTGTCAACTTCTCTGTCTTCTTTGTCCAGGCTGGCAAAAATACACAACAAAAATAAAAACTCCAAAAAATCCCAACAACTGAGAAACAAGGGAAGATTTTAAATAGCTGTTCCCTTCATACAAAAATAGTTCTAAGGGATTAGAAAAGAAAAGACACCTTTGTTTTTATTCAGGAGTGATATTGTGAAGCTAATTGGTTATTAAATTTTTTTTCAACACCTTTTTGTATATTAGCATTATGCCAAGAGTAGGTGTACAACGCTTCCTCCTCTGTAGTGCAATTGCTTAGTTATATAATCATATTAAGATGACGAAGGAGAGAAGATAATATTTGGAAAATACTTTTAGATTTCAGGAGCTTTTAGTCCCACATATATATATGAACATACATGAATAATGTGCATGCATACATATATTCCCTCATATACATATATATATACACACATGCATATAACTGTAGCCCCTTTGCCTCTCCATTGTGCACTAAAAAGACCTTCCACAATGTCCATTTCACAAGCTATTTTATTTCACAAAACTTTCTCATCTCCAAATGACCAATTTTAATCACTATCAACCAGTCATCTAACAAAGTACAATAAAATAAGTATCAGAGACCAATTACTTAATCAAGCCAATAACAGGTTATACCTACACTGCTCCACTGTGTATATTCATAGCACCAGTAGAAGCTTCTGCTGTTCCATCTTTGGTTTGTTTTTTTGTTTTTTTTTTTTTTTGCTTTCTACCCTGCAGCAGCAGCAGCAGCAGCTCTGATTGCGACAACCAATAGACATGGTTGGCAGGATGAAATGTAAAATAACAAAACCTACAGTCTGCCTTGCTTTGTGGATAATATGCTGCAACAACCAGCCATTTCCTGCCCGTGGCTGTGTCAGCTGAGCCATCCACAGCCCATTTTTTCATTGCTATTATTTTTTTCAGTGTCTATGAAATCTGGAATGGGACACAGCATGCTTGGAATGTGGCCAATATCCTGTTGAGTTAGTAGAATGGAAAGAAAATAAAAAGTACACTGACCCAATTTCTTTGACTAAATATACTGGGCCGTAACAGCAAAAGCTAGGAACATGTTTGTTCTTTGAATCATTTTTCAGATGAAGTGGCTTAGGACAATAGATTTCAAATGGAGATGGAGATCAGGTAGTGAAGCCTACTCATCAGGCTCTCCACTGGCTTCAAACATCTTTTTACATCCCAGGTCTCAAAGATTTAAAAGTAAGTTTCATTTTTTCTTTTTGTTGTTCTTCTACATAATTTAATTTACCTGAAAGTTTCTGTCCACTTTTACCTTTTTTTTTTTTGTACCTGTTTTAATTAAAGTAGTTAAACAAAAAACAAAAAACAATCAGTCAGTGTATTTTTCCCTTATGTGACAAGTACCAACACTTAGGATTTGTGGAGACTGTGTCCCTTACTCTCTGGTGTGAGCAGAAATGCAGCTGGCTGCATCTAGAAGTGAGGAGAAACATAATAGCACAATCAGTTAGTTTTTCAAATGCAAAGTGGAGGATGCACTTAAAACCTGATGATAATCTAAACTGAACAGCTTGTGTCTACCTTTGGCTCCCCCACACCTGTGCCATTCATCCTGCCATCCCAGGCAGCAGTGCTGCTCCAGCGAGGAGTGTGCCAAGGGGTCGGCTGCTCTATTCTAGGAGCTGCATCCCAAGAAGGACCAAACAAACCCTGTGACCTCTTTCCCAGTTTCCTCATTCATGAAATGGGGACAGTGATCTGCCTCCATCTTTTCAGAACACCTGGGTATATCTGAATGCAAAGTGGTAGGACACAAAGGGAGCCAAACAGCACTGTTCTCCAATGCCATATGGCCAGACAGGTTGCCATCATTCAGAGATAAAGAAGCCAGATTAAATTACAAGTCTTCTCTCAAAAAAGGCCAAACCCAACAACAATAACAAGAAAGCCAAAAGCCCCAAGAACAAACAACAATTAAAGGCTTAATTTAGCACTAATAATCAAAATGCATTTTAGAAATGCCTGGCCAAATAAATATTCCCTTGCAGCACCCCACCTGCTAGTACTGGCAGAGCAATAATAGAACCTGCAGTACTCCCCCAGTACATCCCATCTTCTTCAGACCTACAACATAAGGTGCCTATCTTACCGCCCTCCTGCTTTTCAGCTTTTCTTTCCAGAGATCCCTCCAGAATGCTTGAAAACTCTAGAAAGAATTATGCACCAAGAGTGAATGAGAGAAAAATATAGGCAACCACGTGGATTTGGATTTGACTTGGTCCTGAGCTCTTGCCTAATTCAGAGATCATTCAAGGTGAATCCTGAGCTTGTTTTTGGCAGCCTCTGTCCTCAGCATTGAAATCCTTTGTCATGAGACAGAGAGGCCAAGATCTAAAGAGAGAGAGGGGAGGGATCAAATGCCTGAATGAGGGCAAAAAGGACATTTTGATGAAACCTGTAGATATTTCTGTCCAGGAGAGTTCTCCTTTCCCTTATGATCACAGATGAACATGAGCCAAGGTGCTTTAAGGCATCCTGCTTGACTTGGCAGAGGAGTGAAGAAGAGTGGTCTGTCCAAAATGATGGCTTGGAGAATTTGGAGGACAAAAACCCAAGCTAAACCATGCACTGGTATTACTCCAAGCAACCTGAAAACACAAAAGCAGGAATTCCAGGATCCCAGCAATTTATGGGTTGGACTCTAGCTGGTTTGCAGGACAGGGGTTTTCCATGGAACAATTTCAGAGGCAACATCTGTTTTATAGAACATTCCTGTTAACAGGGCTGGGTGAGCTGAGCTAACAGTGTGGTGGTACAAGTTCTGGGCACTGATAGGAAAACACAATTATTTGGTACATTTTTATTTCAGACAAGAGGTTTCTTTGCATGTGAATCCCCAACCAAAGTCTATTCATTGTAAGAACTGACAGAAGTGAAACTAAGTGAACGAAAGCAGATGGCTGAAACATGTTGAAAAGAATCAATAGGCCCAGTTCTGATGCATCAATATTTTGGTGTGGACACATTCAGAATTGATGTTTAAATGTCAGCTGGGCCCAATTTGCAGCATTTCAAAGCTGCCTTTGTGTTTTGAATTCAGCAGGACTGAAGGTCAGAAGTTTTGCTAAGTATTTGAATCCAATGATACATTTTGCAAACATTCATTTTTGCTAGAAAAGATATTCTTTTATCTTGTTCCACTGGTAGTAGCCAAGGTGGAAGAATATAGAGCAGGTATAAGTTCAAAGCTTGGTCAAAGGACAACAGTTGCTTATGCTGTATTGACTCTAACACTCCCATTATTGCTCCTGAAAAACTAGATATCTTCAAGTCTGATTTTTTTCCAATGTAGAATTATATTACATTAATAATTTCTTTTCTGTAGAATGCGTAAAGATACTGTGGCAAATAAAACTCCTCACTGAGTTGGTTGGTTTTGATGTGTTCATCTTTTGTAGTAGAAAGAAGACTGTGTGGCTATTTAATAGAAAGTGTTGATAGCACAGAAAAGAAGAACATAAAAGATATGTATTTCCTTTTTAATGCTATACATTTAAATTATCAGAACTTCAATTAGTACAATGTAGCAAAGCCTCTTTAGAACTAACAGAAACGTGCACTTAAACCATCTGAAGAGTTAGTTATGGACCTTAAAATGCAGTAGAAACAAGAGCTACATGAAATTATATTAAAAAATATCCAGTGTATCAACATTCAATAGAATAGTTTGCTTTTTAAATCAATTTAAAGATGTTTTTTAGCCTTGTCATGGTTACAAAACAGTATTTTGGACCTGCAGAAGTCATAGTTCAGTTGTCCATTTAACAAACCTGAGCAAAGTCCTCCGTTCTCTACACACAGTAGGGACTTCAGGAAGTAGTAATTGAAATTTAGGCAAAAAGGACATTATGAACAGGATAGTGTGTGCCACTGTGATGACATTCACTGTGTGCTTTGCAAAGGAGCAAAGGACTGCATGAACAAGACTAGACAGGATGGGGAAGTCAGGCTTCAGAGCTGTTAATAAGCTACAGTTCCCTTGAAATTAGTAGGACTGGAGGGTGTTCAGTGTTTTTCAAGAGAGTTGCATTTATTTTCATCTTAGCTACATTACATTCTATGAGTGACAGATGTGTGGCAAAATAGAGTACTGAAATTTTACTTTCAGTTCTGAACTGTGAAGATAGAACAATGCTTGTCACATTTCAAAAAGGCTACAAAGGAATATCCGAAATAGTTAACAGAGACGCTAGAAGGAAACAAAATAGAAGAGCTTTGTGAGAAAAAAAAGAGAGAAAAAAATCCACCTATATTTATGTCTGTAAAACAAGGAATCTTCAGATTTCTTTGAGTACTTTCTCAAAGTAAGAACTTTCTGAGTAATAGAGGAAAAGAATTATCTCAAAATCCCAGGCAGAAAAATGAATTTGAAATTGTGCTTTATTTTGAAGAAAATCTTGGATGTACTTCTGTGGAGCAGAAGATTCTGTTTGTGAGGAGGGGTCTAGAGACACAGTGGAGGAAAAAATTCCCAGCTTTCATGACACAGTCAGGATGGGTTGTCTGGAGGATCAGACTAGGATACAATTATGAAATCATCCAGACATGAAGGTCAGCTTGTCCAAAAGTCACCTAAGCAGGATTGTGGTTAGGAATCAAGCAGGCAGGCTGTTAAAAAGACCACAAAATTGAAACCAAACCCAAACTGAGCTTTAAACCTTCTTGTAACAGAAGAATAATAAAAAAAAAATTAAAAAGAAGGCAGAATTCAAAAGTTTTTGTGAGATTTGGTAGCTTGAAATTTGAATACTAGAGTAAAATTTTGAGATTCAGCATGCTCTGTATAATATCTAATTAAATCAAAGGTACAGGGATGGAAACACCATGAGATACCCTCTCTGGAGGAAAGCTAGGTCCTTCAATGAGGTCTTTCAGTGCTGCTGTGAATCCTTCTCTGGGGAAGATGTATTTTATTTAGGAGCCTTCAAGAGTTGAAAGAAATTACATGCCATGTTTTCCTTGTCTATCTTACAATTACTTAGCAAACACAAAGGTCTTTCTTGTCCTCGTTTATTCTGTGTAAAAGGAAAGAATAATTAAGTAGAGGTCTGAAAAACCAAAACAAAAGAAAACAGAATCAGCTTCATTTGCCATGTGCCCCATTCAGACCTCAGAGACATGTTATGTCTTCAATATTGTGAAAGAAAACTTCATTCACAAAGACCCTTTTGACTTTCTTGGAATGACATTTTACTTGTGGTGATTTTTAGTGGCTGGTTCGTTGTCTTGTTTGTTTGTTTTCATTAGAGGAGTCTGCTAAAGCATATTGACTTAACGCAAAGTCACCTTGGTATCAGTTGCAATAGCCCCCAAAGCAGTGCTTGGATTTGCAGCCCTAACTGGCTTTGTGTTCTGATGCTTTTTGAAGGCTTTTGGAAGTTAAAGCTGAATCAGTCCTTAACACCACTAACCATGCACCTGCTTCTTGATCTTAACTATTTGAAACATAACATTCTCTATCAATTCTCCCGCAGTCTTTAAAAAATAGTCTTCTTCCCTACCCTCATATTCCTGTTAGGTTTTGTGATTAACAATCCACAGCCTTGAGTTTATGACTGTAGAGGCCCCCCCATAGCACAGGAGTCTCAATAATTCCACTTACTCCATGTGTGCTCCCTGCACTGTGCACGAAGGGGAGACTTCATCCCTCGGGGTTATCTCAGCAGTATCTTCCACAAACACATCCCTTCTTTAAAAGAAGAAAGGATCTACCTTTTCATCCGGCTTAACTTTGTCTAGACAACAAATGCAGCCAGGTTTCCTACAGCTGATTTATCTTCCCCAGCTGACTAAGCTAGAGTGAATGTGATTCACAAAGATTTCCTTTTTATCCCATGTTTGTCTTTCGAACTTCTCTGGCTGCTTATCTATGCTTGTACCTGGAAACCTGGGGAACTCTAAGCAGCTATCCCACTCCACAGGCTGAATGACAGTCACCTCAGCAGGGATACACTAGTGGTAAAATGAGACTTTGGAGAGTTTTATGGGTAACATGCAGTGCAGATGATGCAGATTTCTTTATTTTCCATTTCAGAAGTTCTTATTGTTTCTTCATGCAATACAATTTTATCTGGAGTTCGCCTGTAGCTTATCCAACATAAGTGTCTTTACGGCTCAGGATAGGTGTTTTTCCGCATTCTTATTTATTTAAAGAAATAAATATCTTGATGAGAATGACCTTCATTATACTTCAGACCTGATCATTGCTCCCTGTGGGCTCCATTACCTCTGTGAAAGCCAAAGACAAAGTTCACTCAATAATTAGAGGGACTGGAGTTGTTCTGGTCTGAGAACCTGACACCCCTGCTGTGCTGAATGGCAGTGTACAGTTGAGGGATGTGAGAGCTAAGAGACCAAACTAAATTAAGGCTGCCTAAGATCTGCCTTGTGCATTAAGTTGCAAATAAGGTGGGAGCACAACAAAAAATGAGTGATCCTTCTCCTAAGTAGTCTTAAATCATTCCCATTTAGCATATGCTCAAACAGGTTGATGCTAGCTTTCGTTTGAGATTCAAACCTACAGTAATATGAGATAGATGTATAATAAAAAATATTGTTGTGTGTCAACTGGCAGGTCTAGTACTTATCCAATAAAAATTATTGTATTTTTCTGTGCAACCGTCTTTTTAGAATAGACATTACACATAAGAAATTGTTATAATATAAAATATGTATAAATGTATATTTGCATACACACGGACATGGAAATACGTATGTGTGCACATATCTGGACTAATCTATTAGTTAGAGATAGCAGACTGTTAAATTCGTGGACAAAATTTGTGTGCTAAACAGCATTTCCCTTCTTCATTACCACCTACTCCTGCCCTTAAGGACTATCTGGAAGTATGACCCATGGACAGCCTGTCCTATAACTGTCCTGTGCACCAGGTTGGGGCCAGGACAGCTCCTGTGATACAGTGTTTGTCTGAGTACCTTGCAGAAAGGCAGCATCCAGCTTGGATTTTTGCAAAGAGTTGAGGTCATATATAGATATAACTGAGAATTGGAGGCCAACAATGAATGAAGATGCTTAAAATGGAATTTTGGTGGACTTCATGCAATGCTGCCCTGTGGGTAACATAGCACATGTCTAGCTGTGACGGGGCTGTCCTGCTTTCCCTTCAGCTGGGACAGAGTTGATTTTCTTCCTAGTAGCTGGTAAAATGCTGTGTTTTGGGTTTTGTATGAGAATAATGTTGATTACACAATGATATTTTACTTGTGGCTAAATAGAGCTTACTTTAAGTCAAAGACTTTGGTTTCCCATGCTCTGCCAGAAAGCAGGTGCACAACAAGCTGTGAGGGAGCATGGCTAGGACTGCTGCCCTGAACTGGCCAAAGGGATATGCCGCATCAGAGAATGCCATACTCAGTATATAAACTGGGGGAGTCGGCTGGGATGGACTGATAACTGCAGGGATGGGCTGGACATCACTCAGCAGGTGGTGAGCAGTTGTATTGTGCATTACTCTTTTCCCTCAGGGTTTTTTTCCTCTCTTTCCTTTTAATAGCTATTATTATTAGCAGTAGTGATTGTATATTATTATTATTATTATTATTATTGTTATTATTGCTGCTGCTGTTGTTATATTTTATTTTATTTCAATTATTGAACTGTTCCTATCACAACCCATGAAGTTTGCCTTTTCTTTCTGATTCTTCTCCCCACCAGAGGATGGGGTGGCAGTGAGTGAGTGGCTGTGTGGTACTTCGTTGCCAGATGAGGTTAAACCATGATATGTGCTGGGTGGTAGTGGTGAACATTGTGCCTTCTGTGGCCTTTCACAACACTTTATTCTCTGGAACAATTCTGCTTACTTTTCGACTTCCAGCATCTGTTTTTGTTAGCATCCAGTTATGACACCTGGCCTACCCGTAATCCCAAAACCAGGAAGAGCTACTGCATTCTATTTGAAAGTGCTCTTGATGCATACCAATCTGTATCAGGTGTGGAGTCACTTTCCAAAATGTGATTCAGGTAATTTCATTTTTAATATGTGTTTTTAAGCACCCCAGTTTCCCAAAGAGTATATTAACAACAACCCCCTTGGTTAGGTGCCCCTGGGGAGGGAAGCAGGAAGGTGAGGCTGTCGTGCATCTCTGCTTTTGAAGCAGTGTGTCTGTGCAGAGGGGAATGTCCAGGATATTCCATCGACTTTTCTAGCTTGTCCTTTTGAATCAGATTTCTGACCGAGGGGAAACAACCAGCAGAGGCGGTCTCAGATGCCTGAGCGATGGGTGTCTGTCTCTCAGGGCTCCCTGAGGAGCCCCGCCTGCTCTCATCTTAGGGCACGGGGGTCCTGGGCAGGCAGGAGGGGCGAGTCATTTGATTATGCCCTTCTATTTCAGCTTTGCACGAGGTTAGAGTAGAGCATAACGGTATTAGGGAAAGAGGTGGGACTGTGAAGGCACACAGGACAGAATGGCAAAGTTTGCTTTCCAGTAGTGCTGTCTTGAGAAACCCTCACCTCTTCATTTATTTCCTTCCACAACAGACCTTGTTTTCACTGTTATTTATGGTGGTTCAGTTTTCAAGTGGGAGAAATTCCTCTATCCGGGCTGCAAGAAGCAACAGTGCCTGGAAAGGTGAGGGTGTGGTGGGGAATAAATAGCAGTAGGAAAGGAAGGTAGATGGGAACTCTCAAAACCGTCTTAAACCTCACTGCTGCTGAGCAAAAAGCTATTAGCAGAGGGTGTCATTAATTGCTGACATCATGACAGCCAATGTCTTCTTGATTCCCCACCTATTTTTTTTCCATCTTTCCTTTTCTTGGATAGAGATCCTTGGCTTGTTTCCCTTCTTTGTCATTTTGCCAGCTTCTTTTTGGATCCTGTGCTCAGAGGTGTGTTTCATGCTATGGTCACCAAGGCCATGGGATAATTCCTGCCATTCTGTGACACCTTGGTGTATTATACAAGCAGAAGGAGTTCTCTCTTGCATTTGTTTCTTCTTGGTGGAGGTTTTCTGTCTGTTGTGGGGTCTCTGACACATTCAGTGCTGTTGGATGTTTAAGAGCCACCTGTTGGTCCTGCCTGGGGACCAAGCTGTCACCAGCCTCCACCTACTCCTGTTTGCATGGCTGTGGGTGAGGCAAGAGAAGCAGAATGTACAATGTGTTAATAGGAAATTTATGCCGTATTTGACAGCATTACTCTATTGATGGCTGCCAAGAATATGACTGGCATAATTTTCTTGGGTCTTTCTCTGATCTCATATGTAAATGTGATATGTGTTCAGGCAAGCACATATTTCAGGAGAATTTTAAAGAAGAATTTATTCCATATATAGCTGTATTACAAGTATTTACTCTGCTGCATTGAATTCTAGCCATCTTCACAATTTCTCTTTTTTTAATGTAAGTAATCACCTATAACAGTGCAACTATTTATTGGAATTGGAAGTTTTAAAATCCCAACTGCGAACTTCCAAGAAATTTACTCCCATGTTCCTGTTTAGTAAATTAAAGAGAAACCAGATAAGAGACACCTATATAACTGAGGGTGAAAACCAGCCACCTCTGTTATAATCTCTGGTTAGTAATAGGAACAGTAATTTTATTTTTCTTTTTTTTTTTGTTCTAATACATGGCACTGAGATCCTATCGCAATGAACAATTTGAACCAAACATCTCTCCACCTCAGCCCTCTTTTATAAAGAACACTGTGCTTTCTTAGTGTCAAATTTTAGAAATGTTGCCTTACAGGCTTTACACCACCACTCCAGCTAATTCCTAAATATAGTGTGTGTTAATACTCTCAGATAGTGCTTTCACTTTTGAAAGAGGAAATTTTTGAAGGAAACAGAGGCAGCTAGGTAGGTTGATAGGAATTACATATCTCTATTTGCTTTTATAAACACCTTACTCTAACATTGTGGCATCAAATGTGCACACATTCTCTGTTTGCAATTTTTCATACTTGATATATTCTTTGTCTTGGCAAATTTCTATACTCCCTCTTGATGGAGGATGGAGTACTGACATAGTTTAAGTAAATATGTGATATATTAGTGTCCATCATTGCTGTGACAACTGAAGAACATACAAACTGAGTCACTTCTATGTGTTCTACAGGCAACATGGAAACATAAAAAAAAATGCTTAGCGGAGAAGAAAAGTCACAAAAATAATAACTTTGGATTTAAAAAAAAATATATATTAGAAGTTTTCTTCTTTGCACAGAATGAGTGACAATGAAAAAGAGAGCAAAGAAGCAGTGGAATGGAGAAGCCAAGGTGCAATGGAGTCCTGAGCCGCTTTGCTACCATGTGTCCAGGTAAAAGACTGCTTTATTTTCTGAGATGAGGTCAGCTTCATTATTTGTTTGCTCCGAGTCAGAGATCAGCTGTAGAAATACTGGTGTGCCTGGCAGAAAGGAGTCAAAGGAGCACAAAGCAGCAGGGTGACAAAGTGGCATACTGGCTCCTGGACTGAGTTAACGTCACACAGGGCTGCATGACAGCGTGTAAAAAAGGAAATGCAAAAACTGCAGGGAGCAGGGAACTCTTCGGAGGACTAAGGGTCCAGTGCCTCTGAGCTTTACTTAAAAGATAATGAAACGATGAAGAAAAAGATACAGTAGCAGATAGCACTGAAAGTTGAAGGATTGCTTAACTCCAAAGCTCTATCATTAGAAAACAGGTTGAGAGAAAGGGGAAACAACAAGGACTAGAAAAGGAAGGCTGGGGAAGGGGGAGAGGGAAGACAGACAATTGTGGATGACATCTCGCAGCCTGAGAAGAAACAACAAAAAAATTATTATTGCTTCCCAGTCAGTCACTAGGACAACAGCAGATTGAATTTGGAGCTGCCTGTAATAATTTATAACTACTTTGTCTTGGTTGGATTATTATGTTGCTTTTCCTGCTTTTGTTGGATTCATTAGCTTGGCAGAGCTTCAACCAGAAAGGCAAGGTAAAGGGAGAAGAAAGGGGAATCTTTGGAGAAATTCGGATCTACAAAACTGTGATATGAAAATACTGGCAAACTTATCACTCTTGTTTTGAACACCTTTTGTGCTGTGAACTTTTCCCACGGTTAAGAGAGCTACACACAAATAGAAGTGACAATGACATCCTTTGCTGCTGTACAAGGACCTTCTGCTCCCTGTGTCCACTGCTGATCTTAAGCACCCAAAAAGAAAGTCCAAGAGTGTGCTGGGATCTGGTAGGACCCCCTGGCTCCAACAGCCTGCTGGAAGGAGAATTATAGTGTTTGCACCACTGGAGAGCAGGGTGGCAGGCCCAGAGCCTGTGGAGGCGGGGCGTGTTAATGGAGCTGCAGTATGGTCCTGCAGAAATTGTGTCTGGTACGTTTTGAAGGCAGGAATGACCAGGATAATGGGGAAGCTGCAAACAGCTGTCTGAAAAGACCAGTTCAAAAAGTAACCTAGCAGTGGCATAGCAGAGATGGACAAGCATCAGGCAACATGCTGCACTTAGCACTTCAGCTGTCTGGAGAATGGAGAGATGGAGACTGGCAGTGAGGGAGGGTGCCCTTTCACAGCAGGCAAACAGCTGAGTGACAAAAATCCCGTTAGTCCACTCCTGCTGTGATATCCACACCTGTTAGGGGCAAAGATGGCAAACTGCACACACGAGCAAATTGATCACCATATGGTCTAATGCCCTTTGGAACCAGTGTGTGGTGAAATGCAGAAGAAACCACCCTACAGCATGAAAATAAAATGCAGTGTTCTGGCACTGGACCTTTAAGGCTTGCTCTTCCAAAAGCCAAGGGTTTTACTGGGAATTGGCTGTCCTGCAGACTTACATTTCTGAGACACCTCAGAGGCATATTAAAGTTTTCAAGCAACAATTGTAAGAGGGTATTAACAATTGCGGGGAAAACTCTTTTACAGCTCAGAGTTTTATCCTAACATCCAACTCTTGAGCAACCAAAAAGGGTGGAGATCTGTCTGGTATGCTCCACCTATAAACCTATCCAGCTGTGTGCCAAAATAGCCACATTCCACCCAAGTATTTTTAAAAAAACCCCAAACACCACTGATTCCTCTATCCTCACTGCATGCACAAGTTTTATGGCTTCATTGAAGTGACAAATGTGAGGAAGGAGCAGTTTGGTATGTGTCATGCTTTGCACATTGCACTGATTTTATTACCTCTAACATTTTAAGGTGTCAGGGTAGAAAACATCCTGTCCCTATGCATACAAAGGACTTGTTCAATATGGCAGTTTCTGAACAGTAGGAATTAGGGCACATCCCACACAAATGTATTTGTGCAAATAATTCAGTATTGTAGCCTGTTTGGGTCGAAACATCCATTTATATGCCTGTATTTTTCTTGACTTGTAGCTTTCCTTTCCAAAGATATTATGGCAGACCTCTCTTTCCCCCTGAGGCTGGGGTCAGCTTAGAATACTGTTTTAGGATTACAGTAAATAAACTTACAGAAAACATAAACAAGAAAAAGAAATGGCAACTCTGAGCCATACATCATTTTTCCTTCACTTTTTCTTTCTCCCTACAGCTATTACTGTAGTCCTTTATGAACCCCAAATGCTCCTTGCTCTTCTGTGGCAAGCACTTTGTGAATTGTTTATTAGCTTGGAAAACTGTTTCTGTCTCTCAGGACAGGTGTCAGTAGAAGATATCCGGGACGAATACTCTGTGAAGATAGTACCTTTATGCTTTAGGAATCAATGAACTATTCCAAATGATCCAGCGCTCTGAACCATGCTGAACTGAAGACCAGCAAATGTTACCTTCCATCTCTTCCAGAGACTTTAGCACTGTCTTCATTATCATCTTCTGTTCTCCCTCGTCAATTCTCTCAGCAGTTTGCCTCCTGTGCTACACACCAGCTGACAGATGTATCCTTTTCATTTCACATACTCTTAAAGCCTTGGGCACTGCTTTCTGGAGATATTTATACAGCTCTGGGACCCAGTTTCTGGAAAAGTAGTTTGTACTGAATATTTGTTACATGTCCTACAAGATCCCACACACTGTTACTTTGCATAGAGTAAAACAACAAAGAAAATGCTGATGCCTTTGTATGTATTTTGTGTGAAAACTAAACAGTGCACCTTGCTGACAGTACACCTCATTCTGACAGTCTTTCAAAGTTATCCTCCGTAACAGCACGAATTACATGACTAAAAATTTTCATATATGCCACAGTGCCTTCAGAACCTACCTGCCACCAAGTTTCTTCATTTCCCAGAAGCAAATAGAGTAGGAGAATATCTTCCTTCTGCTCACCATAAGACACTTCATTTTTCCTTAACTCAAACATCGGTAGAGGAAGGACATCTGCAACAAAACACACCACTGAGTCTGTCCCTGACATTAGTCAGCAAGAGCAATCAGTTATGTGCTAATTCTGCTGTTGTAATTTCTTCCTCTTATTTTAGTCAACATGGGACAAAGTGTGGAACTGATATAAAAATCAGTTTGTTTCATGTTGAAGTTTTTTTTATGTGCATTTCACTTTCAGCATACCTTATAGATATGTTAGCTATCTATTGAATAACCATCTCCTGGCTCTGCCAGAGGAAGGTGTCAGAATCTGAAGGGTTTTTTGCCAAGTGTTTTACCACTGTTTTCTCATTTAGATGGTCTGCTAGAAAAAGCGATAAACACAGAATATTTGAAAAATGCCACAGTAGAACCCTTAAGGTAAACCAGCTGGCCTTTGCTTCAGTTTCTAGGGCAGCATTTTAATAAACATTAGTCATGGTGATTATGGAACATTTTTATCAAGGATACATCATTTCCAGCATTATCCCATTTTTGAGTCTATATTAGCATAATGACTTGCATTATTAGTATAATTTGAGACATTTTAAGGACATGGCTGGAGAATAAGAAGCTCAGGCTGGAAAGCCTCTGATTGCTAGTTGCTTGTCTTGCTTGCCAGGGCCAATTAACATATTTCTTCCATTTTCGCCTTTGTTTGACTTATCAAAATACGAATGTGCAGCAGACTTTCAGAATCACTTAGGCTCCCTGTTCAGGCTTTAGAAGCACATAGCAACACGAAGCACATTCATGCAGATTAAGTGCTCTTTGGAGTATTAGAAACCACTTAATCTGTATAAATATGCTTCAGGTTGCTCAGTTTTTACAACACCTTGAGAAGGAGCTGCAGTGGTTCAGAAAAGCATGTGATGCATTATTTAAAAGAAGATATATAAGTTTATCTTCCAAGTGACTATTGTCAGAATCATAGTTTATATTTTTATATTTTGGACTTCATTTCATTGTGTTAATGCAAGTGACAAAGGGAATTTCCTATTATATACTCTATTACTTTCAAAATTCTGGCTTTATCAGTGGTGATTTAGAAGATAAGCATGGGAGATGTATAAGTACTGAGCAATTTTACTTTCCAAATTTGTGCAGCAGGAAGAATTTACATTTTTAAACAGAAAAAGGTAAACAGTATTTATTTTCTCGCTGAGTTAATATGTTATTCCATGCATAAAAAAATACCTTTTTAGTTTCCTTTGACTCTGATTTTCATTTGCAGTAGAGCTGAAAAGAATGAGGTATGAGACAGGACTAAGAACATCATATTGTGATGTTAGATATTTTTCTTTTGGGGTTTACAGTGTCACTTAGTCTAATAACTCTTCATAGTATAGTTTAATTATTGCCCAAAATAGAAAGCGTGGTTGCATTGTGCAGCTTTCCCAGAGGATGTCTTATGTGTCCTGAGATAAATTTAAGCTCTATATTTAATATATCTGCAAGTGTAACTGTGTTGTATTCTGAAATCCCTTATTAGTCAAATGCTTGCAGCAGCCATTAAAAATTGGACAGTAACCTGGGCAAGACAGCATTCATCTTAAAATGCTGACCCCAAAGAAGTAAATAAGACTTTTTCAGGCTGGATGCCCTCATGAAGAGATGATTTCAATATATTGAATTCCATTTTTTTTGTGAAAACTTGGGAGTTTTAGTATCAGTAAATACCTATCATGGGAAAAAGCCTATACTCTGTGGTTGATCTCAAAGGATGATTTAGTAACTGCCTCTCTTCCCTGCTTGTACCTCTGAGGCCATTTGCCCCCTGAGTTGGTGGGCAGCATCCTTCCCAGCTGTGGCAAATAAATGCCAGCTGCTGGAGGTGACTGCCAAGTGCTCTACACTTCACCGGTGAGCTTCCCCATTTGCTGAAGAGGCACCACTGCAAGCGAACACATCCAGGTTCATCGCTCCTGGAGATGATACTAGATGGGCCATAATGTCCACAGTGGTTTATATTCAGGTCCCAGAGGAGGACTTCTCTTGCCACTGTGATCATTAGCTCACTGTAGCTATAATAGCAGCTGCCAAGGCTGATGTTTCTGGCCCTGATACCTGTACGGAGATGGGGGGAGCAGGGGAATTCTTATTTGCAGGCTGAAGACTCCTTTGAAAGATGTTGAGTAACACAAATGGGACTTACAAAGGGCAGAAGAAGGCCTGTGTTCTGGGGACAGAGTTGAGTTTTAACCTGCCTTTTCTCCTTTCACATAAAATAACCAAGGACATGACTTTACTTGTGAAAGAAACTGTTGTGTGTCTGCTCTGGTTATTTCATTGTCCCTGTAATGAAGTTTTTTATTTTACAGAGATTTGTAAATTTTTTTTTTTTTGGTAAGAATTCCAAATATTGTCTTTTGTAAAAATAAATCTAAAGAAATTACAAAGAAGCTTTGGAAATTCTGATATTTGGCTGTGATAGTATTGTCCAACTGCAGTAAACTAAACCAGGTGAATAAGGCTTCTCAAATAAATTAAAAATGGATTTAAAAAATTCAATTAATTAATTAAATTCAATGGATTAAAAAAGAAGATTAGGTAATTAAGGAAAATTTCTTAATTTTAATCCAACTTAAGGTGCAGGTTGCATTGTTTATGAAGCACTTAAAAAATACCAATAATTTTTCCACTGTAAGCCTAGAATAAATTCCCTGGGCTATATCCAGTGCAAACACTGAAATGTTATATGACCTCTATTGCACAGAGGTCCTTTGCCAAAAGCTCATTGCAGTAATGGGCTTTAATATTTTTTGCATTGGATTTTACTCTACTGTTGGTTTTATTATTCTTGATCTCGGCAAATGTGCTTTATTGTCTGGATCATTTAATTTTGTTAGGCAAACGTGCTTCATTTTTTAATGATAAAATGTTAGCATACTCTTCAATAATAACTGTTTTTCCTTTCAGAGCTACTGATGCATAAAGTGTAATCTTTTGTAGTTGAAGGAAGATGTTCTTTAAGAATTGATTTAGGGTCTGCCTTTGTTTTACTAATTTTTAATTACATGCAGTCAGACCTGATTAATCTGAATTAGCATGCAAAGCCCCTTTTTAGAACTAAATAAAATCAGATTAACAAGTAAAGGATACATACAAGGATGTGTTCTAAGGTTGGTTAAAAGTTAAATCCTTCTTATTCTTAAACATACAGGCATTTCTCTGAATAGTTTATGTATTCTAATTGGGTACACAGTTTTGCTGTGTAACAGAGCTTTAATTCCTTTTGATTTTTGAGCAAAGCATCTAGGCATCATAATAATATTATGCAATGAAATGCCTTTGCAGGGTTTTATAACTGGAACTGGACTTAACAAGATCAGTTCAGCCAATGCCCCTATGAACACAAGTGTGTTTAAAGAGGTGGCACTATGTTGCAATTTCAGAAGTCACTTTAGTTTTAAAGAGTGGCTAATGCAACCTGATATGAACTAAGAGCAGCTGCAATGAGGGTGAAGACCCTGCCTTTCCTCCAAGCTCTCCTCCCTTCTTGCTCCTGGCCACCCACTTATTTTTTACTGGCTTTGGTGATGAAGCTCAGCACAGCACCTCAACTAAATAAAATGGCAGAACATAACCTGGGAAAAAAGTGTATATGGAATTTTTCTGTTTGTAAAGCAAACTGAAGGAATTTACCTCGGGGTCAGCCAAGCACTGAATCTGATGAGATGGAAGAGAGAGAGTAAATATTTAGTGAAGGGGCACAAATATAAAAGAATACAAGGAAGAAAAGAAGAGATAGGGCAAAATCTCTGTCTTTCAGGCATTATGGGCCATTTGTCACTTCAGTCACAGTGTGGGACTGTGCTCTAAGGAGGCCAAGGTCTTCAGCTCAGCTGTGCTTGAACACCCTGTTTACCTCACAGGAGCAGTGTCAGTAAAGTCAGCTGGATTTAAGTGTGTGCTTTAAGCAGAGGTAGATTTGGCAATCCATTGTGGGCATCCAATTAAAATGTTTTCTGACTGTGCTCCACACACATGCCCCTGCCTTGGTGGGAGCACACAACTCTCCTGGTGTTTCGCTAATAGCAGCAAACCTGCTCTTTGGGCAGAGGCCACAGATTGACAGAAACCTCCTTGGAGACAACGGCCTTTTTAAACTGGTTGCAGCCTATTATACTACTACTGAACAATTACTTTTAGTTGTAAGAACTGCACAGTATAGTAACTACATCTCTGTTTTGATGGAAAAAAAAATATTAAAAAGCTTTTCAAATACAATGGAAAAGGTTAGTGTAGCAGGATGTTGGTTATTTTAATTTGGAATGATAAATATGCATCTTGTAGAGGACAAAAAAGCCTTTATACTTGACTAACCCATGCCCTGTTTATACTACATTTTGCCATGATGTATTTCCATACTGTGTACAATAAAATACAAATGACTCAAATTCATCAAGAAGGGATTAATTGGCATATAATAGGGGATCTGGCTACTATACTGGCAGGCTGCCAAAAGGAAAGATGAAAGAAGCTCGTGAAGAAGAGGACATAAAAATACAAGTTAGTGCAAAAAGCCAGCAACTATAGGAATAAGTTTATGTGCAAGCTAAGTCCAGCTATGCGACCTGGCTTATATCAAAGAACAGTAGTGACATTATGAGATTCCCAATGTGGAATTATTTCTATGAGTCATTCATATATTTAATTTTATTTAGGCTGAAACTGAATTGCTTGAGCAGACAAGTGGAGTTTTGATATGGCTGTTTGGAAGCTGTAGGAACCCAGATGAGCAGAAACCACAACCACGCTAGCATGCTGATCACATCTCTTCAAGCTGCGAGACCAAACACTGCAAATCCTCAGCTCTCTGATTAGACATTTTGCTTAGCTGGGGCCTAAGTCAGGAAAACTCATTACTCTTTTCTTCTTTTTTTACTTTTCTATTTTCCTTTTTCTCAAGACTGTATTCTCCATTCATTTCTTATACTGCTGTAGATTTTCAACAATGATCACATTATTGGTCAAACCCAGACCCTCTTCCCCATCCCCCATCTGGAAAGAACAAACAGTTTCTTACAGTTTCTTAAAAATCTTCTGTTGCACTTATGAACTTTAGCTGTCAGGCACTTAGATGCAATGTTTTTCAGGAGGGAATACAAATCTGTCCGTTTCAGTGCTATTCCGCTTACCCTTAATTCTCCTCCTTCATTCTGGATAAATAAAAAGATTAATTCCCACACATTCTTGAAGCTCTGCTTAGCTCTAAATTAGATCAAGTTGGGAGTTTTGCTCATTACAGCTCTTCTTCCCTGCTGGCAGAGAGACTCTTGTATTTGTCACTTGTATTCTTCCTGTCCTCCTGTCCTTACAATTCAATTGTAAATCCCACATGACCATCATTCAACCAAAGAACAGACTATCAGGGCTTTTGAACATGTTTCTTTCTGTAAAAAGTGTACAAATAAACACACATTACTCCCAGACAAACCCTTACACTGCTAATAAAGTTTTAGATGCATAGAAAATAATGCAGTTGAAAATACAGTGGAGCACAAATTTTAAATGCTGCTTATCTCATTAGAATGGCATTTCAGCATTTCAGAGTGCCAGAGTGTCGCTTCTGTTCTGTGGGTCCTCCCCTTCAGGATGAATTACTGTCTCTCTTTATGCAGGCATATTCTGCGACAACAGTTCCCACCATGGTTTTAATGCATATGTATATATATCTCAGATGCAGAAAAAGCTATACATAGGATGAATCATCTGTTTCATAAACTCGACTGTGCTGTTGTCAGAACCTATAAAAATAATGTGACAGGCAGGCCTCAGCAGAGTGTCTATCCACCAGCTATTGTGAAGACAATCAACCACCTTCAATCTTCATCATCTTGGCTGGAAACCTGCCCCTGGAAGCCTGGGGGAATGCAGGCACGCAGGAAGCCAAAAGTTTGACAGATATGATTTTTCAATAACCAGGAATATGTGTTCCCTACCAGAGGCTTTTGAAAACACCTTGTCAGTCCCACCTCCCTGTTTATACTGAAAGAGCTCCAGGCTGAGCAATTTTGTTGATTATAGCACTAGTGTGACTGGCCAATATGACACCATCTAGAAGAACCTCTGCTTCAGAAACCTTGCAACATTTTAATCACATGCTGAAAGTTCATGTGGACTCCTGAGGTATGGTGTGCTCCTAAATGTGTGCACACACACAGCAGGTCTCTTTCCTGCTTGTCATTCTAGATGGCCACGGACAAGCACCACTGAACAGACTCTTCAATAGCTCAATATGTTCCTATTATACATTGCTAATGTTTGGAGTTTTTTTCCACAAAGCCAAATGACAAAATGGAATGGCAAAAGATGACAGTAGGTTCAGGTCTCCTTTCACCATAAAAAAAAAATTCAACACACTTTCAGAGGATCGCCCTAATTCATGGGGATTTTTTTTCTAGAAAGGTGCTAAAATACCAGGAATGGTCAACACAAAGTGGCCAAACCACACAACATATTGGCTTACAAAATTAAGCAATTAGTTCTGTGAAAAAGGAGCCAAGGAAATTATCTTAGCACTTTTATCCCTCTGTAAACACTAAGATGATTTGAGTGGCCAGTCTGGACATGGAGATTTTGATTATCACTAGATCAGTGAGACCATATTAATTTTATCATCCTCCAAAAGTGTAAGAACAATAATAAAATAAACCCTAAAACACCTTTGAAAATTCACACAAAGCCTATTTTAAAATTACAAAAAAGCCAAAATAATGTTCAGTTCAGCTTTCAGAAAGTAAGACTTGTGTCTACTATGCAATTATGTGAAATTCTATGTGATTTTGTTTGATGAGGTTTATGATTATATGCTTCCTAATAAATCCTTCTATATTCGCACAGCTGAGCTGAATTCCATAGAAGAAATTTGAATTTAGATGAAATTAGTAGGTTTTTATATTGAAAAACATTTATGAATGAGAACAAGAAATTGTACACATCTTTCTATTTTTCTTGAAGTGTCAAGTTCATTAAGGACATTTAACAACAGTTTAGTACATGCTTGACCTCGAGCCCTTATTTGGGCTTGAGTTTAATGATATGCAATTTCTCATTTTATCTAGAGCATAGGTTGAAGCCTCTTCAAAAGTGGAGATAAATTTCCATAATGCAGATTTGCCTGAAATTCAGACAAGACACAGACAGGTGAAGTGTTACATCATGTTGATATATAGTACATGGCTGTTTCTTCAAAGTTTTCACCTGTCAAACCCTACATCCTGGTTACCATATTCAGAGACATGGAAAAGTTCAGAAAAGGAATTATTTTCTTTTCCTAAATTTCAGTAACCTCAATTCTGCCTAAATATGAGACCCAAAAGCTGTTTGAAAGAGAAGAAATTTTTAGTTTAAATTAAGATGTAATTGTAATAAACATTTGGCTAGTACAGAGGCATTTCTGAAAATGAAAATGTTTATTTAATAATAACACTTGTAAAGGTAGAGAGGGTATAAAGGCAACTGTCTGGTGAGATCAACTCAGTCACATTTCTGCTTCCCTGGTTCAGCACTGGAAGTCCCCTTGCTTCTTTGAGAAACAACTTGAACAAAACACTAATGAATATACAGAGACCATGCAACAAATCCTGTGCTGGCAGAGGTACAGATTTTATGACCTAATAGGTCTTTTCTCTCTCCAAAGGCTATAATTCTCTGAAAAATGAATCCCTTTCCATGGAAATGTGGATATCTACTGCACAAAACATTGTTATTTTACAGAGTGATGTGAGTTGGTTATACTATGTGGAGCTCACCTGCATTTTGATAAGGGTAGAAAAATTAAGAGGTAACCGATCTGTTAACAATAAAGGCCCCAGGAGCATAAATGACTTCTTTTTTAACTACCTTAAACAATTGCCCCATTTCTAGGCAACCCAGCCTGCTGCCTGAATAGTTTTGTGTTTTCCATAATCCCACTAAAGTCTTACACAGTCTCGCTGAATTTAATTTCTTCAGTTTCCTATTTGTATCCCTGTACTTTCTCAAATCAACCATTATTCTAGTGATGTTGAATTGTACAGGACCTTTTGATTATAGTGCTACAAAACACAAGGAACCTTCAATATAACTGAGGTTTCTACAGCGGTCAAACCAGCCCCATCTGCTTCTTTAGGCAGAATTACAGAAACCGTGTGACGCGGCACTCATTCCTCACCATTTTGGCAATTCAAAGCATTGTTTAAACAAGAAGGTGCTTTGGCACTGCATATAATTCCCAGAAATACAAAGAAGAAAATTTCAGAACAGTGTGACTCAACAAACAGTCTTAAAGAAAGATCTGCTTTCATTTCCTGCCGGAATCAGTAACAAAATAAATTTCAGCATCTCCCTCCACCACCCCCCCCCACCCCCGGCTTTTTTTCCTTTTGACCAGCATCAAAATCAGCTCTTTCCAATGTGGGCCAAACTCAGCTGCTGTTCCTTTGGTGCTGCTTTCCTTTGTGCTCTAGGCTAGACTATGCAATTAATTTTTACCAAGGTCTGTTGTGTAATTTTACTGAAGCTCACTAATTTTTACCAAAGTCCTCTGGATAATTTTATTCAGGTCTGCTCAGCAGGAAGCTGTTCTGGCTTCTGCTCTGATGGCCTAGCCAAATGCTGGATGCTGCTCTCATATCTGGAACAGGAGCAGTGCACTGCAAGGGCTTCTGAAGAGAGAGGGCATGTTACGGATACAGCGGCAGGAATGTGCCTGCTATCTGGGTGAGGCCTGCTCAAAAATGCTTTTATTCCTAATCCATCTGGAATCTCTTGTTTGAGCTGATGCAGTGTGCAGTTTATTAATCTGAGGCTTTCTTATCCCATATTGGTGTAATTCCATGAACTTTCAGAATTATTTTTATTTATAGTATTGTTAAGGAGGGAAGAAACAAATCCTTTATTCAGGAGTTTTTTCGTAAACTTAGAGCTCACTCTATGCTATTTGTGACAGCTTATCTGACAACCTCTTTTTGATGTGATGATTATATTATTTGTGAATGCATTTTGTCCTCCTTTTCTATAACAGGTTAAACTGTAGATATTTCAGTGCCTTGATTTAATGAGGTCTTTCCTAACCTAGTAAGAGCAGCTTTCTATTTCCTACATATGAAATAAAAGGTGAACAGACAATAAGAGATTTTTTTCTTCCTTTTCATGTCAATAACATTTTAATAAAATTGTTGGCAAGTTGTTTATATCTATGGAGAATAAAGACAACTGAGTCGTGTATCTAAAAGCCATTTTGAAATCCACGGGGGCTGGAGGTATTTCAGGGAGAGAAGATCAATCCTTCCTAAAGTGTGAAAAGTTCAGAAAAGATTTCAATTGTCCACAACATCGACTTTTGCCTCAAATCATTGCTTGACATATTGACGTGTATTTTCTATAGGCTCCCTTGAATGAACTGAGGAATCAGATGATGAAGGCTTTGCTTCTGAAAGTATACATTATTTTTTGAAAATCGGGAGAATTGTTTCAAAAACCCAACTACATTACTTAGGAGATATAACCCTAGCACTATGGATACCAGAAATCTCTGCATGGGAAAGTTTTCCTCTTGCCCCCTTGATAGCTTACAGATTCTGCAATCAATGTTGTCTTCCACCTGTAGCAAGGAGTCTAGAAGAACTGTCATTTACATACCAGCTGAATCCACAAAGCCATTTAAACACTTATTTCTCATTGATTTTTATTGAGCAATGGCTCCTAAATGCTTTTGTAGATCTAGCAAGTAATATTTTCTTCTCTTTACTAAGAAGAAGGTAATTTTATGGCCAAATTCCTTCAAAAACCAAGAATAGTCATGTCACTCTACTGCATGATTTTGATCAGTACTTGAACACTTGTCAGTGTATTTTACTGCTGTGCTCAGAAGCATAATTACATGCTTTATAAAGTATAATCAATATTAGCAGATTAAGGTAGAGAACAACCTAGATCTCTTAATTTGCATGGTTTCCATATGACTACATTTTTCAATATGTTTGGCAACATTAGCAGTTAAATACCATAATGACTTAGAGAGGGTATTAGGAACAACCTGGGTCAAGTCTTCCAGCTCCTCTTGTGCTTCTTTAGAAATATGAAACAATCTCAAATGGTGTTTGTCTGACCCATCAGACTAATTTTACATCTTCTTTCTATAGCTGGGGCCGTGCAGAGCAGCCAGAGCATGCTGATGACTCTGGCTCATTAATTTTAACTAGACACTGAGTCTGAAGGTTGTTTAATACCTCTGGACTGAAGCTTTCTCTGCCTCTTTGGAGGCCTGATGAATGCATTTGGCAGTGCTATGTCTAGAGCACCAGTCTTCTGACTAACACTTCTTGGAGCCACGCTGAAACACAGCAATGAATGCAGCTATCCAACAATCAAAAAATGCATCCTGTCACCCTTTTATTTCCTTGCTGCACTTTATGGCCAGCTTGTTTTCGGAGAAAAAATGCTCCATCTTTAGGAGACAAAAGGGAAATCAGACCCTGTGGGCAATGGTGGAGGAGCAGGTCTGCTCTTCTCTGCCAACTTGCAGTGGGCCCATGGGGCAGTTACCACACCTATGAATAACTGAAGAAAGTTGCTATATTAATCTCACTCTTACTATACAAGAGCAGTGCATGAAAGAACTTGCATGGAAATCCTCAGCTGCTGTTACAAGGCTTTTTTAAGTATCTTGAAATGTCAAGAGTCAATCTGGCCCTCGTATACCTTAATTCATTCTTAAGATCAATGGGGCAACCCTAATATAAAAATGAGGAATGTATAGCAATATTTATCTGAAAAGGTGCTATGTTTAATGACACATTACCTAAAATATATTGTCTACTGGTTTCAAAGTTAACACAAAAATATAACACGCAGGTGGCTCAGTCTGTGAAATAAGGTTTATGTCTAGAGGTTGTCCTGGTTGTTACTAGAACACCATCAAACTCTCTTCTACCCATAAATATCAGACTTTGGAATGCTCCAGAGCAGGGCTAGCTGTAAAAAATGTTGTTCACTATTAAGAAACTCTGTGAACTATCCAAACAAGATTATGGAATTCTAGGAGTTGGCCATGAATACATAATTACATGAACCAAACAATTCTATGATTCTATGATTTCAGCAGAAACAATATACATTCTAATATTAAGAAAGCATCATGGTATTTAACAACCTATCCTTCTCAAACAGAAAATCAGATTTCCAATGTATTAGACTTAGGGAAAACTGAAGTTAGCTGGTATCACTAATCATTAATCTGCATTACTGAGATACAAGCCATATATTTGTCAGTCCAGGGAAAATCTTGAGTTATTAAAAAAAACCCCTCAAACAAACAACAAAACCAAACCAAACCATTTTTGCCGATATTGAGTCATCAAAGGATGCCATAGGGGGTATTATCTCTGACCCTGCACCAGGCCCAGCCATTTCAAAATTATACAAGTATGTGATTACTCAAATCCTTCCTTCTGAATAAAACTCCACATTTATTTTTCAAAATGGATCTTTTGTGCCTCTTCCCCATTATTTGCTCTTACTAACTGAAAATTACCAGAAGGCCAACCAGTCCACAGAGGGGATGAGACAAAACTCTAACACTTCAAGGTTTAAGTGCCTCTGAGGCAGCAGCAGTCCTCACCAGCCTCCCAAAGAGCCCATGGGAGACATCCCCACCAGTCAATAGAGCACTGTCTGTCAGCCCCACTCCTCCCAACCTCACCCCTTCCTTCCTGCCAGCTAATGACGGAGCTCATTGCAGAGAGGCAGAGATGCTATGCCCAGAGGCAGCTGCTCTGAATAATGCCCATTTACATTGGTATTCTAGTCCTGCTTTCCCTTAAAGCTAAAAATGTAGGGGCTTACAGCAGTTAACTGTCCTTATGCATCCTTATGAGGATGTGAAGAAGTTGAGCCTATAGCGTTTCCCTTTACTGGTGCTCTTCAAGGAAGGAAAAGGGGAAAATCGATGACTACAGAAACTAGCATAAAATTAAATCTTGTGAAACTCACAATCCTACATTTATTTATGCTCATTTAACCTGTTAAATGGGCTATTAGCAGGCCATAACTTTTCCAAGTGTCTCTGCATAGTCCAGGCCTCACATTGATACCTCCTTAACACTTCTAGAAAAAGTAAGACAGCAAAGAGATTTAAAGTTCATTTGTAACTGGTTTTTGTGAGTAGCAGTGTGCTGCATGTTTATCAATGTGCCTTCCAGTCTTGGAAGTAGAAAAATGGGTGTTTTCCTCCTAGCACTTGCCCCCTGTTAACAGAGCAGCATACAGTTGTCAGATCCTCTGAACTGTTTCAGCAAGTACAGGCTAAAAATTGGACAGAAGAGGAAAACACAATCCAAACAAAATTGACAACTGTGAAGCAGCACGAATCTGCCTGTTCACTTTGGAGGCCCTTCGCCTTGTTACCTTTCTGTCGTGATAGGATATGAGGAAAAATGAGGGAGACATCTGGAAGAACACTTAGAAATGCACAGGAAAGAGAAGTAAACAAGCCAGCAGCAGATAAAGTAGCTTACTAAGCAGTTACATCTTGGAAGGACTCTCCATGCATTCCAGGCCGCTTTGCTTGGTGTTTGTACAAACTTGAATTGCCTTCCTGAGCCATAGTCCCATTTCTCTCTCTAGATCTTTGTATCTCTGTTGTCCTTATATACCCCAGCTTATCAGTTTTGTCAAGTTTTCTTACAAAAAAAGTGAAATAAAGCAAGAGAAAGAAGAGGAGAACATCTATCAGTACATAAAATGCTTCAGGCAGATTTTCATCTGGGAAAATATTAAGGAATGAAAAGGAATGTATAAGTGAGCTACTGTGAACAACAATAAAATGTAGTGATAAAAAGTACATGTAAAATAGAGCTGCGCCATCGGCAGAAAGCCCACAGTTTGCTCCTGCAGCACGCAAATGTCCAGCCTGACATTTGAATGACCAAAATGTCTGTGTCATTTGCTTCCTCAGTGCACTCTGGACAGTGTCCTTTTAACTGTTACCCTAATAAATGGTTCGAGGGAAACGCCCTCATGTTTTTCATTGATATGCAAAATGTTTCCTTAGAGAAAATAAATAAACCAAGCATGAATAAATTTAGGCTGTTAGATTGTGACATTCTTTACAAGTGAAAATCTGGGCCAAGAGTCAGCTAAATGCAACAAATATATCTCCTGAAAAAAAAAAAAAAAGCAGCCCAACCAAAACCTGACAACTCGGAAAGAAAAGGTATGATACGGAAAACAACTATATAAATTATTCTTATTTCATTGTACAACTGGCTCCATAAGGGACCTATCAACATCAGAGCTGAACCTTTACTGTACCAATCTATTGGTGGCTTCTCAAAACATCCTTCCAGGTCAGCGTTGCTGTTCTGTTCCACAAATGATGTTTAAGGCTATAAAGGAAAATAAGGAGTGACTTTCCCCTTTGTATTGCTTATCTGCATCAACAGTCCTTTTAAAGTATGAGCCGGGAGAGAAAAAGGAAAAGAAACAGAAAGAGCAGGTTGTATCTAAAACCTCTAAACCCTTTCAAAGGCGAGAAACAGGTCAGGAGGCAATAGTGACCAGGATAAAAAGAAAGTCTTGCTGTGGTTACTTCACTGAGATAAAAAGAATCATTGTGGGGCACTTGTGCTTCTTCATTGCTTTGGGCAAAGACTTTGCTCAGCAGTTGTGTTAGGTTGCAGGGTTAAGCCAGGCTCAGTCCTCTTGGCCATGGCTTTCTGCCTGTGGTGAAGCTGCAAGAAAGATTGTGTTTATTTGCTTTGAACTTGGTAGCCTACTCCTGTGGTTTCACTGTAACTGAAGGCTATCTCTGTGATTGCAGATGTGGTCTTTCCCTTCCTCCTTCTGTGGCCCTTCTTTTGTGGAGGGATTTGGGCAGAACAGCTCTCATTTGGCTGTAGCCGCTCTGGGACTCCACCCTGTGCATGGGACACACCTTTTGCCCTAATAAAAGGGCCGTATTGCAGAAGAGTAGTGTCCTTCTGTAGGATCACCTGCAGTTTGCTGAGTCCTTGCTCTCCAGTGCTGTGGTGTTGGGAACCCTTCTGTGGGGTATGGGTGGGCTTGTGGAGTTTGGCCTCTGATTTCTTGGGGACCAAATATATGCTATAGGGCAGCCAGTGAGGAGCACTGGACTCAGTAATGCGGTGTACTCCTTGATGCTACCCTCAAAGAAATGTGGAAAATCATATCCTTTACATATCAAGAATCAATCTTACTGCTATCAAGGTTAATGGCAAATTTACAGTTTATTTAAGTGGAAACAAGGTCAGGTCACGGGTGGCTAGAATTAAAGCTTGGAGCAGGAAAAGACATTGAAAATTAAGAAGGTGGTTGTGGTTACATGGATATTTTTCCATTGTTGTGTTGACTGAAACAGCCCTGCAGCCACTTGTTCTTGCCCTATTTGTTACACTGACCCCAGAGTTTGTACATGGAGCTAAATTACTTTTCTGGTGGAAGACAAGGACTTTTGGTGGGGATTAATTTGCAAATGCATGTAATCCCTTATGTTGTTCATTCTGTGTTCCCTCTTATGCTTTGCAGTCACAACAATTGAGGGTGACAGGGAACAGGGACAAGTGGCCAGAGAAGTTGGGAGTTGCTTAGACTACTTTTAACACCACCTCACTTCCTTTACTTTTCTCCTGTTTCCATTTTCAGACATGAAATGCAAAAAGAAAATGATATTTCATCTTGTCTCATCATCGCCACTGCTGCCTGTGTGGCCCTGTGGTCTTCTCTCTTTCAGAGACAGTTCTGGATGGTAGCACTGAGGGAAAAGCCAGGTAGATGAGCTGGCACAACTCTTACCCCAGCTGGGAGTCAGGAAGTTGGCCAATGCCCTCACAAGCATTCAGACTTTGTGTGCACTGGATACTAGTGTGAATTAACAGCCCACATCTTATCAATCCAAGTACAATAGCTGTAAATGCGTGTGTTCTCAGGCAAAAATAAAGTCAGCTGTCTTACTTAAGTCTCTCTTGTAGAACCCTGAGCTAGGGCAAATTGCCTCAAATTTCCTGGGGCAGACCACTGTGCTGATACATGGCGACCTGACTGCATCTGAGTCCTCAGCCCGATAGGAAGCACATGAATATTTTAAAGGACCAACTCCTAAATATTAAGGCATTAGTCCATATGTCATCAAGCCACTATGGTATGACATTCCCTTCTGGGAAATAATACACTGTAACTTACCCTGCCTTACAGTTTATTTGCCTTCCAGTTTTGCACCTTTTGCCCAGGAACACTCTTGCTTCTTAACCTCCTTCTATAAGTGCCATTAATGCCCTGGGCCCGTGTCCAGCTGCCGTTGCTGCTCTTGGTCCCTCCCCCCAGCTCCTCTGACTCAGCGTTTTGTGAAACCACACTTGGCAGGAAACACACTCTTAGAGGGACCAACTGTAATTTAGACAAAAAAGACCATTAGCTGCTCTCAGCAGCGATGGCAAGGCTGCTTTTTTGCCGCTGTGTTAAAACAGACCAAGGCCAGGAAGAAATATATTATTTATGTTCACTAAGTTTTGGATAGACAGCTTTTCAAAACTTACCCTGCTTCTTTTGCAGCATTTTGTTCAAATAGATGACAGGGTCTGCTGAGAGATCCTGCTCTGTGGCATTAAGTAGTTAACAGTAAACAAGGATCAACCCACAAATCCACAGATGTTCCTGTGGACGCTTCAAAGGAATATGGAATTTTCTAAAATGGGAAGACCATACCATGTGGCAACCAACATCAGCATGGTCTTTGAATCTGATTCTTTCTCCCTGTAGACTGGATTCCCTCCAGAACTGCCTGTTTTCCTCATTAGGACAGAATTACCATTTCCTCTACGGCCAACCAGCCACACACTCTCGATCTCCTTTTGGATGTCAAACGCAGCAGAAAAGTGGAGGTAGCTTTACATGATACATTTACTTCTTGTCAAGGCTGGGGGATATTTCTTTTAAAAAAGCAGAATTCTTTCCTGATACAGCCAAGGTCTCTTGGAACTGTCAAGGTAGACACTTTAAAAAAACTACATAGCTTCTCACAGGAAAACCAGAAGTTTTCTGCAGGAACAGGGCAGTCAAAAAGTTTGTTCAGCCCTTACCTTAGGAACAGCATTAAGGACAGGTCAACGATAATGAGCTGTGATTGTAAGAGTCATGTGTAAGAGAAAGACGTAGCAATTTCAATCATGGGAGGGTGAGTAGGAATGGTATTTGTCTTGTGCCTTCTCCTCAGGGAGAATTCTGTTTCCTCTTGCAGCACCATCATCGCCACACAGCAGTTATCGGTCTGAACTGTGAGCTTCTGCTCGTTTCTGGACCTCTAGAGAAGGGTAAGAGCCCACTGTAGCTTTTGATCTGTTGCAATGCCTGGCTGCAAGACAGCAGACTGGGCATTGCAAAGCAGTGAAATAAAAGCCATCAGCAATTAAGCAGAATATTCATGACAGTGATTGAAGATGACTTTATTTCTTGTTGCCTTTTTTAAAGAATGTCCTTTCCATTTACTCATAATGTACACAACAAATGACTCCATAGCCGTGGGGGAAATCCATAATGCTCTCTGTTTCCAATCCAAGGTTGATCACCAAATGATTAAAGCAGTGTTGTTTAAGGTTATTCCCAGGAAGGACTTGCTAACTTCTTTGTTATTGATGCTTATTTGGGCAATTATGCCAAAGTATGCTAAGTATGCAATTGAAAACTTTTTAACCTCATATCTGAACTCATGTGTGTCTGCATATGTGAACATATCTATGTATAAGTGATTAAAATATTAGCTTTATTTTAATGTCTTTCTGACGAAGAAATTACTATGGAAACAAGCATGAGCAAAGGTAAATGAATACACATTTGTTTTAGTATGAGCAATCCATTCTCTCTCATTGGAAAATTTGAACCTTTTGGCTAAATAAATTCTGAGAAAGGTTAGGGTATTTTTTTTTCTCTGGGACGGAAGGAAGGAAGGAAGGAAGGAAGGAAGGAAGGAAGGAAGGAAGGAAGGACCAGCAGGTGTGATCTGTCAGTGCAAATGAAAAACAAACAAACCAAACAAAAAAACCCCAATTAAGAACCCCCCTAATGCAACAGGTTGGAAGACATTCATCTCAATGGAAAAGACATGCTTACTGGTTGAAATCTCTCCCAGGAATGTTCCCCTATGGATTTTTTAATTGATAAATTTCAACAGAAATTTTTAAGAAATTATCTGTCAATCTGAGAATTCAGCTTTTTCAAACAGCTTTCCAGGACTGCTAGTCTGTTTGAGGCATATGCTCTCTCTTTAAATAAAATTCCAGTTATTTTAAAACAGAGCAGAACTAAAAGCACTACAGAAAATCAACAGATCTGATTACAAATTTAATGGCCTGATTCACCCCTGCTCTCCTTCTATTTTGGAGCAGTGTGAATCCAGTGCTTTTTATCTTCTCACCCCAGACACAATCTGGACTAGCACAGCAAGGAACAAGTTTCTGGGAGCTTAAGCTTGTTCTGCTTTATTTGTTTTTTTTTTTTTCTGTTTTTTTTTGAGAGCAGCTGTCTTTGAGATTTGTGATCTTTTCTAAAAGCATGACCAAATGATCATAAGGGCTTGGTGAATTTATTAACTCTACTTGATTAAATCCTCCTTTGACTCCATTTTGAAAGAATTAGTTCCGGAACACAGATTTAGATCTCCTCTACCATTTATTTGCCAGATGTAGGATGAACTTTATAAGCACTTTTATTCCTTTGGACTCGAACAAGAAATATCAAAATATATAGTGTAAACCACTAAACCCAGTAGTTTAAGATCATTAAAATTTCTTATTACAGGTCCTGAACTCTGGAAGTGGATTATCCAATGGTACCCAGCTTCCCCTGCAGTCCAGGAATAAATGTGACCCTGGCTTGACAGGTGAGTGATATTTTGAGGGAGCCAAAAGTGGTTATGTGTTATCTGTGAACAGTGTTTCCCGACTAAAAGAACCTTTGATGAAGAAAGTTATATTTTAATCATAGCATCAGATATTTTCGAAAAGAGATGAATTTTATTAGATCTCCAATGCAAAGACATCTAAAGGCTGAACATTTGGCTCAGGAAAAAAACAACCTCAACTGAACTTCTAAGTTGTGGAAATTATATTTTCGTCACATCTATGTAGCTATTAGCAATGATTCTTTTGTTTAAATATGACCAAAACTCTCCTCTCCTTCTCTCTTTCCTTTTATGAGGGTTTTTTTTTTCCCACAGAAATCATTAAGTTAATCCTTGATAATCCAAGAAAAAAAAAATAGAGGCAGTAGTTCAAGCTCTTCTCTGTGTGTGTTTAGTAAAATGTGATACAACTTTACCATTAAAACTCTTGACTTTCCATCCAAATTCTAATAAATACTATATGATGTATAAACTCGTAAATGTTCACAGCACACAAATGGGCTGCCTCTGGAAAATACATGGATTGAGCACAGCATGATTAAATGCAAAGGAAAGGAAAGAATTTGTTATGACATTTCAAAGCTTCTTAAAGCACAGTACCTTCACCTACACTTGCCTGCCTGTTACCACAGGGCTGTGGATTGTTATTTAAAAGGCTTATAAAGGTTTTTCTTTCCTAAAAATAATGATGAAATTAAACATTGTCATTTAAAAATCTCTTTAAAACGGGGTTCTTATCTTCTCCCATTCAGTAGCAGTGCCTGACTTAGGGAAGTGAAGAGGATGTGCATGATTAGCTAATGTCAGATGATATCCTAAATGACACCATGTAGTGATTAAGACACTTGGATTTTTCTAAACTTATATTTTAGTGCTATATAAAGGTGTTAAAATGACAGTTCTGGAGGCTGAAGTCTCCTCTTTGCTCAACAGTGGACAGAAAACAGGATAATCCTGTCTTTGCTTCATTCAGGTTGGTTTTCATCTGTCTTCTACAGCTGCTGTTTGTTTTCCAGTTAGCCAAAGCTTGCAGTAAGGATTTCTCAGGACACTTTAATAATTAGATTAAAAGTGGAAGACCACTGATATCTTTTACCTAGGAATTTATTATCAGTAGCTTTTCTTTCTTGAATTCATGGGCTAGTAATCTAGAGGCAGAGACTCATTTTCTAATAATCAAGTACATCTTTAAAATTAACTTTATTGTTTATCTGCTTTTTAGCTAAAAATACACCTTATAACATGCAAAGCCTTGCAGACTGGTTTTGGTGTGAAAGTGTATTTGAGAAGAGACTGCAAACTATTTCCACAAGTGAAAAAGCTGATTTGCACTTAAACAGACTGGTTCTTCAAAAAGGAAGTTTACCTAGGATAAATGATGGGTGGGAATGTTCTTTGAAAGGATGTTAATTGTACCTTGGTTCAAAGAACTCCTTGAAATTCCTGTAATGCAATTATGCTAAGTTAGAGGAAGTTAAAGGATTGTGTATTGGCAAAAATGCAGTTAGAATCCCAGTTGAAGTCATGTGTCAGAAGTGCTATTGATGATAACATTGACACCTGCCTCAGATAACTTCAAAGCCTGTGCTCTCTGTATGAACCTAAGTTCACTGAGCTCAGCTAGCAAAAGGACAAACCCAGACAGAGAAACCGGTCCAGACCTCCAAGAAGTGCAAATGGAGCTGTGCCACTTAACAACAGCACATCAAACCCCAGCTCAGCACCTTTTAACACAGAGGATTGTGGTGAGCTCTACCAAATGAAACCCAACATCTGTAGACCTACAGCTGTTCATCACAGACAGAAAGGGATCTCTGTGACTATCTGCTTTCTCCATGCTGGTGGGAAAAATGAGATTGCTCTGTGTGAGTTTCTGAGGAAAGACAGAGTGTAAAGGACAAGTTCCACATTGGTTTCTGAAAGCACTGAGGTTCTAAGGTTTCTGATGTCTTCTGGGCGTGAGTTCCACCCTCATGGGGGGCCATCTTCAGACGGAATAATGGCAGGTTTTTTGTCTGTCCCACAAAGTGCTTCAGAAATAATGAAGACTGAACTGACGAATGCACCCAGAACTCAACATTTGGCAGTAAAACTCATTGCTCTGTGTATCACCCAGGGTTTTGCAAACTGCTGTTTTACAAAAATGTTTGTGCATTTTGAGTCTGCCTTGATAATTTCTCTCCTTTCAAACACAGATCTCATATTTTATTTAATTGCTGCTCTGTTCTGTCCAGCTCTGTAAAATGACAAGCCAGAGATGAGAAGTCCTAGGATCACACACCCTGTTTGTATTTGGCCATGTATTTGGAATGAGTGGCTTAGCAGAAGTCCAAATAGTGGAAATATTAATAAATAAACTATTAATTTTTTTAGGTTAATAAACCCTTTTTAGGGGATTTCAGATTTTAAAAATAAGGTGGGAAAGGGCTAGATTTTTCTGCCCAAAGCACTTCTAATTATTTCGTTCAAAATCTGCCCTGTCATAGAGGCTCTGTCTTTGGGTTCTGGTCCTTTGATTTCCTCCTCTGCACACAAACTGAAACATTCAGTAGTTCCCACCTCAGCCACAACCATATTTTCTTTTTTTTTGAGAAAATCAGAAATAGGAAAGCTGCAGAGCAGTCTGGGTCTTCCCTAGTTAGGAGTTCCCCTGCAGGTGAGGCACATAACAAGATCTAAGACTACAGAGCTCTTCCAGCTCTTTAGCAGAGATGCATCCAGCCCAGGCCCTCAAATGTTAAGGGACCCAGGTCCTCACTCTGTAGATTCAGTCTCTTATTGCTGGTCTCCTCAGCACTGAGTTCTGTCCATAGCATAACTTAAAAGAAAAAGAGCCATGGACTTCACGTGAGGAAATAATGGTGGATTTCAGAATTTAGAATTTTGCAAGGGAAAATGCTCCTCCCTGATCGTATGGTTTTGCTGTGTACACACTCCAGAGAGGCTCTTGATCTGTTATTCAAATGAATTCCCAGTGAAAAATCATATATGTGTGGTGAAGAGGAGAAAAAATTTCACAAATGCTTTTATAGTGGAACTGAAAAATATGGAGTCATAGAATCCAGATGACAAAAATAGATTAATTTTTCATGTAGTGCACTGCGGTTAATCCTTGTGCTCACAGTACACTTTATTTAGAATCACTGCAGAATTCCTCCTCTGATTTTTCTCCCCAAAATTAGCCTGTAGTGATATGCTTCAGACTTCACAGGAGCCTAAAGGTATTTGATTTAATTTATATCTATGAGTTTTGTTCTTTGTTCATTTATTTTAATCACTGTTGGTTTTCTCTCCATTTGACTATCCTAGATTTTTGTTCTGATACATCATCGGTTATTATGATCTAAACAGGTCTCCACTGAATTCAGGTCCCCCAAAATTTAAAGTACAGCAGTCTCATTTGAGAATGAGTATAATTAAATGGAACTGTGGGATTAGACTATCTCAGAAGCAGAACGTGCAGTTATAATGATTCTATAATGTTAATAGTAACAATTCCAATCATCATGCTAACACCTGAGTTTTTAATGAGATTTGAACTTAGTATTTTTAGATACAATTATTATTTTAAAGAATATGCAAATATTTGTAAATATTACGATGTGTTAGGATGCTGGGTTGTGAGTTTTTTGTTAAATATTCAAATGAATTATTTCATAATATGTTCAAAGTTAAACCAAAATATTTCACTATTGTATGCAGAAATATTTGGATATTGAATCTAAAAAAATTAAAATGATTGATGCCTATTATGAGAAAAAATAGAATAGCATATTCCACAGTTTGAAGCTGACATCCATTTGTATTTGCTTACACAGTTATCACTTTTCAGCATGCAATTACATTAATATTTTTAGATGTTGGATGGTATGACATTTTGTTCCAACTCTAGACAGCCAGCTATGCCTTCAGATGGGTCTCTGCCAGCTAAAAATACAGTCCTAGATAAGTACATGCAACCTCCACATTAGTATTAGTGACACCCAGAAACAGATTGCTGTGCTGAAATAATTAACTCCGAAGCATTCTGTGGCTTGTCCATTACTGCGCTAGATCCTAGCTTGAATATATGCAAGAGTAGCTGAATAGGCTGCATATCTGAGCGGCTAATGGCTGCTTTCATTGGAGAACTGTAGTCTGGTACAACCCTGCAGCTCCTAGCAATTTAGGAGCATAGGATACAGGGGAAAAAGGAGTTTCTGGGTTATGGAAACAGATTCTAACACCACAGTGCTTTCCACAGACATTGCTGTAAAGCAATACCTTTAGTTCCTGTTTACAACTGTTCATTTGCTTTATGCTTATGCTATCAGAAGGCTGCTCCAGACAGTGACTTGTCTAAAGTGAGAAAACTTCTCATTCAGAACTTAATTTATCATCAGTGAGTCTCAGCTTCATGTTAAACTCTATGCTGGTGTGTTTAGCATGGCAATCTAAGTTGATTCACCTCTTCAGAATGAAGCACAGCAGAGGCTTCCCAAGCAGATGGATGAAAAACCCAGTCTTGCTAGAACAGAGTGAATACAAAAACTTCTGGTCACTGTCAGATAATCTCTGTAATCCAAGTTTTGAATCTCACTCTGCATGAGATGAATCAGTTCTTGATGGCAAATAAAAGCCCTGTCTGCATTGGTGGGATTGATGATTTCCTTTTCAATAAGCACAGGGATGTTTAATTCTTTTGCATACCAAACTCTGAACATGAGACAGCATTCCAAATGCCTTACTGTTTGAGAGTTCAGAAACTGTAGAGGATATGGCTGCCTTGCAGAAAGGAGATTTAGAAAAAGAAAGGTTAAGATTTTCATTATTTTTCTCCCTGCTTTTCTCCATATATTGCATTTGGAGGTTCCACTCACATAAGTCATAAAAATGCAGGAGTCTATTTTAGCCTCAACAGAGAGCTTGTTGTAGGCTTTCCGGTCTCCCTCTGCTTAAACCATTACTCCTGAGATAGGTGAACCTGTGTTTGTTGTGCCAGTATAGTGAACCAGTCTTGCCAATATTTTTGTACTCTGCACACAGAGAGTAATGTCCTCTGAGCAGAAGATGCTTTTGGGAATACATGAGCCCTGAGCGTCAAAGGTTTCACCAACATTACTTCACTGAGGACAGAAAATTCAACAGTATCTGAATTGCAGAGTTCCCAGAAGACCATTTTATTCTGAATCCAGGGTGTGAGAACTTTTGCTTTTAAATTACTGTGCCATGTAGTTAGAGCAAAAGATGTTATAAAAGCAGCATTTACTTATCTGGATCCCTTGAATTTCTCTGCCACTGTTTATAATGGACTAATCTGGTACTCAGAAAAATGTGAAAAAGCCTTTTACAGAAAGCAGTAGAAAGATATTTTATGTTCCTTTTTACTGATTACTTTTCCTTGATGCTAGGAAACAATTATTTTAAGTGGATTACTTCCAAAGAATAACTTAATTTGATAATAAAACAAATACTACTTTCCCATTTATTGATGAATCAAGCAAGGTAATTGGATTTATTACTTCTGAATCTATGAGTAATCGTGTTTCCAAATCACATATGTGTTTCCTCCTCTGCTTTTATGTTTGTCAGGAGATGACAATTATTTATTCATTCTCTTTCTGGCCAAATTTTATATATGTATTTTTTAATCTGGAGAGCAACAGTCTTATGCATGGTTTCTGAGCTCAAAATAGAGCTAATTTATACTTAACACAGTATACATCCTTTCTGGAGAAAAGTGAGTTTCAGTCATTCTGAGTAGCTAAAAATACTAGTTAATTAAAACAGATCTTGCATTAATATCTACAATACGCACACTAATTGTGGAATAGACATAGCATTGTCATGATACTGTTTTGTACTACTGAATATCAGGGTCCTGGAAGCTGAGAGGCCCTTGGGATAGATATCCTGGGCTGGTATGCAGGAGATGCCTTTGATAGGCATATACAGGTAATCTAGGGAGTGGCCATGCCGAGTGTTATTGACATTTCTCCTTACTCTGCTTTTTAGCTTTATACTACAAATCCACCATGCTGAATCTTTAGAAGATTATAGATTATTTTAGACATAATAATAAAATAATAGAAGATTTTTCAGCTAACTGAATTAGTCAAATATTCTGGTTTTAGTAGTTAATCTAGCAGCATTTAAGAACTTCTTTCACTTGGAAATCTCACATCAGTTTGCAAACTTTCAGTAAACTTCTTAGAATCTGTACTTAAATTCTTAATTTGTTTTACAGAGATTATTTACATCTACAATGGTCTACTAGTATAGCTATACCCATTCACACCAGCATGTTTCTGAAGTGGAAATACAGCTTCCATTAGAAAAACTGTTCCTCTTTAAGTACAGAATAAAATCTGTTCTTTGAGGAACTAAATCTGCATATTCTGGTTTAAAGTGTGATTTCTTTTGATACTCCTGTTCTGCTCAGTAATGCTGGCAAAACTTTTAAGAGTAGATCAAATAATGAGCTGCAAGTGCTAAAGAAGCTTATTCAAACTCAGATTATTTTCTTCTCTGAAGGACAAACAACCCTTGTGCTCAAAATACATTACTGTATTGACGGGATTAATTGATCAGCATAGGACTTTGGTCCCATTGATAAAGGTGGAAATCTGTTTCATTCCCCAGGTCTATCACCTCTACTCTCTGCATCAGTGCTGTCCTCTTGCCTGATAAAGTGTTGCTTAAAAACGGACTTCCAGAGCTGTAGAGCTTGAATTGAAGAGCCAGCTTCTGTCATACAGAACCATAACAAAATTGCATCTGCTGAAAAGCACACAGTTCTGTTAGCTATCGTGGTTTTACTATAAATCTGATCATATTTAGGCATTTCTCCTGGTCATATTCTTTAATGGTGGTCAGCAGTGAAGGATAACGATTCACTTGGGAGTTTCCAGGGTTTCTGGGCTACCAAGCCCCATTGTGGCTTTCAGCTGAAACATTTCAATCCAGCTTTTCCATTTGTAGATGTCATTCGAATGTGCTGCACTTTCATATTTTTTTTCCGATGAGAATAAAATGTGGTGTTTGAACTGAAATACGTTCTTGTCTGGAATGGAAGAAGGGAGAAGGAAAGACGTGCTATTTGCTAGCAAAAACATGGTACGGGTTTGTGGTACTGTGGCAAAGTTTGCTCCTGCTGAGTCTACTGAAAGACCCAAGTCCCATATCCGCATTTTCCTAATTCCTACCACATTTTTCTCTGTGCCTCCTTCCATGAAGTGACAGAAAAAGCCAGATCTTTTGGACTAATGTAATATACTCTTTCCTCCTCAGTTGCTTCTGTCTCCCCTCATTGCTCCCAGAAAGGGAGGGACTATTACTAACTGTTTCAGGGCATCATAGGGCTTTCTAACATCACTTCCAACGCATTCCTTGCCTCCGGTCACCCAGGAAGAATCTGCTGTGTTTGATTTCTGTCTCAGGTCACTTGTCTCACAGCTACGTGCCAGGTCAGTGCCAGTGAGTTGTCTTGCACGGCAGAGCTTTGTTATACAGGCTGGTGGGTCAAGTTTCACATGCTCAAAAGGAGTCGATGTAAAGACAAAGAGAGACAGCATGTGTTTCAGTGCCAGTAATGAATAAACTACCACATCAACTACACAGCATGAACATCTTTATCCAGCTGTGTTTATATATTATTTTCATTAATTATGGTTGTTCCTATCACTTGACACAAACAAGGACTTTTTTTTTAAGTGGCCGTTTTATTAATCCATTTTTCTTCTGAAGAAGATCTGCCCTCCCCCCCC
>VZTH01015261.1:29200-53044 GCA_013397815.1 Aleadryas rufinucha | reverse complement strand
CCCCCCCCGCAACTGGCCAGACATACATCACTTTCAAAAATAAATCTCAAAATGCAGCCCTGCAAACTACAGCTCTTTGGATCATCAGTTATGAAAGAAAAGACCTTTTTCTTCTGTCCACCATGAATGAAAATAAAATTGCTTATAATCCATCCTTTAAAACCCTGTGGTCAAATTTATGCCTGGCATCACAGTGCAGGAAACAGCATAATTGCACAGTGGATGAACTCAATCTCAAGAGTTTAGTGCTTTGAAAGCTTTTTGATGTATTGTTGTGCTTTATTTATCTTTTATTGTTTTTTTAAATTTTGTTTTGCTTTTTTAGTACTAAGTCTGTTTAGGAGCTGTGTTAGTAACATGAACTTTCTCATACTGACTCCAACTGCAGCAAAACCCAAATAAAGCTAAAGGCATTTTAGCCTTTGTGTCAAAGATTACAGTGTAAAACCAGAAAAAAATGGTTATTTTTCTGATATGCATTTTGAGAGATGGGAAATACTTATGCATTTTTTGACTACAGGGAAGCTACTTGAATTCAGACAAATGCATTTCACACAATTCATTTCAGGGTTAATTCATTTTATCTGTGTGTCTCCTGTGCCAAGTGGAAACATTAGGCCTCTTTAAAAAATGATGGGGGATAATAAATGCTCCAGGCATTTGTTTTGCTGAAATGAAGTAATGGCAGGGAAGCATATGGTGAAATATATTTTTAATTACTTTTCAACAATGTTAAATGTTTTTCCTTATTTTCATATTTAATGTTCTTGATCAAGCTTGCTAAATAGGCAGCTCTTATGGAACACACCACTTTGTGCAATAACACATGACTAATTTTATGGGCAGTACTGTATATCCCTGTGTATCAGCACTATATTAGCTGGAGAACTTTGTTTATGATGCTTTGTGCCATCCAAGGAAGCTGGGATTGCGAGGGGGCTGGTTTTTTCCCATTTCATTTTTTCTCTCTAAGCCCACAGCTCTCAACACCTTTGTAGAGAGGTTTCATTTTCTTATATTTTTGTTTGTGCATGCAGAGCAGGAAATATGATTCTCTTCTGTTAGACTAAACAAAAGGAAATCCACCTGAGACTGAGAGGAGACACCAGTCTCCCTTTTAACAGCTTCACTTCTGAATCACCCTTCCATCCCCTTCCTTCATCTCCCTCCCTGTAGCACGGGTTCCACGCTAAAGCAAAGTGAACACAAACAAAGGACACCTGTTCCCAGCCCTACCAAAGAGAGAAAAGCTGCTAGTGCCTAAAGGCTAAAGCTGAGCCGAAAGTATTATGGCTACAGGTGGTGTCTAGGCTGCAGATACCCCTGTGCAAGGGAAATACGAGCATATTGCACAATGCCAGTAAATAACAACTGAAAAGTAAGTGACATCACAGGAGGGCGGCAGGGGGAAACCAAGGCACGACTGTCACCACTTGTCTGCGCATATAGGTTACCTTTTCGGGATGTACACAAAGGTTCTTTTAATACAGAATATAAAAACAAAGTAAGAAAACCTGGCAATTTGCTGTCAACACTTACAGCAGGCGACCACACTCTCCCCTCACTTTTTACAGAGCTGACAGAAATTCTTTTTCTGAATTCTTTTTCGTGGTCATCACTGGTATGAGCGGAGGAATGCTTCTTGTAGCATGCCCTGGAGATCAACAGTCCCAGGCTATTCAGACCAGTGAGTCCTTTCCAGAGATGAAACTCCCCACAGACTTCTCTGTAACCATCACCCTCTTTTTCAGCTTGAGTGGCTTTTCTTCCTGCGGCTGTGGCAGAGTGGCAGAAAGGAGTTGGGATGGCTCTCTTGCATGTCCAGCACTTCCTTTCTCACTGCTAGTGATTCAGAGGATTAAAGCAGCAGGATATAAAGCAACAGATGGGGATTTCATTCATTCCCTGTGCTTTGAAAAGAGACTCTGAGGAATATATCCATTGTTATTATTGTGACCTTCACTACACTGCATGCAGATTTCAGTTTGAGGTGGGAAAGGGATGTCTATGGGTCCGAGGCTATGGCCACCACTGTGGAGAGAAACACTGGGATGATAATTTATCCACATTATTCAAGCAAAAAACTGGCTTGTAGAAAAGGTCAGAGCACTGAACATGTAAAAGATACTCCTTTATCTCCATCTCTTCCCCTTGTCACTGGGATCCAGGGCAGAGGAGCAGAAGCAGAGGGGGTGGGAGTAGGAGAAGTGAACCCCAAGTATTTCTCTTGTGATGAGTTGCTGACATCTCAGGCCTGCCCCTGATACTGGGAAAAAAGCCAACAAGCAAACAGAAAAGAGAAGCAAGAAGTTGCCTGAGGGAGAAGCAAGGCCATGGCAGTCAGTGTCCTGGCTCCCACGCTGCCTGAAGCTGCGGAGGAGGAACCAGCCAGCTCTGAGATTGCTGGTGTGATTTTTGGACTTATTTCTGTGGCAGAAGAGGAAACTACAGCCTTTCAACCTCTGATCAGTGGGGCAACCTTGTGTGGGTGGTCTCCCAAGAGGGAAGAGAGAATTTCCCACAGCGCTTTCTCTTCCCATGTTGCTTGCCAGAGGGCACCCTGGGCAAATCCAGGGCTTCAGCCTCAGGACATGGAATGAAAGAAACAGCCTCCAGAAGTGGTCTCATTCTTGTTTTAACAGAGACTAAAGGGAAAGGTTAGTCCCAGGGAAGCTTTTGCTTCTGGGATTCATAACTTGGGAATGCTGTGAAGCTTTCAGAACCTGGATGTGAGAGAGAACGTTAGCTTTTCCAGAGCCTTCGTTTTTAATCTCCACACATAAAGAATTGGGTCAGTTGTGCATGGCCAGAGACAGCAGTTCCCCTTGCACTGTAGCTTGCATACTGGAGATAACACTTCCTATAAATCAAGACAGCCTTTAAAAAAAAGACAAAAACCATGAAGTTCAGCTTGCCAGGAAACTGTTATCGTTCATGTGTATTTTTTTTAGGTAAAAAATAAATTTAATATCCACATCCCGTTTTGTCAATCTTTTAAAATCCCTGACAGGGATGTGAATGTTGTTCAAGAGCTATTACATGTCATGATGATAATTTGTTCCTTTTGAAGAGGGTGATGTCTAAGTCATTTTTGATGATTACATTTCCTTGGTCTGTATTTATTCGAAAGACACTTTTCAAACCTGAGAATTGTTTCCAAACAGTATGCATAAATGATTAGTACTGCTTTCAGTCGTGCAGTTTGATACCTTTTCCTTTTAGACGTTAGTATAGATGTGAAGACTATGCCCTACTTGGTGCATAAAGAACACAACTGCTGCAGCAGATAAAAGATACAGAATGATTTAAAGATAAAACCAGTCAGTCACTTCCAACAGAATCATGGTTTGAGTTGGAAGGGCCTTTAACAATCATCTAGATGCAGCCCTGCTCCCCCCATCATAGGCAGGGACAACTTCCACTAGAGCAGGTTGCTCAGAGTTCCATCTGACCTGGCCTTGAGCACTTCCAGGGATGGGGCATTCACAGTTTCTCTATAAGGTCTCACGGTAATCTTCTCTTTTCCAGGCTGAATAGCCCCAGCACTCTCAGCCTGTTTTCACAGGAGAGGTGTTCTAGTTCTCTGATCATATACCTGGCCCTCCTCTGGACTTGTTCCAACAGGTCCACATCCTTCTTATGTTGGGGACCCCAGAGCTGGACACAGTGTTACAGGTGGGGTCTCACAAGAGCAGAGTAGAAGGACAGAATCGTCTCCCTTGACCTGCTGGTCACACTGTGCACTTTCAGATTCCTTAGATGTTCTTGAGCCTGATCTTCTCCTACAGCTGAAAGTTCTTCATTCTCTCAGTCCCTGTCTTTGTCTTCTCAACTTGGGCAGTGTGGCTGGAGCACTTGCCAGTGAAGACTGAAGCAAAAGAATCATAGAGTACCTCAGACTTCTGCATATTCCAGGTAACTAGGTGTCCCATTTCCTTCTGGAAATGAGCAACATTTTCCCGAATCTTTGTTTTATCACTGACATATCTGTAGAAGCTTTTACTGTTGCCCATGACATTCCTGGCCAGATTTAATTCTATCACAGCTTTAGCTTTCCTAACGTGATCTCTGGCAGCTCAGATAATTTTTTTGTGTTCCTCTTAGACTACGTATTCTGGCTTCCACCCTCTGTAAGCTTTCTTTTTGTGTTTGAGTTAGTCCAGGAGCTCCTTGTTCATGCACACATGCCTTCTGGTGTTCTTGCCTGGCTTCCTCTTTGTTTGGATACCTGGCTCCTGAATTTGGATGAGGTGATTCTTGAGTATTAACCAACTTTCTGGGGCCTCTCTTTCCTCCAGGAATTTGTTCCCTGGTACCTTACCAAGCAAATCTCTGAAGAGGCCCAAGTCTGCTTTCCTGAAGTCCAGGATAGGGACCTTGCTCTTAGCCCTCCTCACTGCTGTGAGGATCTCAAATGCCACCAATTTATGGTCACTGCAGCCAAGGCTGCCCTTGATCTTTACATTCCCCACCAGTACCTCCTTTTTGGTGAGAACGAGGTCCAGCACAGCACCTCTTTTCTTTGGTTCCTCTGCCACTTGGAGAAGGAAGTTGCCATTAGTGCATTCCAGGAACCTCCTGGATTGCCTGTGACCTGCTGTGTTGACCCTCCAACATTTAGGTTCCCCATTAGGACCAGGGCCTGTAAATGTGAGGCTACTCTTATCTGTCTATAGAGTGCCTCAGACACTCAATCTTCCTGGTTGGCAGCCTGTAGCAGACCCCCCACTATAAAGTCACCTGCCTCTGCCCTCCCTTTGATCCTGACCCACAAGCTCTCTGTTGTGTTCTCATCCATCCCAAGGCAGAGCTCTGTGCACTCCAGCTGATCACTGATGTAGAGGATGACACGCCTTCATTGTTCCCCCTGCCTGTCCTTCCTAAAGAGCCTGAATCCTTCCCTCCCAACACTCCAGCTGTAGGAGCCATCCCACTACTTCTCTGTGATGCCAGTAAGATCACAGTCCTGCAGATGTGAAGAATAAAATCAGTCAGAGCTCTGGGTTATCAAATCCTCCAATACTTTACACGAGTTAAGGGTGTGGTGTTGAGTAGCAGAATGTCGTGTAAGCCACTGCTGGGTAAGTAAATATCAATCCTTCAAACATGAGATTTCCTGTTTTGAGCTTCATTCTGTCACCTACATGTGACATAGTCCTACTTCGCAGCTGCTATGCTAGAGACCTTAAATTATCTTCCAATTTTTCAAATTAAAAAGAAACTCAGTTTGTTTAATTGTTTAATGTTTCTCTAAAGAATCTGTGCATTTTATACCAGGTTCACCAGAATAAATGTTTATCTCAGTCATCTGCCTTTGAAAAGAAGGTTCTGCGTCATACCAGTATGGAAAATATTTTGTGAGTGCTGCAATTTGTTTTCCAGCTAAGTGACAAGCAGCATTTGAGTTTTGGTAAAATAGGTGTATATGGTTTCATTGTTGTCAATTTTTGTTTTATTTTAATACTCCATTATTAGTGTCCTTTACCATCTGACAACAAGAACGGAACAACTTTTCTTGAGAGAAGACCTTTAGATTCCCTTTATCTACTTCAAACAATAATTAAAGTTACAGTGAATTGTCAAAGCCAAAGAATCATTGTCTTTTAATAAAACATATTATGTACTAAAGTCTGTATAGCTCCTATGCTCAGACACATTTTAGACTTGGATCTGTTTGGGAAAAAAGTAGGAAACAGTTGCTGCACAAATTATGTTTCAAAAGAGATGTGTTTGAGTAGAGGGGCTGATTTTTAAGTGCGCAACAACCATAAGATGCATGTGAAATGAATACCAACTCATTTTATCTTTGTCAGCACTAGAAGCAGTGTATTTGGTAGCTTTTATAGTATTTGCTGTTTTTTTCACCAGAGTTTTCATCTCTGCAGATCCTGTTCCTGAATCCATTCTTTCTCCTCCCATATCTGATTTGACACCTGTTTCCAAATGAAATATGCCTTCTATCCTTTGGTTCTTGAGTGGCTTATCTTTTCCTTTTACCTTTTTTATTATTTATGTCTGGAAAGTGTTTGGGAACAAGGGGACAGAGTTTCTTCACTTGTTGCTGGGATATTTAGGTAATGGGCATTTAAGCAATTGTTCTTCTGAAATGCAGAAAAGGTCTTGTATTTTGTCTCTTCTGTTGGTGACGATGTGTCTTGAAATTTACCTTATGCCTCAGTCCTTTTGCATGACAAGTTGTGGCTGCAAAGCTGAAGGGAGAAAGCACATCCTGCAATTTTACTGCAGAGGACAAAAGAGCAAATGTCTCAAATCAGAGAAGTACTGAGAGGCCACCATTATGCATGGAGATGAGGAATGGCACAGCTGGAGACATGCATACAGTTTCAGACGGCACTAAAGTGTTTATCCTCGGGTTGGTGTGAGGGTGGAGGGAAGCACTGATGTGACATTTTTATTATTCTGGTAAATCTATTCCTAGTCCTTTGGCCTTCTTCTTCCTTGAAAGAAACTAAATATGTCCTTCAAAGGTCCACTGTTCATCTATTTAAAATGAATTATAAATCCTTTCCTGAATTTGGGCTTGCATCAGAAATGGGCTAAGAGAAGAAATGAACCAGCTCTGTGAGACAAAGCAGATAAGAGTCTGTAAAACAGGTACCCCATTATAATTACTTACTGTCTTCTAAAAGCAGTAACAGTGTATGAGTTGTCATCCTGATGTTCTTAGACTGTCAGTTTGGCTCTAACTAAGCTACCATTTAAGGCCAATTTGTACAGGGGGTAAGAGACTTATAAAAATAATCAACACTAGCTGCTTCCATCTATCCTTTTCCAGTGAATGTTTTTCTATTGAATTCTTACTGATATTTTTTAGCAATTTTCTAGTGAATCTTTTTGAATTTTTTAAAGAACATATTTATTTGTTCTGTCAAATTTGCTTGTTAAAGACACTGTTTAATTTCATGGACCACGCTGGAAAAATGTCTGTGAGTGCAAGCGAGGACTCCAAGTCATAGATGCTTTTATAATCAGCTAAAAAGGAACAAATGCACACCTCCAGAACTGAAAATTTCAATACCTCTTCTGGCAGTTCATGCAAGGCAGTATCATTTTTTGAAAGCATAATAGTATTTCTAAAATCCAATTAAAGATCTTACTTTCAAGATATCTTATTTTCTGTTCCAAATAATCTGCAATCTACAGTATAACTTTGTCATCCATAAAAACCCCTGAAATTAAGAGAAACATTATATGATCCTAGCATCTATTATGCATCTCTTTATTTGTTGAAGACTTGCTGTAGAATCTGCTTGTTTCCAAGGAATGAAAATTGCTTATTATCCCTTATAATGAAAGAGAATGTCGTCATCTATAATTGTTACTTTAGGATACTTACTGTACCCTTCTATTATAAAAGCATTGGAATAAAAAAGGTTCAGTAAAAGAAGCAGCTCTTAAAAATTTTCTTAAATAAAAGAGGGATTTGTTTGCCAGATTTCTATGTCTTTGACAGCAAAATACACTGGAACAAGTTTCTTAATTGACAGGTTGTAACCCAAAAGTGAATGCTATTTAATGAATGCAATTCAAGAGTATTAAAGTTATTTTTTCAATGATCAGAGAAGTGTGCTTCTATATATACACCTAAGTATATAAATGCACCCACCTGTCTGAGTGTGTAGGCGTATTTTATATGCGCTTATTGCTTTTTTTAACACAGAGCTTTTGCAGTATCTAGACATTTTTTCTAGTCTGCTCCTGTTTTATTTCTCTGATTAAACTCTTGCAAGATAATCTTTATAGGGTAAGAAGGTTTGCTTTAACACCGTCTGCCTAAATATGACAGTTCTGTAAACAGCAGCTGTATGTGGTCAGTCACGAGATCTAGAAATCAAAACTATATGGGCCATAGTCACAGCTCACGAGACAAACGTGACATGCTGGAAATTGACTGCCAGACAGCCTGGATTTGATAAGTTGCACTAGACTGTATGTCACACTTTCTACAGCAGTAGCATTTCACACACACGCACAAGTGTTTATACAATTAAAAAAAAAAAAGAAAAAAAAGGAAAAAAGGAAAGAAAAAGAATGAAAAAAAGAAACCTACTCTGAAAAAAAGATTAAAATCATTCAACTAGAATGACATTCTTAGGAACAAATGTTTCAAATGTTTGTGCCTAAAGGGCTAGAAAACAAGTTTAGACCTAAACCCCCGTGAACATCAGGTATTCAGAGCTGTTAGCTCTTTCCGCAGTTGCAGAAATGAGCTTTAAAGATGTGACTGCAGTCAGCCAGCAACAATTTATGCCTACATGGAAGAAAAAAGCTCAGCACTGGAACAGTGAACCCAAAAAACTACAAAATGAAGAAAATGAGAGCTTTTCTAATAAGGAAAATAATAGTGAAAAAGAGTATTAGAATTGGTATCAGCAATCAGTATAGGAGTTCATAAAAAAGTCTCCTGGTATCAGTCATGGATTTTTCATCTAAGCCAAGATAGCTTTCATCCATCTCACTGACGTGTCCTGCCAGGCTCAGGCTAACTCAGCCTCTGTTTTGGATATCATTGCAGGGATGTGAGACTTGAGAAAGAAGGCTTCAAGGTGGTTGCAGATAATTTCTAAACACACACACGTGCAAATCCCCTATGGCTAGCAGGTGTAGCATGTCCCTGCAAGCACACAGGCACAGCTGGGAGCCTGCTTTTGACTTCTGTCTATGCCTAATTAAAATTATGCTAATTCTAACAACAAGATTACAACTTTGTAAAACAAAGCAAATAAATGTGTTTTCTGCAATGCTACTTTATTCATCTATTGCTTCTCTTCACCTTCTGACAGACAATAATGGGAAAGGTCTGATGGACAATAAAGGAAAAGTGAAACTGTCCATGGCAGTTCTTCAAACATTTTTGTAGGGCTTTCAATTTAAAAAACACCCATGCTTTTCTGGGATATTCACATCCCATTTTTTTTCCAAATTACAGCCTAGGGAAGGTGAAAATCCCAAAACCCTCAACCACATTGCTGCTCCTGCTGTATTCAATATCTTTGCGTGCAATAATGAGCTTTCAAAACCATTTTAGCCATTCTTCCCATCTGTATGGAGATCCTAATTCATTGCTTTTGTGGTGTGCAGGAATGCTGTTGCTTTGTGAGGAGCTAGAAGATAGTTCCCCTGGTGCAGGAGTTGACAAGAACTTTTGGGTCTCCATCTAATTAGGCTGTACACTGCTAGGAAGTAGGCACCATGCTGTGCTTGCTTGTTTGCATCAAGTCAGACACACTCCAGCACAGCTCAGGTGTTTTGTAAAATGCAGCTATAAACCATTTTTTTCCTGAGATGGTGCTTGGTGAGGGTGAGGAATGAGAGAAATGATTTGGTCTCATAATTCACCAGTCTTAAAGAAAAGAAGGAAGATTCATATTTCAGCATTTAAATCGTCATAAGTCGTAAAGCTTGGATACCTTTAATTTATAGCATCTCTATTGTTTTATTTGGGAATTAAACAGGAGGGATCTTGTTTGTAGTGTGGCCACGGCTATGAAACTGATCTTCAAGGGGAGGTAGTCTTGGCAGAAATTGCAGCAACAGAATGTATATTCCCTCTCTGTAACCATTTGATGTTATGAAAACTGGATGCTGTACCTGTGATGATAGAAAAGTCCATAATTTTGAGATAGTCCCAGCTCAGCCCTTGTGTTTTCTAGTATTTCAGCCTGCAGTCTGTGCTCAGAACTGGAGTCCGCAAACAAATGGAAAGTAGACTGTAAAACAACTGGAAATTTTGGAATAAAAACCTTAACTTCATCCTTCTCCATGTATTTGACTGTTTTGTACTACTACCTGCTTACAGCTGCTGTCAGCTCTTTTGCTGGATATGTGCATTCAAGAGCACTCTTGTTGTGTTTCATTTTTTTCCCCAAAATGATAACTCGGTGCTGGGACTGAGGAAGGTCAGGAAATACAACCTTTTGTAGTTTGTGCACACGCACACAAAATTAGCCCGCACCCACACAGACTGCAAGCACAACGTGCCTTTATTGCAATCTGAATTTGAATCCTTGGATGCAAGGGCCATCTCTGTGCTGTCAGCCCATGGCCTCCAACACTGTGTGGTCAGTGGCTCTCACAGGTGGCACACGTTTGGCAGGACCCTTCACAAGCACTGCTGTGGCTCCATGGCTTCAGGAAGCTCCTGCAAGTCCCTAGTTTGGCTGAGAGCTGCAAAGCAGATGATCCTCTGGCTTTGTTCCTCATGGGGGCTTACAGAGTTTTTCCAGCTGTCTGGATGCTGACATCTTGGAAATACCCACAGAGTTGGTCTTTAGGCATCACAGATGTTGTGAATCCCACCTCACATTGCTCCTATATCCAGGGGATTTTCACCAGGCTCTGGGAGAGAGAAGGATTTGTTATAATTAGGGATGCTCTGCTACAGTTTATGCCGTTTAGTTGCCTTCAACCAAGGACAGAAGGGAGGGTAATGAATCCTAATCCTGTGACCTGGAGGAGTTATTTCAGAAGGAGAGGGTGGAAATTTGGTTAAATTTTAATTTTTGAGAGTGGCAAGGGAATGGTCCTAATACCATCAACTGTCCCAACCTGCTTGAGCTGAGCTGTTGGGGTCCAGGTCAGTAGGTCATCTTTGACTACAAAAGAGGATCATTTCTACTGTAATGAGGCAAAGATGGCTTATTTCCGTCTAACAGATGGCCGTGGATATGAGTCATGCATCTGTCTGGGATGTATTTTTCTGAACAAAGTAATTTGACCAGCAGTTTCCAGTAGCCCCATGCTCTTCCCTGTGGCTCCAAAGTTTGCACGTACTTTATAGACTCTGACCATTTACAGTTATATCTCATTTGGGAGGAAGGAAATAAAGCATATAGTGCTAAAAACATGTTTATTTACACTTGGGAGCACCACATTGTTTCAAATCACAAAGCACAAATGTGGAACCTGCTTGAAGTTATTCTATTAGTTTTTTGGTCTTCATAGTTTTCTTTTTTTTTTTCTTTTTTCTTTTTTTTTTCCTGGCAATACTCCAAACCTGCAACAGGAAAGGAAGCAGAGGATGCTCAGACTCTGTATATTTATGGAGCTATTTGACTTTCAGCAAGTTTTTCTGAGAGTGCTAGACTTTTTGCAGATGATTTTGTATCTTCTAGTCATTCATGAGCTCTGATTGGGATCTTTGCTGCAGTGATCCTGCAGCGTGGATTACTTGAAGTCTGATAAAGTGAGCTTTTGTGTTGCGAGTGGTCCCTCGGATCTACTAGACCATGCAGAGAATTTCTCTCTGCTGCCAGTTTATGAGAAACTTGTAGAAAATTTTCTTTGAGCTTTCTACCTTTCTTCACAGTTGAGGTGAGCCACAGGATTCAAACCTGTATGTACACACTTGTACACAGTGAAACTGTTCAAGCCTTGCATCCGGAGGGAATCAGGCCAGAATGATATGATGACTCTGAGGCTGCAAGGATTTTCAGTTCTGAGATATTGCAAGCTGACAGGCTCAAAAGCAGGGTCTGTCTCCAATTTGATTTTAGAAGCTGATTTTTCTTTTGTTTTTAAGAGCTGTTTTCTGAAGGAATAATGGATTTTTAAGTGAAAATCCAACTTGATCAAAGTATTAGGTATTTTTTTTTTCCTTTTAGAATCTCTGAAAATCACCAGAGGGTTTCCCTGAGAACACAGGACTAGTCTGGGATATAGCATTAACTATTTCTTCCTTAAGCAAGTTTGAGCACTATCAAAGATAGTGAAACACCTGCTGTTTTTCAACTTCTGCTGTTAGTGGACTGAGCTTTCCTTGAGCTTAGTAGGTTAAGTGAAATAGAAACTGAAATGAGGAACAAAACAGCAACCTTTAGCATATATTAGATTATTTTGATACAGGTCTAATTGAAGAAAGAATATGAATTAGGATTCTATGTACATCCTTGAGAAGGTAATTTCAAGATGTTTGTATGCAGATTTCAAAGGCAATACAGGTTAAATGGATGCAGTGTGTACTAGTGTTCTCTCAAACTTTCAAACCTGCTGGTGATTTCAACTAGATTTGACTGTAAAGTAAAACATCTGAAGGATAATAGAGCATACAGCAGTAATTATTCAATTTCCCAAAGGTAAATATATCCTTGTGGGTAAAACTTTCCCTCCACATCCCTTTCCAGTCTTGGACTGGCATAGTTGATGAGTGAGGTGCTTTTAAACAGCACCTTCCCATTTTTTGAGTCTCCCTCTCTGGAGACGTTCCAAACCTACCTGGATTCATTCCTGTGTTACCTGCTCTAGGTGACCCTGCCTTGGCAGGAGGATTAGACTGGATGAACTCCAGAGTTCCCATCCAACCAGCTATTCTGTCCCCAGCTATTCTGTAATTCTGTGATTTTACTGTTGTTCCTGGAGCTGTGAACTTTGCAGGACCTCTTCTTACAGACAGTTGAGTCTAAGCACCTGAGTTGACAGCAGTTTCACACCAGCTGGAATAATGCTGTGGATGTAACAAAACAAAACAAAACAAAACAAATTTTTGAAATGCTTTTGATGCTTTTTGCATTTAAAAGACGACCAGCAGGTTTATCACCAAAAGCCAGATTACTTGTGGAGAAAATGCTATGGAGGAAGAAAAACGGATTGTTGTCTATATGGATTCACCTGTTTTCTGCACAGACTTTGGTACACAATGGAACATGGTCTAGGGACAGTTCTGTTACACTAGATGCTATACCAAGACAAAGTGCAAGTTCAGTTTTTTAAGGTATGCATATGTATAAATAGCCCCTGTGTCTTAGATCTGGCTAAGCTGCCTGGCTAGACATTGGCCAGACACTAGAATATGTGTGCCTTAAGCCTTGAAATCTGAACAAAATCTGTATAGTCCTAGGATTAAGTATAGTCCTTGAGATTTGTCCTTACTTCAGATTACCCTTTCCCAATTTTTATCTAGCATGAACATGCTGAGCTGCAACTCATTTCTCAGGTGCATGTGGTGCTGTAAATAAATTATCTTTATTCTCTGCTAAATGGAGCAAGAAAATCTTCAAACCTGCCTAAAATAACAACTCCTCTTTATATTCCCAGTGTGAGTTTCTTTTCATTCTGTGACAATCTAAGCTGCTTCTGCAGCTCATGTGTTAACTCCTGTTTGGCTTGTCCCCAGGGATGTTCTTTCTTTACCTCCTTTGCTATCTCCCTGCCTTTTTCTTTCTCTTTTTTTTNTTTTTCCCCCTCTTTTTGTTTCCTCTTTTTTTTTTTTTTTTTTTTTTTTTTTTTTTTTTTTTTAATTCCCTGCCTTCCATATCTTTATTTTGTCTGTGGTAACCCTTCCTGGCTCCAAACTCTTTCTATGAAGTGGTGAGCCTCTTAAACTTCAGTTTCTTCTGTCCCAAGTGTTTTCATCTCAGCAGATAACCATTAAGATTTAATTACTAACTGCTGCCTAAGTTCGAGATAGGTTGTAATGCAGACCTTGGTCAGCAGTACATGTGCATGGGGATATCCCAAAATACACTTCATTTCTTAGTAACAGCTTCATAATATCAGCCAGAGATAATAGATTGTGCACAGACTTTCCTCTGCTTAGAATGTAAACCAGCACTTCCTTGATGCCCTACAATGCAGCTATACAAACACACAGATTTTCTTCTTCCTCTAGCTCATTTGCTTAGCACTCAAGCACCAATTTAGAATGATGGATCTGGTTTTAATCCAGATGGCTTGATGTAGTGGTTTCTCCCCCTCTCACTAACTCCCTCCCTCCTCTCCTTATCCTGCAATTTGTCTGCATTGTTTGGTTCTGTTTTACAGCCTTTGCTAGGACAGGTATTTTGCTTTCTCCTTTACTGGGTATCTGACATTTGTACTGCCATTTTCTGCTGAGTCTTTCAAGTCACTCCCAGAGATGGGGTCTTTAAAGGCAGATCTGCATTAGAGAGGCACAGATTGTCTCATGATGTGGCATCACTCCTGCAGGTAGCAGGTATTTTCCTGGCAGCTTGTCTTATGCTTAGAGTGGAATAGCATAACTGATAAGGGCTAAAGATGTCAGCAATATGTTAGTAGAGCTCTGTGAAGAAACTTCTGCAGCATTTGTTTGTCTGCAGCTCTGCCCAGTATTGTAATCATGATATTGGTAATCTACTGGGCACTTCTGAGAATTAAGGAAAAAAAACCAGCAAAAATGCTCATACTCTCAAGATGTACATGTGAAGATAATGAATATTATTATCCTCTCTTTAAAAACTGAGAGGCTGTGCATAAGTGATTTACTTAGGGCCCCAAAGGAGCCTGCGTTTGACTAGGGAGCTGAACTTTAATTGTACCTGACTCTAATCCTATGTTCTGACTGCACCTCCCTCATTACCTACCTGTCCATTTTCATTAGTGCTCATATCCATCAGCCTCATTAATAAATATGTGAGGGTGTTTTATCATGGCTACTAAACAAGAGACTTAATCGAGACCTGGACTGGAAATGTTTACTTGCCTCAAACACACATTGCCTAAAATTGCTGTCATTTACCCTGAATGCCAGCTACGTTATTACATTAACCATGACTCAGTTAATGTCAGCCATTAACCTCAGGTTATGGTCACAGAATCACAAGTGACTGAACTACTGTTTTTTTAAGAGACTAGTGCCTGCAGCTGGAAATTACCATCCCCAGAGGGGACAGTCCTGTGACAATTTCAGTCAGTCCAAGTCAGCGTGTCTGTGGTTCTGCCTTCATTGGCAACTCTTGAAAGATATTTCCATTCCTTTTCTTTCACTGGCACTAGCACCTGTAAGCACTTCGGGATGAAACAGTTCAGAGAGAAAAATCCCTCTAAACATGTTTTTCTAAAATTATTCTTATTTTTAAAGGGCTGGTTTGACTCTCTGAACTGGTTTATTCTCCAGTCATTCAAGAAGCAGTGCTGGCACATCAGAAAGTACAAGATCGTGGTCTGCTCTTGTTTATGCTGTTCAACAACCTCAGCTGAAAGTCTGGTGGTTGCCCACAAGGGCTGGGAAGGTCCCAAGTCCTTACCATGCAAAATAAAAACAACTAGCTTGAACAACACTGAAAACTAGCTAGGAGTAGATAAATAATCAGTGTTTCTCACATGAAGAACATTAAATTCTTTTAACTAGCTTACTTGATGATGTGAAATCATCCTACCCTACCTACAGAACTCGTGTTGGACTTGGGAACAGTGACTGGAAAGACTATAAACCCACTTACCAGCTCCAGCTGAAGTTACTGAGTTCATCAAGGGATATGTTTGCTTGGTGATTGAAGTTTAAAACAGAAATATGTGATAGGTTAAATTGCTTCCCTTGGTTACGACCTACTCTCAGGAGCAGACTTACTACTTGCTCTGCCGCCTCTGCAACAATCTTTTGCAGGAGAGGCAGGGGATAGAGGCTGGGGAAATAACTTCCTCAGCTTACTTGAGAAGGAATCACGTACCACAGTCCTTGTCAATGGTTTAACACAGCTGCCACCTGCAGCTACTGCTGGAGAAGAAAGTCTCACTTACGGCGGGTGTATCTATGAAGGATTATTTCTGCAGCACTGAAAGCTTGAAAATACAGAGGAAAAAATGAATGCTTTTTTATTTGCTGCACAATATAATTTCAAGTTTGACTGGAATAGTGTATGAGTTTGAATCAAGTTTAGTTAGAGTTTTGGCAGAAAAAAGGGGAAAATAATGTTTACTTTTAATTTAAAAGACTTTTCTCTCTCTCTTCAGAAGATTTTATTAATCCGGCCTTCTTTGCTTATGTATTACTGCCCTAACCTTCTACCTAGGTGTATTACAGAGTTAGTTTATGAGCTCTTGTTGCAGCTGATCTATTTTGAATAACTAATGAAATACTAATTTGAACAGAAGTACCTCAATCATCCGTTGATAAATTCAGCCAGTCTTCCTTCAGTTCATTTCTGTGATTAAGGACTAAAGCTGAGTTAGAGACTAAAGAACTTTCATACCTGAATAGGAGCTTTCATTCAGCCTTAAATGAAGATTCTCACTGCAGCCAAGGGGATCTAAAAAGTGACTTGCTGACCTTAAGAACTATTTTTTCTGTTGTCCTGCACACCAAAATCAAGGTTAAACAACTGATTCTATCAAACCAAGCCAAACTAAACCAAAAGAAGCTGATAAAACCAGTGATTTATTGGAGATGCCCTAGTACCTGGATGAGGGGCTGTATAACACTTAGAAAAGTACCATAGTTTGTGGCTAAAGGAGAGGTCTGCACAGACAAGAAGAGGCCTTCAGCAGACATAACTTAGATCTGTGGAAGCTGTTGGGAAACAGGATGTCAGGGAACAGCAGAGCCAGATGCACCAGCAGTGGTGGAGAGCTGTGTGTGTGGGTGACAGCGTGGCCAGCATGGCAGTGCCCTCACACACACAGGATGCAGCCCTGTGGTACCCTAGCAAGAGCTACAAAACAGGTCCAGTCAGCCACAGTCCAGATCAATCTGTGGGTCCATAGGGATGGGATAGGTCTAGGAAATAAATCAAGGTCAGGATCAGCAAGGTGCACGGCCATTGCAGACGCACTGACAAGTAGCTCAGGCAAGGACATGAGTGTAAATGCAGCTCTGGAGCAAAAGGAGGGACGGGGACCAGCAGGTCATCCTGCACACCCCTCTGACAGTATCCTGGTCCCCGGTCCCAGGGTGGCTGTGCCATGCTAGCACTGGCTTTGAGGGCAGGCAGGGAGTCAGTGGGTGAAAAGAGCTTGCAGAGCCTGATGGCACCCTCAGGGCCAAGCACTGGATGCCAAAAATGAACCCCATAAACTCCTGGTGTAACTATGTGTTTATGTTACTCAGCTGAGCTCCCTTCTTCCCTTGACTGCTTCTGTCCTATCCCACCTCTCTGTTCAGATTTTGCCACCCTCAGCTGTGCTACTGCAGGCTGGGGTGCCAGGCTCTCTAGCAGGTTCCTGAAGCCTTGCAGGTTAAAAAACACAACGTGCCAAAACAACAACAAATAATTTCACCAAACCTTTCAAATCTCCTCAGGTAGATATACCTAATTGTTGGGAGGATTGTTGGGAACATGGGAACTAAAGTTGTCTTCGCTGCCAAAGCAAACATGCAGTCAAGACAAACCATCAGTCACAAGGCAGGTTGTTTGTGGATTTTAGCCTCCTAATATGGATATTTCTCTTCTTGTAACACTTACTTCATGTGTTTAATTTGAGAGTACATAACCTGCTCACGTTCTTCATCAAAGTGTCTTCATCTACTTAGAAGAAAACTACATTAAAAACCCCCCAAACCAAACCAATAAAGCAAGGCAAAACAAAATAATAATGAAAAAAGCATAGGTGGGCATTTGCAATAGATTGTTTCCTTCCTCTGCCTCCAGTGGTGTTTTCAAGTCCATGAAATGTATTGCAGTGCTTCAGGTCACTTTGCTTAAGCCACCTTCCATAACATTACACAGTAAATGCAGGAGACTAATAATAACATGGACTAATGATTAACAGAGGGATTTACTTTAGAGGGTACATAGAAACAAGGTGCTTTCCTAGGATTGTGCTGAGGAAAAGATTAATTTGACATATAAATCTATTACATAACTTAAATGTTCTGCATTATCACTGCTAACAGTAAAGACAACAACTTTACTGTCTGAAGTTTTCTCTGTCACTGCACAGTAATTATCTGACCCATCTCTAAGGTCACTGTTTACTGTGGTTGTATTTCAAGTTGTTTGAGACTACTGTAATTATTAAATGCATTAGAGCTGCATAGACTTTTTTAGTAGGAACTCCACAAAAACCAGGACCCAAGTGCTTTTATGGCCTCAATATCTATAAAACTAACAAAATACTATTTTAATCCCAAAAATCTGCCAGAAAGAAAGCTCTAGTTTTAGCTATGTCTTGTAGTCCTGAAAAAGTTTTCTTCTTCTTATCAAGGCTGCAGAATGCACACAGCCGTAGATATGCTTGACGTTATCTGTAGGAGGATAAAAGCCCACACAGCAGCTACTCTGTGCTGGACAATTTTGAAGCTGTTGGGAACGGTTTCTGTCCTTTCAAAGTATTAACAGCATGCACATCAGGGGCTGTGGTACTGTCTGGTCTAATTTAATCACTGTAATGGGGAAGATAATCTTTCAGACTACCACACAGCGTGGGATTTGGGTCTGGCACCCTTCAGTTTCGAACATCAGTGCTCCAAGACAGCATCCCTTACAAAAATAGAATGCAAATATAAAGAAAGAAACAGAGCTGATTATCATAAATTCAAGAACTAAAAATGAGCAGTAGAGAAAAAAGGAAAAAAAAAGAATTACATGGCTCAATATTAAACTGAATGTTGTTCAAGATTTTACTAGTCAAACAAAATTTTTCCTTTTCCTAAGGCCTTTATAACAGGGAAAGTATTGTTAAAAGGTTTCATGAGGTAGAGTTAAGATATCTTATGATTTGTGATTATTTTCTCTTTTTCCCCCTCCCCCCCAACCCCAAAAATCTGTAGTTACAGAGAATAAGACATTCACTGAAGAAACAAGTGAAGCTTTATTAGGTAACAAGTGCTGAATAATATATGTTGAAGTCCAGTGTAGAAATATGTGCTGTATTTTAATATGCATAAAGCTTTTAACTTGTGGAGTGGCATTTAAAAATCCCATATTAATAAACAAGTTTCCTGTCATGGAATGGGTATAATCACAGTCTAACATTTTTTATGTAGCTTGCTTAACTGTGGCTAGCATTCAGATGCCTGTTTGATAGATGGCTTAGAAATTATGTAGATGTTTCTTTTAGGCAATAAGATGTCTAAGGGTCTTTTAAAGTTTCTTTGTTAAAGGAGGCAGGTTTTTGTCGACTCACTGCCATGGTAGCTAATTAACTAACATCCATTGAAAACATTCAAGTTGTCAATAAAATGCTTAATTTGGATTAAAAAAACCTAAAAAATGTTTATGCTCTCCAAAGCTTTCCTAAGGCATCAATTAGTCAAATAAAAGCTACACAGCTTTGTTTCTTGCCAGTTGCCCATCAAAACTGCAATGAAACCACCTCAATGGATAAGGGCAGTTATCTGTATGAACTCCCCAAATCACAGAAACTTACAATCACAGAAGCAGGGAATGATTGGGGTTGTAAGAGAGCTTAAAAGATCCATCTAATTCCAGTCCCACTGCCAAGGGCAGAGAAACTTTCTACTAAAAGGTTTCTTAATATCTGATCTAAACCTACTCCAATTTCAGTTTAAAGCTGTTCCTCCTTGTTTTGTCACTACTTGCCCTTGTAAAAAGTCCCTCTACGGTTCTCTTTTAGCCGTTTTAAGTACTGAAAGGTGCTCTAAGGTCTTCTCAGAGCCTTCTCTTCTCCAGGCTGAACAAGCCCAACTCTCTCAGCCTGTGGCCTGAGAGAGGTGCCCTGTCCTCTGATCATTAATGATTAGGAGATATTCATATTATAAACATTGGTACATAAGAGATATTTTATATCTGTAGATGTAAAGCAGAAAACTAGACCTAGCTTTTTGCATTTCAGACATTTGGAACAATGATATCTGAGTTTAATGTTAACATTTATTTATTATGCCAATCACACGTTTCAGAGTGGGACAGCTCCCACATCTTGCAGAAAAAGGTGACTATGAGCTTTAAAAGCAGAGACATCCCTTCAAATTAGAAGTACTCAAGTACATGTATTGCTGTGAACAAGTTCACTTCTCTTGAGGAAAAATAGAGCCATTATGCATATATAGGGGGTGATAGAATGACATTTAAGGTCAAGACTGTGGATTACTTCACTGAAAACTGCATTTAATCAAGAGGTTTCAGTGGCAGAATTTGTCATGGAAAGACCACTTCTCCTCCAACATCATCTTTTTATGTACCATTTTTTATCAGGCTAATTTCTGATGATTTTGCCAGGAAATGCATTTTCCTTTAGGCAACCTCTCCCAGCAGTGGTCAGCACATATCACACCAGAGCTGAAAAAGCCAGACGGTTTATCATAAAATCAGAACTGTAGTATAGTAAGTATTATGTATGTATTATACCAAGGTTGGGAATGCAACAGACACTATATTAAAATGTGTAATTATTTTATTGCTAAATCCTCATTCTAGCAGGAAAAGGCAAGAAAAAAAATTAGTTTAATTTATTCTGAATATTCAGTATTTTTCTACTTTAGAAACTGTGCTCATAAAATTAACGAAGATTAAACTCACTCCTAAAATTCTCCTTTTAAATTTGGAATTGTATGTGCTATCACAAACTTTGAGCCAAAACTTTAAGGATGTCTTGATTAAAAAAAAATAAATTAATCAGAGCTGTGAAAAATCTTAAGCAATAAAATGCTAAATAGAATATTTAAAAATATTACACAGTTATACAATATTATTATTAAACCTAGATATATTATTCTCACTGTGCACTGTAATTGTTATGTTTCAAAATAATATGAAAACAATTCAATTAAGAAATTATATAGATTAAATGAAAATGTTTAAAGCCCACATTAATATTTTCCCCAAAATGTTTTTTATTTGCTTAGACAGGCAGTCATACTGAGGGTTTTTTTATCAGAATTATCTTTTTGGTGCATTTTCAATGCATTGAATACCTTACCCAGGATATAACTAGTGATGCCACATATGTGTTAGGGAAAGACAGCAAAGAAGAAATTCAATTCACCATTCATCCTGTCCCCAGAATTTCAGCTGAAGATCAGCAGAGCTAGCTAGCAAGTACACGCTGGAGGAGATTCAACCTGTGACATCACTGCTATTTCAGACCCCAGCCTTCCCCACTAAAGCTGAACAAGAAAATTCATGACAATTTTACTGTCAAAAAGAAGACTTGGATTTTTTAACATATACTAACAGGGGCATATTATTAAATATACATATAGCTATTAAGAGCTGAGTTTTCAAAGTAGTAGGGATGTCTTGAATATAGCTCATGGAATTATAGCTGGCATAATTTTTTCCTCTGTGTTCCACCTGGGCTGGCTTGCTCATGTATGCAGTGTATATATATATATCTCCAAATTATAGCAATGTATTTGCATTCCAGTAGTGTTACTTGAACAATAAAATATTATTCAAGGTGAAGAAGAATATCCTATAGCCCATATTGAAATACACAGCTAATTTTAGGATGCATCTCTCTCTCCTTATCCTTTTGAACTTCATATTTACAGTGGGACAAAAACATGTACATGTAAATCAGGACCATGAGTTACTGTATCTGTGGGGAAGGAACTGTTTCTAGTTTTATCTTTGAATAAATGAAGGGGTCCTGGCACAACCCATGAATGCTCCTTCTATATTAATAAATGCCCTTTTGTTCTTGCTCTGCCTCACGAGAGTTTTCTCAATCCATCAAAGTTCGGACCCAAACCCTGCCACCTCACAGTGCAGAACATTAAACAGATATTTATGGCCAGGGCAGAGTACCTATCACTGGTGTCTGGTGTGCCTGGCACATGGTACTAAGTCATTTATATTGGAACTTACTACTCACCCAGAAATTTGGTTGCTATATGTTGATACTGAGATTCACACATTTCCTACTGTCTGCATTGTGTAAATACTACTTTTTTTAACTTCCCTTGGTAGATGTCCATCTCCTGCACAGGGAACTATCTCTGTCTATGGTAGAGAAGTCATGTCAGAGGCATGGACAGGAGAAGGATAAAAAGAAGTTTTTTTGTGTTGATTTCAGCTCTTTGGGTCAGTGATGGATGAAAAGGCAGCTAACACAAATTATCATAGCAGCTGAGGGAGTTGCAAATATTTTCACACCAATCCTTCTTTCATCTGCAAAGAAAGAGATGGTTGGGCTTAAAAAAGAATGAAAATAGAAGTAATCTTAAGGAGTTTCAGCAAATCTTAGTTGAAGGAAAACTGCAAAAGTAGGACAGAAAGCTGCTGTGGTATTATCAAAAAGTGATGCTGTCATGATCGCACACCAACTTCTTTCTGCTGAAGTGAAAAATTGCTTGATTCTGATGGCTGCAAAATATTCAAATTATCAGATTTGGTTTAAAAACAAGCAAAAACATCCTGCTTCCAATAGAAGCAACTACACAAGTTGTGATTTGAAACTAAATATGTATGGACATTTTCATACAGTGTATGTGCCGGCTGCTGTTAGCAGTCGTGGTGACGTACTGGGCCCCGTGGGAAGGCCATTGCATGGTTTTGTTAGGGGAGAAAACACAAGCCATATCTATGTTTGTGACAATTCCCAGCTGGCTTCCCTGCTAGTGACAGAAATAATTAGCATAAATAGATTTTTAGTTCTTTAACGCCTCTGACAGTATATTGCACTGAGAATACATTTCCAGAAAATCATATAGCTTGTTATAACTTTTTTATGTTTCATACGTGATTTATTACTACTTATTATTTATTATGATTTTTTCTATTGTGAATATATTTGCACTGAAATACTCTTTAGGGAAGGGTTGCCTCAAAGTGGAAAATGAAGTAACTGCAAAGTGACTGCTCCCAGTACAGAATATACCAATTATGTAGTCAGAATACATCTATGGCAATTCAATGTATAGCTTTGTGTTTTGGCTTACTTCCTAACCAGTTTCTAACTATGGAATTAACATGTTCAATGGTGGGGCTGCCTGTCAGCTGTGATGTTCAATACGGCAAAGGTCTGATCTGATTAAAAGCTTTCACCTGCAATCTTTGTGTGTGCCATGAATGCACTCATCAAACCAAGCCTCCCTGTGTGTGCAGAATAAATAGGAATAATTAAATGGTTGCAAACAACTGATGGAGAGGTGGTCAAGCAAGTGTAAAATGACAGATTATTTCTCAAGAGTGTGATTCCATATATATGGCATATATAAGTGGGTATGAACACCCTTTATCACAGGAAGGACACTAAGTATGGCTGACTGAACCTTCAGCTGTGTGACAGACCTGGTTTTTCATCTCCATCACAGAATGCTTTGTGATACCTTCATGCTGGAACCTTTTCTGGTGCTGGAAAAATACAGTGTGTTACTCTCTACGTGCTCTTTGACCAGTGATGATGAAAGTGTCTATTGTACTATCTATTCACAACATGCACTTAAAGCTGGAATCGTTTATATATTGGCATCACTTTGCAACCAGAAGTTATAGGCAGGTAGCTCTTAGGAAAGAAAATTCTTTCTATAAAAGTCAAGATTTCAGGAGCAGAAAGACAAAGAAAACAGAGGAATTTGCTCTTTAACTGTCCTTGTCCATTACACAACTGACATTAAAGGTACAGATTTATTTATCTGAAAAATCTGACAGTTAAAAATGACAATGTTGAGGGATTTGATATATATGGACAGGTTCACTGGTGTTCTTTGGTTGCTTTCTGCTATTCCAGTAATACAGCAGAGCCATAAACTCAGCTGGATTTTTGTTTGCTAGAGCAATGAAAAAGGGGCCAGGGTGTCCCTGGGAAAATGGCTCATATTCTGCAGCCGAGATTCTCAACAACAGGAACTTAAATCCACATTTAGGTGATTAAATAAGTGGCCTTCTTTTCTGAAGTGCTGAGCCTACTTGTGTCCCACTGAGCCACTAAAGAAACTTGACTTTAATAGTTTCTGATGTGCAAGACTCTACCAGTAGTGCCTTCACCTGTGGAATGAAGGACTGGTTTGGAGATGGGGCTTGTGTAGATATAGTGGAACAAGTTTTCCAAACTGCTGGATGAGGTGTAGTCCTACACCCAGAAATGCATGGAGAAGGGATGATTAGGTGACAAATGCCTGGCATTTGAGAGGTAATAGTCCTGATTCAATGCTCAGCAGCCTGAAAATCAGAATGTGCCTGTGTGGGCCTAAAAATTATTTGACAAGATGTCGTGGTTTGACACTGGCCCAACACCAGGCACCCA
>VZTH01015261.1:0-28803 GCA_013397815.1 Aleadryas rufinucha | reverse complement strand
AGCTTCCAGCAGCTTCCTCACAGGAACCATCTTTGCAGCCCCCCTGCTACCCAAAACCAGGCCATGCAAAACCAATACACAAGAATAATTAATCCTAATAGAAATAGACATACTGTTAACAGCAAATTGTCACTTCTTGAAAGTTGGACAAGAAAATGCAACACTACATCCACGTCTTTGCATCTTCTGTCCGTTTTCTAGCTCTGCTCCTTATTGTGTTTATTTCTGTGAGGCAGGCAAGGATTTTTCTTTATTCCAGAGGAAGCATTAAACTGCACCTCACTTTGACCAAGAAAGAAATGGGCATTGCAAAAGCAGAGAAAAAAAAGGTAGTTTAGATTTTGGATCTCTTCCAAATTTGAAAGTAAATCCTTTGGTAGGGAATGTAGATGGGGGAAAAAAAAAGGCAAAAAATATGGCAACAGTGCTCCTTCAAAATGATTAATTATTTTTAAACTCTCTACTTCGGGAGTGCAATGCACTGTTATTAACTTTTGGGGTCAAACTAGATAGTTGGAAGCAGACTGGTTCTGAAACAGATTTCTTACAGCCAAATCAGAAAGGTTTGTTGCAATATAAACTTCTTGAACTACTGAACTTTTCCTCCTATACATTAAGGGACCAGATTTGAAATTTGTTCAGATCAGTACAGAACAATAGACTTCAGCTCAGCACAATTTATTTATGTCAGCTGAAGATATGATTTTCTCTGCTAATTTTTCTGGTTCCTATCAGTGAAAATGGACTCATGATCCAAGCATTTTAGAATTTAAGCAATGCAGCCTACATAGGAAGATTAATGTTGCAGCCAGTCTTCTGCTATTAGCAGAAGACACAGGATGTTAATTTACCTTGATTTTCTATGGATTTGTGAGGGAAAGCAGAAATTTTTCTTCTGTCTTCAATTTAAAAATAATTTCTAATTTTCAATATCATGGAATAATTTTTAACTCAAAAGGAAATGAGACATCTTGATTTGCCAAAATGCACAATAAATAAGAGGAAACTGTAAGCACAAAACACCATAAATGCAGTCTAGATTTCAAGTATTTCCTTTAGCTATGATTCAATAAGTCAAATGGTTATGTTTAATTTCACTGCTTTAATCTAATAGACTGTAACTTAAAAACTGAGTTTATCACACTAGCCTGTCACTGAAGCAAAATCTAGTATGGTCATTCTAGTTCAGGAGGTTAAGATAAGGGCCCCGGGGTTGTTGAAACAAATGCATTACAAAATGGAAATGATTCTCTGCTGAAAAATTCCTGGAGCAATTTTTATGCTTATCTGGGAAATCACAAACCAGAATGATCAGAAGCTAGTAAATGGACTAGAGCATAGTCAATCCTAAACTGAACAGAACTTAACCCACTCCCCCCAACCTAAATCCCCACCTAAACTGGCCTCCCCACCCCAAACCAACCCTTTCACCCAGTGTCTTCCTTCTCAGGCCTTGAAATGTAGTATTTATGAGCAGAGAAGTCTCAAATGCTTCCCTGGTCTGGGAAGAATGGATCTAAAATATTTTGTCATCTTCTGTTGGAGCCAAGAATCCCTTTAGTACTTTTGCATCAAAGATAAAGTGATACACAGAGCAAGGGACAGGGGAGGCAAACTTGATGCTGTTCCACACGAGCTCAGTCCCCTTACAGAGCATCCTTGGGGAGAGTGCTTCATACAGTTCCTAACCTTAAGCCAGCCTTTCCAAAGGCTTTCATCTGTAGCAGAATGGGGTATCACAATATGTGTGTTTGCCCTCAGGAGGCATGGCAAAGGTTATGAGGCATTATTGACCTGCAGTGTAATAATGTCCCTCAAGACTAACCTTTAAAGCTTTGAGTTCTGAGTAAGACTAGCTGGATCTTTTCTATGTCTCTGGGAATATTATAGCTTTTCATAAAGCTATGTATAAAGAATACTGAAAAAGGGCAAGAGGAAATTGCCATCTTCTCTGAGACAGGCCTGCAAGGCACACACATACTTGGTTTAAACAAATCTCTCTTTGTTAAGGCAGTTGGTCAGACTTGTATTGCCAACATCAATACAATCTTGACAATGCTAGGAAGGAACAATCTGGCTACATCACGTCTTGATTCTTTAATTTCAACAAATAAAATGAGGCTTAACATACAGCTTTACCGGCTTCATAGTTGGTGTACATTCACTAGCAACTTTTAATTTGATGGAACTAAAAATCTTTACATTAGTTGACATTCTGGCCTCTACTTTAGATTACAGGAGCAATTGCAGGAGCAATTTCCAGCATTACTAAAAGCTTTTTAAAAATAAGAATGCCCATTATTTTTCCAAATTAAGGAAATAATATAATTTTCATAAGGTATAGGAGATTACAAGACCTCTCTCTTTTTCTAGGAAGGTTTATTTTGGAGGCCAGAAATGCCTAATAAGTGGTCTAACGTCCTTCATCTCATCTAAAAAGACAGAGAAGCAGGGCTTAAATTTGAAAATGAGATGAGGCTTGCAGAAGATTTTTTTAAGAATTTCTAAGCCATTTAGAATCACAACTGATGGGAATTTTCCATTTTGAATACCTGGTGTTATGGTTTCACAGTAGTGGATCAAGGTATATGTGACAGAGGAGGGTTACTGGGAAGAGCAAATTTGTTTCAGTACTTTTTTCTTACAGTGTCAGTGGAGTTTATATATTTATAAAGTAGAAACTGCATGCCCCTTCATACTCATGTTTTTCAATGACATTAATGTTTATATGTGCTGGAGCTACTTCTCACATCAACCATCAACTGCTTTACCAGTTAGTTCACCATCTCAGAATGTTAATCATTACACCAGAATCTTTTAGCTATTTTGTACCTAGAATATTGTACAGACTGTACTTTAGGTGTCTTTGATATAGCTGGAAATCATATCAACAGCAGCTACAGAAAGATCTGTGAGACTTTTTGGTTTTACATGTAAAAGTTTAAAATAATCTGTGGAAAAATAATCCCCAGTTCCAGAATCATATACAAAGAAGAGAATAATATTAATAAAAAGTCCAGTACTGCCTGTCAATCTCTTTTTCAAATTTGATCAGAAATACTTGACCTTGATGAGCTTTCAAAGCTAACCCTAACTAACTGCAACAAAGAGAAAGGTGTTTCATAGGGAGCACTTGAATAGAGTTCTGTCTCATTAAAACTTCACCTTATGCTTTAGCACAATTTAACTATCAAAAATACCAGGAAATAAATCTTTGCCTTGAACTATGTGATATATGTGAAAGATCTTGGTAGTTTCCACCAGGTTCCTAATAGACAAATATCCATATCACGAAACTGCTACTTATCAGAGAATCCAAGGAATGAAAAATGAATGGGTGCTGATTCACTTAAAATTTTCCCTCAGAAGACCGCCTATAGTAAAAAACTCCCGTGAGAATATCACCTGTAAGACCTGGTGGAGAGCAGCACTTGGTGCTGCTAATGGCTCAGTGGCACATGGTGCTTGAAAATTACAGTTTAGGAATCACAGTTTCACATTCAGTGATTACTTTAGCAAATTGCATTTTTCTCCTTTTCTGATTCTTGCTAAATATTTTTTTTCTTTTTTTAGCCCAAGCATTATTTAAGAAAATAGTGTAAAGGAATTTTATCTGGTCATTAAACTGTTTAAATCCATATTGCTAACATACATCTTCTTCCGCTGGTCTGATTTTATAAATTAAAATCATAGGAAACACTGGTTCAGTCAAAGCTCTTTCTTACTAAATGATTTAGAAGAACTGATCTTTTTGGAGGGTTGAGAGGAAGAAACCCCAGCTGCAAATCTGGAGTCCTAATAATCCATTTTGTCTCTTTCAGACCATTAGTTTCTAGGAGAGGTCTGTTAACTTGGCAACGTGAGAAAGGTAGAGGTATTATGATGTGATGAGATCTGGTCATAGATTGTTTTAACCTGAAACTCTCTGGCCTGGTGAGACTCAAGTTTTGGAATAAAGAATAATGAAAGAACACAACAAACAAAACCATCACCACTACCAAAAGCAAATAGGGAAGATATTGAAACTAACGACTGCAATAAACATTTGCATTAGAAATCAGTTGCCACTGAGTATCACTAAACAGGTAATTTTCAGCAGGCTAGATTACCTACTTAAATGAATAGTGGTTATAAAGCCAGAAAACCTTGTTATGTCAATTTTCTTGCTGGCAATGTAATCATATAATACATTTTGCCCTAACACTGCTAGGGAGAGAGCCATTTTCTTATTACCAAAACCCAGCATCCAAGGCTAATGCTTCAATAACACTAAAAACTCTCCTTACTTTTTGTACATATTGATGTTTCTGTCATTGTAAGGGGAGTGATTTTATCAGCTGAGTTAGAGATGGCCCAACATTCTATTTTGAATGAACTTTCTTATTATGGTTAAGCAAACTCCAGGTCAGTTCAGAAATCAGTCCATTAACTGAAAAGTTGCGAAAGGGAAGATTTGGCAATTGGAACTGACAGCTGACTTTAAGATAGAAATTGGGGAACACTCCTGAATGTAATTGCTAAGGAAGCAGCAATCTGCAGCCTCAGTTACTTGAGAACTGTTCAGTGGCAGAGCAGGACATGTAGAGTGCTTTTTCTTGTCTTCTGGTGACAGGAAACATGACCTGGCCACTGCACATGGTCACTAAAAAGCTTGCAGTTAGCTTGCCATTGATTGACAAGTGTATCCTGCTCATTATTGCTGCTGCTTAAATTTAACTTTGAGAATGAAGCTAGGCTGCCCTTCAGCTCAGCTCCCAAACCTATATAGTGGCACTCTCCTCAAAGTTAAAAGCATGGCCTCTGCCACTTCTCCAGTTAAGATCATTGGTCAGGAGGTGACTAATAAAGTACTCACATTGCTCCCTGCAGGTGAGTAAATTATTTCCAAGGGTTTTCCAGATCTTACACAGCATACTGCAAAATATGTGGACTTTCAGGTCCAATGTAAGCCCCAAGCACTCGTGTGGAAACCACCTCATATCTCATTCCATGTTTGGCTAACGCACTTAAATAACTACTCCTTTGCATGTCATGGAGATATCATGTTACTGTCCGCATGAAAACTGACTGGCCCCAAATGACTTCTCACATCCCACTCCACAAACTCATGCTCAGACAAAGTGTTAGGAGGTGAGGAATGCTGCTGTGACTACCCTTACGTCGTGGTCAGTCCTGGCTGACAGGCATCAATGTGATGAAAGAAAACGCAGAGTTTACACCTTTGGATTTGTATTTTGACTGTGCGATTCCTTCCCAAAGTAAGGGTATGAGCTTTTGGATCATACATCTAAGGCACTTGAGTCTCTCATATTGTATAGGGAGCACAGCTCATAGCTCTGGATTTTCGATGATACTTTTTGGGACAAATTCTTTAAAACAGGCATTGTTCTGTCTAGCACTGATATATATCAAAGTTTTTTGGTCGATCCCGTGAGGAACAAAAGGCTTAGGCATCTTTGGCTTCTTTTGTCAGTCAAAGTCAGTGGGAAGCACGTTTAAGTCTGGAACAAATACCACTGTGGCTGTTCAGTGATAAACCTGCACGCAGGTTTTTCTTCTACTATTACTGAAGCAAAACAAAGTGCACTATTTGTTAAAGACTTTTTTAAAAAAAGCTCAAAAGTGGGAGGAGCGTTTTTTGCCTTCTCACAGCTGCTTCTGGTTCAGCATAAAATTCATAAGTGTGATGCACACTTACGAGAGAGGCATTCTGCAGGATGACAACCTTTTTTCAGTTTATCATTATGTGCATATAAATAACAAGTATATTTCCTTTCTATAGAACACCATTTTTATAGTTTGATTTATTGCCTGTTCCATAATATCCCTGCTATGAATACTGGTGAAAAAAAGTGTGCCCTCCAAAGAAGGGTGTGGTGATGTTTTTAACCTGTGATTTCCACAGACCACAGTTTGAGAAACCCTCGAATATGGAATGTTGATACACATGTGGTGTCCCTAGATAAAGCTTCTCTTAAATGTTTGATAATGTTATTTCAAAATAGTCTTTTAGTGGAAGACAGCTGGTGCTTGGATCTAACTTCACATAAAGACTAAGGGGTCAGAGGACTTGTACTGGAGTTTGTTCCATGTCCACTCAAAGAATGTTAACTCTCTTTTTTTCTTGCTAAGATTCTCTGTGGAGTCTCTGTGCCTAATCACAAGTATAGATTATCTTGTTTCTACCTAGGTGAAAAAGAGTATATAAATGCAGTATTTTTATTACAGTCATAGCATATATTTTTAAAAAGCACACTACTAAGATACATTGGTTCAAAATAGTTATTACAACAGAAACATATATTTTTAATGAGCCCTGAAGCCAGTATAACAGCAATTATGAATGTAATTCACTACCATAATAAAGTAATTTATTTATCATAATAAATTATCTCAGAATTAAAAAATAAAATATTACTTTAACTACAGTCTGTCAGAGGGGGCAGATTTAAGCATTCTGTTTTAAATGAGACATTGGAAAAGACAAATCAGGCAATTTTATAATAGATAATTAAAGGCCTTATGAAAACCAGGCACATTTTGAAGAAAGAAAAGAAAATGTAATTCCCACTGGGGCTAAGAATCCAAGTTTCTCTTCAGAAAAGAAGTCTATAACTGAGAGAAATATTTTGCATTTTATTCTTTTTTCTTTTAGTTGAAGGAAAAACAAGTGTAGATTTAGATTCTAAGGATTAAGTTATAAAAAACCCCTCAGACTGACCTCCAGTATTTTGGAAGAAAGCCCAGTGTGTAATGAGGGAGTAAGAGAATGAGAAAGACGGAAAAAACAATTTTTTTTTTGTATGCTTGCAGTGCCTTTAGGGACTTTATCTGGGTATGTTTGGTAAACAACACAATGAAGTTATACAGGTAGTCTGTCCCTCACCACATGTTTAAATTATGCAACAAATGTTTGATTGGTGACTTCTTTGTGCTGAAAAGTGCCTGATCACTTCAACCTTCTGGTAAAAGAGAACATTACTTAAAGGGAAGTGAGTTAGAAAATAATACAGCAACACACAAACGTTTGGCAGCGAAATCACTGTGAGAGATTGAAGCATCATCTCTAATATAAGCAAGCAACCCTGAGAATTGGAAGCAGAGGATTTCAGATAGCTTGGGAATTTGGCTGCCTCTGTGGCAGATACAGTAAACAGCTTCAGAAATGATTGTGTGTTTCTGCTAATCACTTAGGCCATAAGATAACAGCTAAGTTGACATTTTGTATGCAAGAAGTGAAACTGCTTACTCTGGTTCCCTATTTTCTGTCATTTTTGCAGAACAGTGACTGTCAGCAGTGTGCCCTGAGTGCAATAACAGTACAGCACATTGGCAAAAAGACAACCTTGAGACTTATGTGCCCCCAAACACAAGTCCTCTCTGAAACTTTCTCATGTTTTAAAATGATAAATGCTGTTATCTTTGCACATCATCGAGTAAGAATGCAAAGAGTGCAGAAAGAAAGGAAGTTGAAAGTTACTTGGGCCTTCTTTTTTTTAGAAATGTGCCCAGCACTTGCTCTTCAGCTTGCTTTCTTATCCCACTTCAATATGTCGTTCCATCGCTGCTGTTTAGCGATAATTTCATGACTTGATGTTACAACTGGTTTTGTTATTAGAACTAATTTAAAATGTTTCTATCTCCTCATACACTGACTTACATTTTTTTTGCGCTCAGACATTGTTGCACCCCGACTTTGCTGAAAAAAATATTAATAAGACCACACTGTAATTTTCATTGATGATATATCTTTGGTAAAGACAGTTCTCTTTTGGGGAAGGTAGAAGTAGTGTTATTAACAAAAATGTGAGGAACCATTAATCTTTTAAGTCAGATAAAATTTGCTCTTCATCAGGTGATGCAAAAACTCACTCACACCTAGATAAAAGATAACACTGTTTCAGGCTTTGGTCTTAGACATTCAGAAAAGGGCTCCTTTTTTCTTGTGCTTTCTTTCTTCTTTCTTCATTCAGATTTAATAGGAAATACAACAGTACTTCAATGATCTATTCATGGTTTTAATGTAATATCACTCATAGTCTGTAATGTTTTCTTCTGATATTATGTTTTTCCTAAAGTTGCAATTAGTTTTAAAGTACTGAACCTTTTATCACAAGTATCACTTTTCTCCAGAAAAAGAAGCAACACATTGTCTTTCCTACCTGTATTTTACATTTCTGCATGCACATAAATAGATGCTTACAGTTATTACCTTTGTTAATTTTACAGGCAAACGTGATTTTAATGCTAAAGAGAGGCTGCATATGGCCTTCAGCGGTTCAGCGTACCACTCTAAGTGGTGAACACCCATAATCTCTTTGGAAGAAGCACATCTAAAATAGGAACAGTTTTTTGTGAAAATTCTGACAGTCCATCCTTTCCTCTAGTGAAATTACGGAGATTTAACTAATGGTTGGGTGAAAGATTATCTTGAAATCTTACTGAGTGCTTCTATCAATGATAAGGAAGGTGTCAAATCACATAAGGAGTAAATATGGAGAGTATATTCAATTCAAGCATTTTGGGAAGCAGAAAGAAAATACCTAGAGACATGAGAAATAAGATATATGGTGACAAAGGAGAGTAAAGTGGATGTTTCCATAGGAACCAAGAGAAAAGAGATTTGTCTGTCTTCAGAATCACTTGCATGACATTCAGAAAGGGGTCAGCAAGTTTCTTGGTACAATTCTTCCTTTTCCTTCTGCTCTTGAAAACTCTTTATATAATTGGAAAATAAAAAAAGCTTGAAAGGTGGACAGGACTCGAGACTAGGGTAACTGCAAAGCCAGTGTTGCCTAATTTACACGAGGTCCTCTATGATATCAAGTATTTTTAAGTGATAATTAATGCATGTGTTTATAAGGAGCTGATGAGTACTAACTAGGCTACATGTGTCTTTGGATTGTTGGGTCTGTGAAATATGGAACATAGCACTTTTGTCCTTCTGCAGAATTGCGAGAAAAGCAAGTAAATCTCACCAAAACAGTACTGCCCAGAGAAAACACTACTATTTTCATGTCCCCAGTTGTACTGACTAAAAGTAGTTTTTTGTATGTGTGGATGCTCTGACACATGTCCAGGCAGAAAAAATGTAATTTGTTTAAAGAACAGAACCAAAATGCTTCCAAAGCCCAGATATTCGAGGAGAAGGAAGTATGTGAAATGCCTTGGGCTGGAAAAGGTCTGTGGCTGACAGCTAGCAAATAGCTAAGAAGGAGCTAGTAATGCATTGCAGTGGCAACAAAAAGCAATGTGATCTTGTGTAGTAAACCAATGGAACAATCATTCTGCACAGAAGCATTGTGATTGCACCTCTCTGGCCAGATCACACCTGAACTATTGCTTTCAGTTCCAGCACCTACAGAAAGGTGCCAATAAATACAGAGTTGTGATGATTGAAAGAGGGAGTTAAAGATGAGGAAGAATTAAAAGGTCCCTACTATTTTACTCAGCCCAATAGCAAGTATGGAAATGGATGAGCTGATATAAGACAAATGTAATTGTGAAACAGGATGAGAAAAATATCCAAACTTAACTATGGTTAAATAAATATAGGCTGCATAAGAAAACAGTGTATTATTTTCATACTAATATTTTCCCTGTGGGAATGCCATCATTTTTTCAGCAAGTTTGAGGAAAACCCTGGGGAGCATATGTCAGAGAGCAATCATGAACTTGTAGTTATAAGAATGCATTTAGGATATCTTTCTCATTCTCATTTTTATTATTATATAAATCATATTCAGTTAAATATAAGAGGTAGGGGAATAGTGAGTTGCAGGAAAAAAGAAAAGTTGTAGCTATATTCTCCTCATCAGATTCACAAATTATGGCAAGTGTTAATTTCTTCTTAGTCAGATGTAAAGGGAAAAATATGGAATGCAAAGCATGAGTTAAAGATCAGCAGGAAGAAGGTTTGAGTGCTCAGAGTTCTGCCATGAAATCATAGGAGCTTTATCAGGTGACACTGAATGGGACATCTCTTCAAGGAAATTAATTTTCCAGAAGTCTGGACTTATTTTCCCTACAGCTTGAATTTCTGTAGACCCCAGAGACAAGGTTTCTGGTAATGCTGCTTTCTTAAGGCGACACATCAAAGAGAAGCTTCGCCTTGAGTTAACATTAAGAGTTAGTGAGAAGAAATACACCAGACAGCCAGACCGTCTGTTTTGGAGTCCCTCCAGACCAGTGGTGGCATGAACATGGCAAGGCAGAAGCCAACTGAGAGCCTGGGTGGATTGGGGGAGTTTGTTACCCTTTTCACTTCTGTTTAAAACAGCAGCTGCTAGCCTTGCTGAAATGGGTTTAGACTTGGTTCTTGACAAACTCATGTATAGTCTCAAGGCCATTATTCTTTCACCATCATGGAGATTATTGTTGTTCTGCAGGCCATACTTGGATCTTGAAAATGACATACTACAGCATGTCAGAAAGTCAGTCATGTAAAAAGTCGAGAAATAAGCTAGTAAACAAAAATTCACATTATCCTGACCGGCTTTGCCAGTTGGTTTAAATGAGAGTGATAAAGTTATGTTTCCTTCACTGGCACTGTAGTTTTTTCCTTAGTTTTCTATAAGCCTGTTGTGGAAGACAGAATTTAAATGTCATGGATCATTGCCAGCGGAAAAATGAAACTTCTCTTGGGTGGGAGCAGAGAATGTCAATGGCTTGTTTGAGCTTCGGATTCATTTTGCAGACACACAACTCAATTCAAGGAGATTTGGTAGGATGAGATAAACAAGTGTTGACAAAACGTAGAAAAGAAACAGACTTTCACATACTTATGGAAGGTAGGTAAGCTGCTTCTCTGAAAGGGAGCACTTTAGCGGCTGATCTCTTGCCAGACTTAAGCTGCAGATTGCTATGTAGCTTGTCTGTGTTTCATTCCTTACTCTGGGTTAGACATGGTTTCTCATCCCTCAGAAATGAAAGGCGGATGGCCAGAAAAAAAAAAATAGAGGAGGGAATGATTGTCTTTTTCTCAAGTTTTGATGGTATCAGAACAGAGATGATCCAAATGTGCACCATCACTGATTTATGTGAAAGCTATCCATACACAAATCAAGACAGTCTGAAAATACACGCAAAGAAAAGCAATTTATTTTATTCCTGCATGTTAGGTGGAAAATTGAACTCTGAAACACTTTTTGGAGTACAGTTCTCTTTTATTTTTTTTGCCAAGACATTGATACAAAGTTCTGTGCTTCTAGGCTAAAAAAGAGTGCTTTTCTAAAAGAGACTGAAGGATGAAGCTCTCTGAGCTGTCTTACTCACTGATATAGTAAATAGATTTTAATGCGATACTTTCCATTATTAAAAATAATTATGCCATTAAAGTATTTGTCTGAAACAGGGTCCTATGCACTACTGAGGTCATCTTTTCCTGAACAGGAAACAAGATAAGGTCTTTGCAGGCAGAACTATCAGTTCTGATTGGGTGGATTTGATGTAACATTTCTTTCTCACTTTGAATCTGCTTAGTTTGAAGTTAGGTCTTGAATTTTTCATCTTTCACAAATGTTTCTGTGCACTTACTACCTATGGCATCTGAACTCTAGTGCAAGCTACTAGTTAGCCTTCTTTTTGAAGTAACTTTTCCCATGTAGATTAAGTGAGCTTTTAACCAGTGTGACTGCAGAATTCAGTTCGACTCAGGGCACGTAATAATCCAGAGAGTTTGCATTACTGTGAAAGACAGTGGGATATGATTTCTCAAGTGGGATAACAACTGGGTATGGTTGCTCCATCCCTGCAGGTTTTTTTTTGTTTTTATCAATGCCCGTATGACACCAGTAATGCGTAGGTTGAATGAAGGGTAACCTGTCAGGGAATCGAAACATGGACAGAAAACTCAATACATACACCCTGTGCATAGTTTCTCATTGTACAGATTTTTGTAGCCTTAGTTAAGCCCAAATACTTATGAAACTAAGGACGAGTTCCGTAGGTGGAATAATATGAAAATTTCTATCTAAATTGTGAAGTATCTATGGAAAGTAAGCATGAATATTAAATGACTGAATGAAGAGATAGTTTCTTATACACGTTCAAAGTCCTCTATGTGCACAGATGTCCATTTGCAAGTACTGCTTGGTATAGAAAGTATGTTGTGTCCATGAGAATCTATATACAACTCAACTCCTTCAAAATTAATCTCTCACAGTGTAGATATCGTATTTTTCAAAGGATCAGATATTAGATTATTTTAAGTCCTCTTCAGATTAGCAACATAATTCAATCCAAACTCTAATTCCTGCAAGACGTGCTCACTGTATTTTATGGTGTATTACAACTGTTTTAGCTTTTGTCTGGGAAATAATAATTTACTAAACCCTATTTTTAAACAGATTTTTCTATATGTTTTTGGCCCAAGCAGAATAAAATAGAGTAGAAAAAACAGTGCAAGGCTTAGACTTCTGTTTGTTATTAGCAGACCTAGGTACTTTGTGTTGCCTGATGAAAATGGTACAAAAATGCTGATTGTATTATATATATGACAAACAACTCTGTACTGACACAATGCTGAAGAGGAAAAGTGAAACAAGTTCAATCATGATGTTAATAAACCCCCTATATTTAGTATAAATTCTCATTTAAATATTTCTTAAGAAATTGAGTGGAAATGTAACTGAGCAAAGAAGCATCGTGATTCTTCTAGCAGTAGGCTGGACCAAAGATAATTCAACCCTGCATGTGGTCCATAACTGAATCTGGGGTGAAGGAAGGTGAAGTACTGCTCAGTCAACCCTATGATACCCAGTGACTACCCTCTGCTTGGATCTCAGAGCCATCTATGCCCTTCAGCAACTCTTGAACCTGACTGTTGTGGCATAAGGAAAAAAAAAAAACAAACCAGGGTGACATCCATAAACCAACTCTAGGGCAAAATAAACGTCAGCAGGAAAAAGAATCAGGACCATCATATTCATAAGCAAAGAGTCTGCACATCATTTTCCTTATTCATTGCTTGGTAATGACAACTTCAAAAGATTATATTTCCATTTACTTTGACAACAAACACATTCAATCTATAGTTATTGAAGCTGGTTATTTCAATATCAATTTATTAGCAGCATTAACACGAATGCTGATTGTTTTTAAATGCAAAACAATGTCTTTGTCACTAATTTTAGAACTAATTTTAATTTGAACTTGGCATTAATATAAACATGACAATGCCACTTTGCCACTATGTATTGCCATCATGTATTTTTATTTTCTCATGGGAACTGACAGAATATGATTCATAATGACAATATTAATATAAGCCCATGAATAACAATAAGGATTTATAATAATATTAACATACATAACATCATCTGTATTGAATGTGTCAACATTAATAACTTAGATTTTTTCCCAACGTGGTATACATTTTCATGTGTCTATAAATGTCTTCATTAATATACATTTATGATTACTCTTAAGATTATGCATAGTCTCTTTTATTATGTAAATAAGGGTTATAGCATGCACTCAAAGAGAGTGACTCTCCATACGTTACTTTTATCTTTAATAAGTCCTGTAAAAAGGAAGTAGGTTAAAAACTCATTCCCATTAATTAAAATTAGTTTGCTTTCCTCAACTAAAAATGTTCATAGTAGAGGATATCTAAGAAACTGCTACATAGCTCATGTACATAAAACCTCTCAGAAAAAAACTATGCAAAAAAAAGTATTTTTCAGAACTGACCAAAAAAAAAGAAAAAAAGAAAAGGAAGAAATTTACAGCTTGTAGTGAAAGCTTTATCTCTACATACATCCAGGTACAATTGGGAACAATAAGACAGTCACAAAGGCAGTTCTAAATGATGCATAGTTGTTCGAGGGCATATGGTACATTTCACTTTTAACTGAGACTTTTTCTACCCTTTTAGTGCTTTATGTTAGAATCTTAACAAGATTTGTTAGTCCAGCTTGTTTTCTTTAAAGTACAGTTGCTAAAAAAAGCCAAGGAGGAAAGCTAGTGTCACAGCCATCTGTGAAAAGAGACACAGCTATAAATGTGTTGAATTGTGATGAGATCTACACCAGTAACGATGAAGGTCTCTGGGGAAATCTTCACATGCTGTTGATCTTCTAGTGAACTGGCCCATCAAATACATCACTAACATTACAAGGAAGTAAAACCTTTTTTCTCCATCTTCCTTCACTGTGTTTAAGAAGAAAAGCTCACCTGTAGACATTAGTAATTAAACTATCTCAAGATGAGCATGTGAGTGATGTCTTTTAGCCCCAAAGAATTTCGAAATCATCCTTCTGTTCTTGTGAGAGTGCAATTAGATTAAGTAGTCTCTATTGACCATGTTGAGAAAAAAGCTACCTGGAAATGATGACTTTGATTCAAAGAGCCTTTTCAGAATGTCTGTAGGCAGCTCATATGTTTGTATTGAAACTTCAGCTTGGGAGCTTTCCTGAATGGGGATGCGAGGTGGTTGTTGAAATCCACACAGCCATGCCTAATGCAAAATTTCTGAGGCTCAATACCATACTTCTTTCTCTAGCCTGTGTCATCACTCATTAGCCGCTAAAACTTGTCATGTATGATTAAAAATGTATTAATTAAAACTACTGTGTCAAAAGGTTAACTATATGATTTATGCTATTTAATTATAAGTGCCTTTAGAGACATGTTAGGCTGGATTCCTATTTACACCATAAGATCTATTCCCTTTTAACTCAGAAAGATGAGTTTCACTAAGGGAAAAGAGGAAGGACATGTTGAGAGGATACAGCTTTTTCTCTGAAATGGCTTTAGGAACCTTTTTCCAGGTGAGTTTGTCTTGGGTAGGCAGAGGGAACCCTGCCCTGGGAAGTGGCCTGGCAGCCTCTGTGGCACATACGGTACAAGGAGGGACCATGCTGCTTCTGCAAGGGGCTCCCCAGACCTGTGCTGCAGCACTCTTGGTCACAAGGCAACACAACCTGTCTCTCTCCCCTTTGATGGCAGCCATCACAGCCAAATCCAACAGCCAAGCAGCACAGCCAGGTCCTGGCAGGAGTAAAGTTGGGAGTGGGATCATTTCCCACTCCTCCCAATCCGTCTGCTGTTTAAACGGTGGTTTGTGTGTTTATGAAAGGCTTCCATGCCAGGGTCGAGTGTGGACCTTGATTCAGGTGTAGGGAATGCTAGATGCAATTACTGCTATGGATGGCTGCTGCCAGTTTGAATACTGCAGGACAAGGTATTGTTTCAGCAGCTACAAAAAAAAAACCCCAACCAAATGCTAGAAGTAAAATCAATCAACATGTTTAAGAATCTTCCTAAGAAATGACACTTACTTGTGGCTTTGATTTAGGTCCTTTGAGAGTACATAGCATATAATGGGACCATCAATGTTTAATTTGGGTTAGGATATAGTCCTCCCTGTATCTTAAGTTAAAATTGGGCTAGATTTCCTGTCATCTATTGTATTTAAGTTCCTTTCTCTCTTGGTTCTGTACACAAAATCTTTGCACAGCAGAATCAACATGCAATTGAGTAGAGAGATGATTTTGGTCCTGGTCAGTTCTTACTATTTGAGTGGCGTTGAGTGGTATGTTTGCTACCACTCAGAGTCTGGAGATCTGACTCACACCAAGTGAATCCTGGAAGCAATGGAATCCAATGCACAGTTGGCCTTTCTGTCTTTGTTGTTATTTTGAAACTGTATGAGATAAAGAGTAAAAGAAAAAGCAGTTAGGAAAGGAAAGTATTTTGAGATGGCAAAGGTGGATTAAAATTTTTTTTTTTAGGTGTTTATGTGCAAAGGAGAGCTATTCCATCTTTATTTTTCTGAACTACAGCTTTTGTCATTGGTATATCAGTTGTACTTGCACTTGGGTCCTGTATTGTCTTCAGGATATGTTGAATCTGCTACTGCAGTGGGAGTTGGGAGTAACAACCAAGGAAAACAATCTATTCTTATGCTTTAGGAAAGATATTTCAAGCAAATCTGTCTACAAATTTATTGCCCTAAGCTGTTTGTTTTCAAATATTCAAAGAAAAATCCAAGACTCACCCCGTCTCAAACGTTCCTTGGAGCAGCATGCAAGAATGCTGCTTAAAGTCAAAAAACCCCTCAAAAAAACCAACAAAAACCAAAAAACAAACAAACAAAAAAGCAAAAAAACCCCAACCAACCCAAAAAGACCTGTCAACAGAAACCCTAAATTAATGAATGCTCTGTCATATATAATAAAAATAATGAAAATAATATTAGGTATGAAATAGTGTACAGAATATTACATTAAACTCTTAATTTGTAGGATTTCACAGGGATTGAATCAAGCCTTGTTTCTGCAATATTTATTGTGTGGTTGAATTTCTGTGTTTTATTTTCATTTCAGATGCAAAGTCTTTTATGTAGTGAGACTCGTGAATTCAGGAAAGAAAATTGAATTTATGTTATAAATCCTACTTATAGATTTCTTTATAGGCTAATGGAAATCTGCTATATCTCTATCATAAAATAATATGCTACAAATCTTTGATTACGTGTTTTTAATCTAATATTTTTAACGATATTTTGACACAACCTATTATACCACTGTAAATGTTATGTATGTAAGCATTTTCATAATATTTGGAAATAAATTACCCATCAATTCTTGATGATTCTTGCTTTTAGTGAACAACTAAATCTCAGAAATTTTGTATTGTCCTTATAGCCTACTGTAAAGGCTAGTGGTAAATAGTTTAATTGATTTCAATAGTCTGTAACTCTAAGACTTTATCAGAGGGGCTTAAAGTAATGCACAAGCTGTAAATCATAATTGATTTATTTAGGAAGTCCCTGGGAAGGGTGGGTTGAAGGGGTGATTTTATCAAATAGAGATCAACATTCATACCTGATCAAAACAATTTAAAAAATTTGGAAATATTTCCTCCTGTCTTTGGATGCTGTTTAGGGAGTTTGTGCCTGAATTAAATTTATTCTTTGGATCTTCTTCATTTTACAGATATTTATAGTGACCAGAACCAAGTTAGCAACTGTTCTCTTCCCAGGAAAACTGGATGACACTGTTAATATATCAGCTGCAAAATATTCATGTTAACCTTTACATTGTCCCCTACTAGCTTCAGCATCATCATTAACTGAAGTGTGACTCACTTCCCTGAGGATAAATTGTTCCATTTAAGAGGCCACATGAAGAACATGACCTGCACGAGTAGGGAAGAGGGCTGTGCAGTTTGGCAGATGCCTCTTAAGAAGAACTGTTGGAGCAGGTGACACAAGTAAGGGGAACATAACAAGGGCCACAACTCCATTAGGCTGCACTTCCCAGTTAATTGCTCTTACTGCCACTTACCCCTTGGAATCCCCACATGGAAAAGTGATATACAGAGGTACTGAAAAGGTGAGTGAAAGATGTAGACAGCTGAGCTGTCTATTTGCCATGGGAAGAAAGAGACTGTGGGTGTACATATAAATTTATCTATTGGCTGGTCTTCTCTACTTTGTTTGCTACTGTTAACTTTCCCTGTGATATGTCTTTTCATGGCCTGACTTCTTTGAGGAGGAATCTTGTGGCTTGATGCAATTTGGAACTGTCCTGACTATACTGGATTCAGAGCGGCATTGTTTCAGTCTCAGAAGTTTATCGGCTACATCGGAAACAACAAACATAAGACAGAGAAAATATATATTTTTAAATGAAATGAATGTACAGAAACAGATTCAATCATCATCTAGTTCTTTGCAAACTGTGTTAAGTGTATATAATGCACTTATATCAAACTGTGCAATTGATATAATTTAGGAACACTTTCAAAAAAAGTGCCACCCTTACCAGAGCTTCTGTGAACTCCTGGACACATGTTTTACTGAATCTTGACTTTCATAGTTACTTTAAATCATAGGCTTAAACTAAAAGAGCAACCTATTCATAAATACCATTCTATTTCAGCTCAAAAATTGGGCCAAAGTAATCATAGGGCTCTGATTTAAACAAAGAGGAGATTTAAAGAAATAAATATCCACAGTGACATTACAGCATAAATTTCAACTATCTCAATTGCAGCCCACTGAAAGCAGAGTTTGTCTTAATGGTTATAATTATTTTAGAGACTTTTTCTCTGTAGGCAGTTCAGCTTCCCCAAAAAAAAATGCTGTTTCTTCTGTCCTTTTCTTTGCCCTTATCCAAATCTATACAATCTAAACCACTGTAATATTTAAATAATGAAAATCCTCAACAGAATGTGTGGAGAAAGTGTTATTATCCTCAGTTTTGCATATGAGGAGTTGAAATCAAGACAGAAGTAAAAGGAATTGACTAGTTTCACCTAGGAAGTCTGTGGCACAGCAGGGAATAGAATGTAAGTCTTCTAAACCTAAGGTTAATTTCCTAACTTATGACCCATCTAACCTCTGTAATTAGTCTGCTTTCCCATGTCCCAGATGAGTGTGACTAAATATAACTCTAAGATATTGTTTTGATCCTTGACTGGTTTTATTTTGTGTTGGCTTCCTCCCATTACCACATTCTTATTCTGTATTCCTTTTATACAAGGTTTTCCTTTTTCTTAGGAGACAGCATCTGGAAAATAAAGAAATATATCAGTTCATTGCTGGGTTAGTCAATTATACTGCCCCCAACCCACAGTGTTGATTCAAATTTTGACAAAAAATACACATTACACAATTTTCAGATACGATGAAAATAATAAGTGATATAACATGACAGACATGAATTTCACCTTTGCTTTTCAAATACATAATTCTTAAATCTTAATCTTCTATTAGGAAGAAAAAAAGAGAGAAGAGAAGGAGAAGAGAAGAGAAGAGAAGAGAAGAGAAGAGAAGAGAAGAGAAGAGAGGTGTTCATCCATCCTTTCCCTCATCAGAAGATCTTGTAATGCATTAATCTCAAAAGATATTTTATTTCCATGATGTTCTGTCATCTTTAGCTGACCACATTCTTCCTTTCATTGCCTAATAGACTGGTCTGGGAGGACCTCATTTGGATGAAAGAAGGAAATATTCTTCCTCAGATAGAATGAGGGCAAATCTAGTCATCCTCAGTAGCTCGATACACAAGTCCCAGTTACGTCAAAGCAAAGCCTGGGTGAGATCGTTAGGGACAGAATTTCTGAATAAATTTATATAAAAATTTCTAAAAAGGTTAATGTTCTTGCTGGGTAAGACCTCCAAAAAGAATTCTTCTACAAGCAGATTTGTGCAGTAGTCTCCTTTGGACCCATATGACCACAAACACATGCAAGAAGTACCTTAGCCCCTTTCTAGTCAATCTTAGTCCTGTCTTTAAAAATTCAAGATTTTAGCAATCATAAAATATCCAAATATGTAGAAGTTTCTGCAGTTAACTGAGTCTGACTTTCAAAGCTATGAGCTTTTTGATCTCCTAAAGATCTGAGAGCATTTTGTAGTTTACACTTGCATAGAGGTGTTTCAAAAGAGATATGATTATCTCATGTTCATATAAAAGCATAATGAGTTATTTTTATTTTTTAAAATATACAAAGCATTTATTTGTGTGAATATTTTTCCAGAAAGCCCCAAAAGTTTATGAGACAAAAGATCCAAAGAGCATTAACTTTGAAAGAACATAAGAGCACATGTGAATTTTTTATACATATTCTTTCTTTTTCATATAAAAAGTGGAAGTGTTCCCTTAGACTGAAGAAATCCATCTCAATGACTTTTCAGAATCAAGTTTTCTGTCATCTTTAGTGGAAGAAAATACATATAAAGTTTAATGGGCAAGCTAAAAAGAAATACTGAAAATTATTCAGATCTCTATTTTCTGAGTCATGTATGATTTTGGAACAATCTGTGTATGTTTTACACAAGTAGAGATCATAATCAAGAGAAAAAAATTGTTTGAAATAATTCTATAAGTAAAAAGTGTATTTTCCTGGATAATTTCTTGTTTGCATGAATAATCTAGATTATTTGAACTCATCAACAAAGGTTAGTATACCCACATTTGGAAAAAGTTGAACTTTACTAACTGTCAAACATATAATTTCCACTTAAATAATTGTTTTTATTGATTTATTTTTTTCCAAGAGAATAAATAGGTCAGTCAGTTATGGAAGGTCTGATAAGGAAAGAGGATACATTCTTAAACCTTCTCCACACACTGATTTTCTCCTTTAGAAGTGAAGGAAAAACAGTGTTGTCTTAAAAAAGTCTGTGCAGAACTGACAATAATTTCTTATTGTTTTGGCAAAATAGTGTGGATAATATTGGTTACACTTGAACTGAGTGCTGTGATTTATTTTAGAGTCAGTGTTATTCAATTTGGTCTTTAGCTGCCTTTTCATCATCTCTGTACTCATATCCACAGAGAGCAGAAGTTGCTGGGCACTGCTTATGATTGTTTGGTATTTCCTACTGGTATACTATGTGTGTTCCTTTGAGATAGGCAATATGAATCTTTCTTGGAGCATGTGTGGCCCCCAAAATGAAAAACCCAAACCTCTAAACTCCCTCCTCCTAACCTCTCCAACAACTATTTTCAAAGGAGCTCTCCAGCTCCCTTATCTCATTAGTACACCTGATGGCTCTGCCCAACAGCTTTTCCATCTCTCTTCAGGGCCCTAGAAATGTCCAAATTGACTGCTATAAGCAATGTGTTTGGCTGTTGTTTCAAGTGAAATATGGACAGAATGTAATTTTCTTTGTTTCAGTATCATATTTTTTAACTACACACTGTTGTCTGCCTGGAACACGTCTGATGAAACAGGAGAGCCTTTTGCTTTCCTGAATTTCTAAGCACCACTTTACTTATGTAAAGCTATTAAACAGTATGTGATGATTAATGTATGTGTGATCAGGTCAACTAAATTTCCATGAAAACCATTGCATAAAGAAAAAGGGAAAAAAAATGGTGTAGGTCTGAAACTTGTTCCATCATACCACTGGTGTGTGAAGGTGACACACAGGTGATCCCAGGTGCAGAATTCATGTGCAGCCACATGGATACCTGATGTGTTAAAAAAATGCTACCAGCTTTCCATCTGACTTTCTTAGGTAGCCAAGTGCTGCAGAAATGTTTGCCTTATATGTGTAATGAATTTAATACCAAAATGCCCATTAGGTCATGTAAGAAGATCATCTCCATTTGCTTATGAGCAAGATGTGTACCAAAATAGCTGCAGCTTAAACTTTCAAACATTGTACCACAAAATATTGATTTTTCAAAGACTTTACCATATTTAAAGTATTTTCTATGTGTCTTTCCCATGGCTTTAATTACAGACGTGACTATTCAGGACCTCTGAAAAACAAACCATATGTTCTCAACTTGGTTACTCGGAAAATTGGAAATTAGAGAGTCATTTATGAAATGCTTAATATAAGTGGCTTCACTTATCTGACACAAGGATTTGTTGACAGAATCAGAGATGAAATTCAATGCTTTGGGCTTTGGTCCAAATAACACAAGTTTTGGGGTTTTTTCTTTTTTTTTTTTTTTAGTTACAAATATGCCAACTTTTAGTAGAAATGTTACTGGGTACCTACCATATGAACTGTTCCACCTCTCTTCATGTGTAGAATACTGTTCTCTGCACCTCATTAGAGTTCCGGCTTTCACATCATGTTATGCCTTTCCCTGCTAAATTAAGAATTGTACTATCAGAAAATTTCTAATTATATTTATATCAATGGTATTTAGAACTTGAAAAGAAGTAATAAATTTAATATCAAATTCAAGTGGAAGGAACAATTTGCCTCCACTTTACCTGTAAACATGTGATGTATTGGTCTGTCTCCGTCTGTAATGACCTGCACATTTACAGTTCTCTATGAGACCTGGAAATCTAATCCAAAGCTATATTCACAGAGAAGATGTAATGTATTCATACACTTCCTAGGAGCATGATTAGAAGGCTCAAACTGGAAAAGACTGCATTGGATTTGGGACTGCAAGATTACATTTCAATTTTTTTTAAAATTAGTGTCTGGCTTAACGTGTACTGCTTACAGTCAGGGCTCTGCATTAGCAGGCCAACATTTGCTTTCCTGGTTTGCTGCTTTGCATCTTTGCACCTGGTTTGCATCTTTGTATCACACTGACCCAAAATGTGTGGATGTAGAAATCTGAACACCATTAGCTTGATGGGTTTGTACCTGACCCTTGTGCAGCCTGGATGAATTCCAAGGTGGGTAAATATTCTTTTGTGTTTTGCTGGCATTTACATCTCCATTCATCCCTTAAATATCTAGGTGCACCTTAAATTCTGCTTGCAATTTTTCTAGTGATTTTTTGGGGTGTGCTCATAGTGAGCCAAGTCCTAATACAGTCAAGCAGCTCACTCCAGCTTCCCAGCTATCTCCTGGAACAAACGAGATAATGCTTATACTCTCTCTGATGCAGTATGAGTTCTCAGAGGAGAATGAAGACAGCCAGCAAGGGGAGGGAATGCAAACTGAAGAGAGTCATCTGAGCCAGAGCTCCCACCTCCCCAAGGACTCCTCTAGCCAACAGTGAAGCCTTGTCCCCAAGGCACTCTGATATTCACTAGTGCAGCAGAAGCATGGGAGTTGTCAGGGGTTTTTTCAGTCTCCTACTTAAATGCGATGTGCTGCACTCTCTGTCATTATGTCTGGGAGGAAGGTTACCTGACCAATTTTTTCTGAATATTTTGAGGCAGGATGAAACCTCGTGTGAATGCAGGGTAGTAGGCTGTTTTTTCTCACCACAGAAGAGGAAGGCTTGTCTCTCTAAGCAACTGCCATGGCCCAGGGTAGCAGTAAAATACTCAGCACTGAGAACCCAGTATCCATGCTGTCTGCATTGCAGGGAATTGCTTTGGATGAACTTTGGTCTAATGCTGTTTTTAGAATGTTGTTTGGTGTTTGCAATCCATTAGATGCATTCATGTGTTTTCATCTCAAAGACATCTAGTTCAGGTGCTCCAAGACAACCTTTATGAAGGTTATCTTTATGAACTCCTGTCCTGAATTAAAAAATTCAATGGAGATGCTCTCTTTGGATCCTAGAAGGCAGAATGGGGCTATGAAGGGGAAAAACACAAGAGGGAGAAACTCACTTGTGTGAGTACCTGCTTGGAGAGCCTGAGAGACACAGGGAGCCAACATGCAGCAGGGAGCAGAAGCAGAGCTTAGACTCCAAGTATATGGAAATAAAGACCCCTTTACAGGAACACAGAAGAGTGTGCACAGAGCTTTCCTGACACAAGAAACTGTTCAGTGTTGCTGTAATGAATAGAACTGGTTGAAAAGTATCTGTGTCACATCTGTCTTCATGCCTTTTTTTTAAGTGTCTCTTTTCCATCAGATGTAAATTTCAACTATTGACAGATCTAGCTTTTCCTAGTTTGTTACTTCTGTGTTAGAATAAAAAATTAGTTGTGTGAATGGGAAGTCTGACGTGCCTTTTTCTATTTTCATCAAATTTTAAAGGATATACAGGCTAAAGTCTCTGGTTTCAGGTTAAAGAAGTAGTTTGAGACGTGTTCAATCTGCTGTAATTTTTTTAGCTTATGCTGTTCCTTGTCCCTCTGAGTTTAGTGAAAGAACTAGAAAGAACAAGATGTATTCTGTGAAATATTTCTCTTTTTTCATTTTAACACATTATTTCATCCACAGGTTTTCCTCTAGAGGAAGGGTTGTTTAGTCTGGCCCTCAGTTTTTATCCTATCCACACTGGAACAAATCTTACTGGCAACAAACATAATCTTATTTGAAAGAGAGAGAGTGAAAAGTGATAACAATTTCATTTCTGCATTTAAGAAAATATTCTAATCTTCTGTGCTCTTTTTAGTTCCAACAATGATTGTATTCAATTTATCATTCCAGATATTTCTTCCTGCAAACTTCCTCATTGGGTTTTGAAAATACTTTTTTTTAAGGGAGAACTATTTCACACACCCTCCCACTTGTCTGAGAAGCACAGTCACGTGGGAACTGATTGCTATCCCCTGAAAGGATGTTTTCACTCAGAATTAATATAGCTTTATTTAATTTATGGCATCATATAACATGATAAATTATGAATTAAAAATATCATTATTTGGTGTGTGAATGCTTGTCATCCATTTTGATAACAAATTAATCCTGAAGCTTTTGAAAAAAATCTTCCAGCAGCAGACAGTAACATCATTAATAGCACAAGCTTAGAAAGGTCCTTTTGCAAATGGGCAGTCCTAGAATGTTCACTGCTCTGCTTTTTCTGGCTTTTATAATTTACTAGATTTTCATGTATAGTATATTGTATTCAAAGCTAAGTCAAATGAATTGTTTGCACTCAAACAATAGTTTATAGATAGCAGGATTTAAATATGACACATCTCCTGCACATCAGTTCCAGCAAGGAAAGAGGTATGGACCCAGCTACAGCACTCTATCAAGGAGCTTGTTTACAAATTACTAATTTGCATATCTGCCTCAGCATGCAGTTTTAAATATTTTTGAAAATTATTTCTTATAATTTCCTATTGTGCATTCATTTGTTTTCAAACTCAGCCAGACATGGAAAAATATCCTTCATACTGTTAGGTGTATGTCTACAAAGAACTTGTAGGTTTTCTGAAAAAAAAAAAGAGAATATTTTTTTCTGTTATTTTAGCATGCTGATTTCACTAGAAAAGATGAAGTGATTGGCTGGAAATAATAACACAAAGCTAATTAAACCCCTTTTTATCCTAGAACATTTAAAATTGTTTGGCTGAAGTTTCAGTTGAAGATTTATGCTGTTTCCTCTTTAATCTGAACTGATTCACCCATTCCAGTGAAACTAAGAATAGATTTTCTGTCTTTGTATGATTCCTGACTGTCTGTAATCTGAGGAAATTAAAAAGGAATTAAATGACTTTTACATTTACTATGGGACAGTACTTGGTAGAAATTCTTTCTGTTTTTAAACAAAGAACCTTGAGAACAGCTTCCAGCTTATTCAGCATCACACATAAACTGAATCAACAGCACCTCTTGGTTGAGTTTCTAGCTGTGCTGCTTGACTCAAATATCTCACACTGCATCTGATTTTCCTTTTTTAACTGATTATAGATTTTATGGCTTTTGTTTAACCTAGGCTAGATTTTCAGTTAAGGGCAAAACAAATGAAAGTAGGGGGCAAAGATCCAGCACTACACATACATCGTAAATCCCAATAATATGAACCAGATAAATATGGCTCAGAAAAACACGGTAAAACTTTATTGGTGAGATTGCCTTTAATATGCTGTGCAGAATAACAATAGCAGCCAGTTTTGGTTGTTGTTCATTTCAGACAAGAAAGGTGAAATGCGGTAAGAGCTACAGATAATTTGGGTGGTCTGTGTGTGGCTATGAGTCAGTGTCTGTCTGTCTGCCTTATTTACAACTAGGACAGCTTTTTGTGGTAGGTGAACTGCATATTAGGAAGAGAGGCAGCTGCAAAGAAAGAAAAAGCAATAGTAAAGGAAAAAGCTTATTCAGAGGTTTCTGCCAGGGGAAAAAAAATAATCAAGGAAAGGTCAGGTTAGAGGAGGTTCTGAGGGTAACCTGACAGTGCCCAAGGGTGAACATCTAAAATGAAATGCGTTCACTGTAAACACACTTAGTTTGTTGCTTATTCTGGTGCAAATCATGTCAATTGCACCGATGTCTGGTGAGCAACATAAGGGCAATGTGTTTCCTTCATTGACATTTAAAGACGAAGCTGGTTTAGAGCTGATACAGACAATAGGATGGGAGAAAATAAATGAGAGAAGTTAAGTCCTGGGAAATTTGCTGGGGTGATATATATGTAAACAAACACCTAGAAGATCTTTGGTGATAATTAGAGTTTGACACTGCAAAAGTCTTTAGCATCTCTCTCTAAGTCATGCATTCAACAAAGTATTTAAGCACAGACAATTTCACAGTTACAGGTAGAGCTGTGAAAGACACTTTGACAATTTCCATAGTTAAATAAGTGCATATGTTCAGGTAGCTTGCACTGAACCAGTGTATGCCATTCAAAATGCCGCTTATAAATTCTAAACTCTAAGGAGCAGCAGCACATCAAATGTGCTAAAAGCTCAGACAAAATAAAGGTTATTGAAGGAAAGATTATTCTTTTGATAGACATCTGTGGTGTATAAATGTAGCCCTTTAGAGCAGAAGAAAAGAGAGAATGATCAATATAGCAGTTGCTCCAATGACAGTTCTGTGAAACTTTGAAAACCTTTGTTAGATATGTGTCGCTGTTTTCTCGACTGGATTATTAGAAGCAACACATAGTATGCCATTAATTTAGTCTGCTTAATGATTTTTTAAACAAAAGGTTTGTAAATTGATCTTAGCCGCTTAACAAACAATAGGTTACATTGTCAATAGTTAGCAGAAAGACCACTTTTTTAAAGACTCCAAGTAAATCAAAGGAAACAAAGTAGAGTAAATACTTTTTAAAATTATATGTGCCAGACACTTGGGAGTATTTTAAATTTTATGTGTTCTAAGGACACAGTAAAAACAGTATTTTTATTGTTAAATTTGTGAGGAGCAAAAAAAAGCAGCATTCCCAAAGCAAAGCCTCCCAAAATTAAATTTTTCTTTTTCTTTTTTTTTCTTTTCACTTCACTTCACTGTTTTCACATAAGTATTTAAGTTCATACAAAGAGTCACTTCCGGTCCCATCAGTGTAAAAGAGGAAGACATAATTTATTGTTAAGAAACACAAAATACCACAGATATACTTTTGAAATGAGCAGCCCTAAAATCCCAAAAACACTAACACGAAAAAAGGCAGAGAAACATTGTAGTGGCAGCCTTAATTCTTTCTCTGTTCCAGCAGTCATTCTCTGTGCACTGTATCTGCTATAAAGAAAAAGTCCTTTTTCAGGTGTAGTAATGGAGTACTCTTGTCTTCACCTTTGATAACCAGTAAAGAATCAGAAAAAACAGCCTGCTATGGAGAAGGTAGAAGGAAATTCAAGGTGGAAAATGATCTACTGCCTTGACTATGGTTTTTCCTTGGTTGTTCTATACATATACCAAAAGTCCACCAGAAAACATGGAAACCAACACAACACTGAGTTTTAACAGACTCTAGACTACTTTTACATGTAGAGTTTTTTCTGTTACTACACCACTCAGGGTTGAATAAGGTGCTACGTGTCTAATAGTTAGAAACTGTGCCATAAAAGTCCTCTGATTCAGATCCGGACTCGAGCTCTCAATCAGTTCACTAGAGGTGCTGACTAATAGGACAACAGTTCAATATAATTTCAGTTATTTTAAACATTGCTATGCCTACTCAAAATCACTGCTGCATTAATGTCTGTGCTTGCCTTACCTCAAGGCCTGCTGTTGGAGCCAAAGCTTTGACATCAGAAGGACAATTACAGATTGGCAGCCCAAGTATCTGCCTCAGGTTTTGTGACATTTTCATAAATTTAGCTATAAATATGTTTTCCACTATCTGAAATGCAAAGTAGAATTGCAAAGCTCTATGTTTTACCTCCTGCATCATCATCCAGATGGGTAGGTATGGTTTTTTATTCTAAAATCTTTATCACTGAAAAAGAGAGGAGAAGAATATTGTCTGCTTTCCAAGTAACATGTGGACCTGCAGTACTGGCAGTGAAAAGAATCTTGTTTTGACTTGCAAAATGAGCACAATTGATAAAAAAGTCACTGAGGGGGAATAAATATGAAATACTAGATATCATTTTCATAGCATCCTTTTTCTGATTATATCAACCACTTTCAAAAAAAGTAACCTTGGCAATAATTTTATTTATTGTTTACATCCACTTTAAATAAAATTGAGATGTGGGAATGCAATAAATAGTACCAACAACATTTCTGAACAAGCTGGAAAAACCTGTATTTATATTCAGATGCATAGGACAAATGCAAGGAGTAACACAGAGTTTATTCTCCTTAGGTGTACTTGTGGTTTTTATTTTTTTCATTAAATCAGACCATTTCACATTTTCACATATAACTGGCTATATTAAACATACTACAGATGGAAAATGAAAAAAAAAAAAAAAAAGTCATAAAACCAGCTTGAATTATTGTAAAAATAGATTTGGAAAGCTGACTTTGACATCTCTTGTAACTTAGGGACCTGAGAGGATGCAGTAATAAAACACAGTTCTGGGACAGTGTAAAAGTCGGGGAAACTTTGCCCCTGGCCTGTTCCTGGTGTGGGAGTTTTAGTGGTTAAATTACAGCAGTGCAGTGAGTTCCCTTCCCAAGGGAAATGCAAAAACTCACTCCAGAAAGCTTTGGAATAGCTGGACATTTTCCTTAAGAAGCAAGTATTTTAGGAAAAGCAAAAACTTATAACAGCTCTCTGAAAACTCAGTCTTTCTGTTATTTGCTTTCATTACTCTTGTTTCTTCTCCTCCTGAACTCAGCTAAAACAGATCAGATCAACTTATCTTTCCAATTTTGTAAAATTCATAATAGTTACTATATTACAATTATATATTATGTTATGATTGATAATAATGGGTTCTTGGTTTTGGCTGGAATAGAGCTAATTTTCTTCCTAGTAGCTGGTGTAGTGCTGTCTTTTAGATTCAAGACCAGAATATAGACAGAAAAAAGATATTTCAGTTATTGTTAATCAGTGTTTACATTAAATCAAGAACTTTTCCTTTTCTCATACCACCTGACCAGCAAGGAGGCTGGGGGAGCACAAGAAGCAGGGTGGGGACACAGCTGGGACAGCTGACACAAGCTAGCCAAAAGTATATTCCATACCATATGACATCATCCTCAGTATATAAACCAGGAGGAAAGGTAGCTGTGGGATGCTCTTTGGGAACAAACTCGGCATTGGTCAATAGGTCATGATCAATTGCATTGTGCATCGTTTGTTTTGTATATAGGACTGCTATTATTATTATTATTAT
>VZTH01015260.1:6987-42441 GCA_013397815.1 Aleadryas rufinucha | reverse complement strand
CTCCTCTGCAAAGGTTAAGCAAACAGCAGCTCTCGCAGAATCGATGCCGGCCGAGCCCTGGGCTGTTTGCTTTGGCAGCGCGGCGCGGGGGCGGGTGGGCTGTGCTGGGGACGCCGGCAGCGGGGACGGGGACAATCAACGCTCCAGGGGCGCAGGTTTGGCCGGGGGGTGGCTGTGCCCCCTCGCCCTCCGCTTGCTGTGGAACTCGTGGAGGAGGATTTGGGGAAGGGCGAGGGTGGCCGGGCCAGGGCAGGGGGCTCGTGAGGCTGGCGCTGTGCCGTGCCTCAGTTTCCCCTCCCGGCATTGTGGCAGACACTGCCTATAGGAACATGCTTGGCCAGGGGGACAGGGACATTGTGCCCCCCACACCTGCCACCTGGTCCTGCAGCTGTGGCTCAGCCCAGGCGGGCTCAGTGCAGGAGTGGCTCAGCTGGAATTAAGACAGAGCTGAACACAACCAATGAGCCCAATGTCAGCCCACGATGATGAGTCTGGGGAGGGAGCGGCCGTTTGCAGACTGCCCTGAGGAGTTTGGATGCTGTCCCCCAAATTCCCACTGTGTCCCCAGGATGGGCTCTGGAAGGGGCCATGGGAGGGGAACATTCAGCTGTGGGCAGGGAGGGCAGATGTGGCTCCAGCATGGATCAACATGACAGTGAGGGAAGGACCCATGCACCAGCCCTGAGGTGATGACCCCGGAGCTGGCCAGTTGGCTGCTGCACTAGCCACAAAGCTGGCTGGTGGGTTGGCCAACTGTCTGGTGGCCTTGAAGGACAACTGGATGGCTGGTTGGTGAGCTGGGTGGTTGGTGGCCAACTGGCTCAGTGGCTCATCGGCTGGATGGGTAGATGGCTGGGGGGTGGGCTGGCTGGCTGGTGGGTTGGTTGGCTAGCTGGCCAGTTGGCTGGTTGATTGCCTGACTGGCTCATTGGCTAGATGGCTGGCTGGCCAGTAGACCACCAGTCTGGTTGCCTGTCCAGCTGTCTGTCTGTCCGGCCAGCTGACCAGTTGGCTGGTGGCCGGCCAGCTGATCCATGGGCTGGCTAGCTGGCCAGACAGCTGGGTCAGCCCTGGCCCCCGGGACAGCAACATCCTAGCGTGTGCCAGCCCAACACCAGGCACTGTCCCTTGCCCAGCGGGGGGAGCCCGGCCGCAGGCAGGGGGAGGGCAAGGTGTGGGTGGCACATCCCCCGTCCCTGTCCCCGTCACGCTGCCTCTCATTACGGAAACGGCGGGGCCCGTCACCCTCCCACCGCGCGGCAATTAAGGGCTGCCAACACCGGCAGTTAATTAGCGCCAGCGGTGAGTGCTGGGAGGTGACGGCCGCATGGCTGGCGGAGGGGACGGGCTCGGGGACGTGTCCCCCCAGGGGGACAAGGGGTGGGAGTGGCGGCGATTTGGGCTGCTGGGACCAGCTGTGCTGTCCCGGGGATGCCCCACGGCCGGTTGGGACGGGATGTGACACGGAGGGGGTGCGCAGTGACAGTGGGTGCCAGCCATGGGGTGTGCAGGGGGTGGCACCGGGGAGTATCGTGCACGGTGACGGTGTGTGGCACCCCAGGCTGTGCAGTGACGGTGACAGTGGGTGACACCCCGTGGGCCATGCAGTGACAGTGACAGTGGGTGATACACTGCGGGCCGGCAGTGACGGTGACAGTGGGTGACACCCCGTGGGCCACGCAGTGACATAGCATTGTGTGACAGCCCCAGCACCAGGCACTGACGGTGACTCTGTGTGACAATCCACGGGAGCTGCAGTGACACTGTGTGGCACCCGGCGGCCCCACAGTGACAGTGACACCCTGTGCACTGCGCGGTGACAGTGACACCATGTGACACCCCAGGGAGCAACAGTGAAGCTGTGCAACACCGCAGGGCTGCGCAGCAGCTCCGTGTGACACGAGTGGGGCTGTGCAGCCATGGTGACACTGTGTGACACCCCAGGGAGGTGTGCAGTGACACTGACACTGTGCCACACCCCGGGGACCATGCAGTGACAGTGACACCTGTGAAAACAGATGCCATGCAGTGACACTGGTGACACCAGTGCCATGTAGTGACACCACACTCAGGCCCTCCGGTCTGTTCTCCCTTGTGGGTATTGAGGCGCCCACCCAGCTCACACCTGGGGACATTCCCCCCTGGGGGACATCACCCTGTACCTGCAGCCTCGTGGGGGGACATCTGCCCCCACCCCTCCCACCCCAGCAGGTGCCCCATGGGGGGTGCTCCAAGGAAGGGGGGCTCCAGGAATGGGGAACCCCAGGGAGGGGTGTACCGTGGAGGGGGGTGCTCCAGGGATGGGGTGCTCCAAAAAAGGGAGGTTTCAGGAATGGGGTGCACTGGGGAAGGGAATGCTCTGAGGAAGGGGTGCAGCGGAGAGGGGGTGCCCCAGGAAGGGGGTGCACGGAGGAAGGAAGTTCTCCAGGTAGGGCTGCTCCGGTTCGTAAGGGGGTGCAGGAGCAGGGGGTGCAGCAGGAGGAGTGTCCGTCTGTCACGAGCCCCCGCCAGCCGCAGCAGAATCGATCCGGCCGCCAATTTGCACAGTCAAATATTTGGCTTCTCGGCGCGGGGCCGGCTCTGCTCGAGCCGCCCCGGTGGGCGCGGGCCCGCGGTGACGGTGGCGGCTGCTCCGCGATCGATGGCGGGACGTGCGGCGAGCTGGGGCGGCCTCAGAGCGCGGCACCGGGGCTGGAGCCGTGCTGCAGCACCCACGATCCTCCATCAGCACCCACGGGCCCCGGGAGCCCATGTGGAGCTCGCTCAGGGGGCAGCACCTGCGCCACGACCGCAGGGTCTCAGCCGGGCCCCCTCCGTGGCCACGGATCGCCGATGCCACCCAGCCCAGGGAGCTGAGCCATCTGTCACCGGCAGGGGATGGCTGAGGCTGAGCCACGCGGTCACTGCCACCGACACAGGTGGCCACGGGCTTGTCCCCGAGGGGGTTTGGCTGGGGCGTGGGATGGGCAGGAGTGGGACTGGGGGTGCTGGGGCAGCTCCCACGGGTGGGCACCACACAGCTCCCATGGGCACAACTCCGTGGCCAAGCTGCAGAGCCCTTCCCCCGTGGGTGCCAACGCCAGGGCCCGCAGCCCACGCAGGGGGCTCAGCTCCAGCTCAGCCCAGGGCTCCCCACACCAGGTTCCCCCGGCCACGCCAGCGCCGTGGGCAGCCCTGTGCCTCACCATGCCCCTGGAACCGCTCGCTCCCTCGGCCCCGCTAAACTCGTTAGCGGCGGGCGAACGTCAGCCGGGCGGGAGCGAAGCGCCAAATGCGATTACGGCCCCGTCTCGCTCCCTCCTTCCACTCCCGGCCCCATTTATCGCGGAGGCGGGCGGGAGGGAGGCGGAACTGGCGCTTATCTCGGCCGAGAAATCCCGCTCCGGCCCTGATTTATGGCTGGCTGCGAGGGACTCCAGCGGCACGGCGCAATTACGGAGCAGTTAGAGCAGGGAGGGGGCAGCGCTCGGGTACGGCTCCCCCAGCGCGGCTGGAAGAGCTGGGGTAGCCAGGTGGGCGCTCCAGCTCAGGGATGCTCCCTGGGGCTGCACAGGGACCACCAGGTCTCTCCAGGTGGGTGAGACGTGGCACCTGCAGGTGCACCGTGGGGCTCAGGGGAAGATGGGGGTGGAAGAGTGCCCGGCCCCAAAAAGGGGCATGTGCTGGCTGGGGCCACCTTGGGAAGGTCCTGGTGCCTAAAGGATGGCAGAGGGGATAGGCAGGACATTGCCTCCAAGGACCAAGCCCAGGCAGGAGGGTGGGAGCATCCTGGAGGATCCCAGGGATCACTGTGAGCAGGGAGAAGATGGCCAGGGGCTGGCAGTATCCACCTTTCTCAAAGTGTGGGGAGAAGTGGTGGCAGTGGAGACAGGGGCACCCCAGAGGGAACGTGCTGGCCACAGAGAACCCCAGCAGATCCTGGATCACATCCTGGAAAGCCAGACCCACCCCGCGGGGTGCTCAGAGCCAACACTGAGCCACTGAGCCCAGGGAAGATCACAGCAGGGCTGCTGCAGCTCCTGGAGCAGCTCAGGGATGTTTACCAGGAAAAGCAGGAGCGCCCGGCAGCTCTTCCTGCGTGTGCTGAACTTTACAGAGCGCAGCCGTGCCCCGGCACAGGAACAACCTGGGAGCGGGCTGGGAAGAGCCGCGGGAGCAGCCGTGGGATGCGGAGCAGCTGCTGCTCAGTGTTTTATTAAAACAAAAGTGAAGACCCAGCACCCGCCTCGCCCAGGCTCGGCTCTCCCACCGGGAAACCGCCGCTGAAGGAAGCTCAAACAGCAGGAAATGAGTTTGAACGAGGTAGAGCCCAGGCCTCAGACTGCTCTGGAGTGGATTAGACCCTTGGATCCAAAGCCAAGGGTGACCCACGAGTGATGGCCACAGAAACAGAAGGCAGGAGGGAGGAGCAGCCAGCTGAACACCTGATCCATGTGAACGAGGTGCTGTCCTCTCCCTCACTGGTTTAACAGCTTTCCATTAAATCAACATGAAAGAGGGGAAATCCCAAGTGTAAATTTGGATTAGGAGGGTTGAGCTACGAGGAATCACCCAGGGGACACTGAAGGCAGTGACAGGGCCTGAGAAGACACCCAGCCCCAGGGAGGAGATTGTCCTGGAAGACATTAAAGGGAAATTGTACCCAATTAAGGTGAGATTGTACCTGATTAAAGTGAGATTGTGCTCAATTAAAGTGAGATGGTCCCAGATTAAAGTGCCTCAACTCACTGAAGTCCCACAACAGAGACCCACATGGGGACAAGGGCCTCACCCCACAGGCACAGCTGGTGGGTGAGAACCTGAGCAGGGAGAACGTGCCTGAAAAAACCTCTGGCTGTGTTCACCTTGGGAAGTGTGCAAGGAGACGCCTCACGCCGCTGTCTGCATTCAGCTGGCAAAGCTCATTAACAGAGGTGGCCTTTCACTGCCCTTTTCAAACCGGGAAATTCAGGCCCCTTCCCTGACTAAGAGAAAAGGTGAATTAAGAGATGAAATGCCGGAGGAGGAGGAACGCCAGCCCTCCGAGGCCGGCGACAGCCGTGCCCACCGCCAGCCGTGCCCAGAGGAAATCCAGGGAATCCTCGAGGCGGGCGTGCAGCCGCAGGACCTGCCGGCGCGTGCTCTCCCGCTCCCCGGAGTTGTCGATGACGTGCGTCGCCCACTTGCGCTTCTCGTCCAGGGGCAGCTGGGAGCTGATCCGAGCTTCGGCCTCGGCCACGCCCAGCCCGCTCCTCTTCATCAGCCGTGCCAGCTGCGTCGGGGGGTCACTGCCGGGCGGAGCACGGGGCTGAGCTGGGGGGTGGGAGGGAACGGGGGATCTGCCTTCCTCGGGCACCAGGGGGAATCACTGGGATAAAATGGGAATGAGAGAGGTGCCCCCTGTCATTTCTGACACAGTCAGCCTGCACTTGGATCAGCAGAGCCACCGCTGCCTAAGCTGTTCTCAGCATTCCCACAGCCTGTAAGAGTGCCCCAAATCCTGCCCTGATGGAGCACGGGTTGTGGAAGGTGCAAAGGCAGCGATTTCCCTTCTATGATGGTGCCAGGTTCCAGGGAAAGCTCAGGAAGGCCCTCATGCACTATGAGGTGTCACTTCTCTCAATGGGGTTTGCACCAGGGCTGTGGCTGAACCTTCACCAGAGTGGAGGCACATGATGGTCCCCTCTGAGAGAGGTGGCATTGTCCCTCTCCTCGTGGTTCCCAGAGCACTTACCAGTAAACCAGCACTGTGTATTTCATAAACCTGGTCAATCCGCGGGTCTCGAAGAGCAGAGGGATGTCGAGGATCACGTAGCGGTAGCCTGTGGAAATGACAACATTCCCCAAAAAAGGGAACAGTGTGAACCCCCATTCCCAAATCCCTCATGCTGCACATACACCATGGGCAGGAAAAGCAAAGCAAGCAGGAGCTCTAGAGCTCCACAATTACAGCCAAGCAGAGCAGAGCCTGCTGGCCCTCCTCCCTCTCACAGGGAGGAAATGGTTTCATTCCAACTTTCCAGAGGAAAAAAAAACAACCCTAACCTGGCTGCTCTCAGACCAAAGGTGAAACTGCAGAAATATAATGAGGAGCTGAAACGAGGAGCTGAAATGAGAGCAGCAGTGCCTGGCTGGCGAGAGCGGCAGCCGCGCGCCGTGCCGGCCTCTCCCGGGAAGCAGTGCCCACAGCAGGATCTGCTTTCCACTCCTCCTCTTGTCCAAGACTTCACCAGGCTGCAGCCATCTGAGCCAACATTACCCAGCTCAGCTTTCCTCCCTTCATGAAAAGCTTTGGCTAAACAGCTCCATTTTATCAAGGGGAGCAAGGATATCCTTGCAGACCTCCTGCAGCTGTGACACTGAAATGTGGGGGAGCCTCCAGGCATAGCCCAAGGGCTGAACCCTCACCAAAACTGGCTGTTTGGTTTAATACTTCTGTCACCACAGGGAACAGAGCTTGCCATGGACATTGTGCCCCTGGTTCTCCCCGTGCCTCTGCCCTTGGCCAGTGTTTGGGGAGGTGGAAGATGGATGGTAGCCCTGCTGAGCCTAGGGGAAAGGGTGAGGGCAGGGGAAAGCTCCAAGTCAGGACTTCACTCCCCTGTGTGTCCCCCAGTCATGGGGACACCTCAGGTTTTGTTGGTGTCCCCTCTTTATAACCCCCCTAAAACTGAGCTGCCCGCAGCAAGCAATGCCTCGATACAGACATCATCATCCAAGGAGCCACCATTCCACCAGCATCTCCGCCCTGAGAGGCTTCTGGCTGCCCTCTGATTTGATCGATCAGAGCTTTCCTTACACAGCGATCCTCAGAGACAACATCCAGCTATCCCAAATCATTAAATCCTGACTAATGAGGACAAAGCAGCCTGCTGAAGCCACACAGCGCTCTCGCCGAGGGCCAGGACAGCATCCACCTCCTGAGCCCACAGCCCCGAGTTCAAGACTCCATCTCTTGCTCCTGGCATTCCTGCCTGTTGCTTCCTTTGTGCTTCCTCCTCCTCACCCTGCAGCAGAGCTCAGCCCCACGGTGCCCCGGCCTGTTCAGCTCTCACAGGGCTCAGCTCTGATAAGCACCACGAATCCAGACTGACTCTATTAAGGCATCCGTCTGTCTACACGGAGACCTCGGAACAGCTGGTGATCTTATCTGGCATTTCCCCAGCCCAGCCTGACAGCTGCATTTGTTCCATTTATCAGGGGGAACGCGGGACTTTGGAAGCCACAGCTGTCAGCCCATTCCTCACCTTATCGACACTCAAAGGGCTCCACAGCTTCCACTGAAGCCGGAGCAGGCTGGGGGCAGGGAGGGATGTTTGGCCGTTTTGGGAGTGTGACATTATCCGGTGGGTAATCTCGGCAAAGCTGCTCCCAGGCCCTACAGATACACTTTAAACCGCAGAGGAAAGCGGTGAAGGGCAGCAGTGAATGGCAGGAGTGAATCAGGAATTAATCCTCCAAACACTGACACCAAAGGCAGAGCACAAAGGCTGTCACTCAACATCCCTTCCCTTTCTCTGTTGTCCCTGTCCCTCAGCCCACATTCAAACCAAAGGCAGAGGGAGCAGGGATGGCTCCTGCCCAAGCAGGAGTCCTGGCAGGCCAGGGACATGGCCTCTTACCGAGCACAAAGTACTTCAGGACCTGCTTCAGCATCTCCTTCAGGATCTCAGGGTGGGTGATGGAGTTCAGCAGCCGCCGTTTCTCCGGCTGGGAGAAGATAATGTTTCCGAGAGCCTCGCGATTTATCTCGCCGTTCTCCAGGAGGATCTCGGTGCCAAAGTGCTGCAGGATCTGCTGATAGGCCTTGGAGTGGGGCTGCACCACTGAGAACATCAAACAGCCGGGGGTGAGAGCCAGTTTTACAGCACGGTTGGTGTTTGCATCAGCAATCGCCCTCAGATGGGGTTTGCTCATTAACTAACGGAGCTGATGCTCCCCGTGGCAGCACATCTGCCTCCGGCACATCTGTCCTGGCACCACAGCTGCACGGCCCGGCAGCTCCTGCCAGAACAGCCCTGCCAGCCCAAGGTCCCTTTGAGGGCTGACAAGTGGGAGATCGAAGTCCTGCAGACATTAATTCAGCACCACAACCCTCCCGGCACGTGCTGCTGCTCGGGGTGACAAGTCAGCAGGGCGGGCAGGAGGACACGGTGATGGCCACACGCCAAGGCAGGGGCAGGAACTGGGCTGACACAATTCCCACCAGGGATCGAGCAGGGAGATCCTAAAGGGACCAGGACCAGCTGAAAACTTCAGCACTGTGTGGATACTCACTGCTGCAACTTGGCTCTGGCTGCTGCTGAGGTGGTTTTTTTACTGTCTTTCACGTCAGTCACTAAATTCTTCAGGAAAACGAACACAAAAACCTTCTAAAAGCTCAATCCCCAATCAGCCCTTGCAAGGGCTCTGACGTTACAGGAGTGTATAACTTTAAAGCCACCAAAAAAAAAATCCCCAACAAAAGGGATGAAGCAATAAAACCATAATTAAGCTCCAGCTGAGGGTAACCACAGCGAAGGACAGACCGCAGATAATCATCTCTCCCAAATCCAGGAACATTGCCACAGGTTGTAACCTCAGGCCAACCTCATAAAAGTCTTTAAGACCAATTTTTTTTCTCCCATGGAATATCACATGGAGGCAGTTTCAGGATGGGTGAAATCCATATAGTAAACAAACATATATAAAAAAGGAATTGGTGGAAAATAAAGTGATTGGCAGAAAACTTTCACAGAGTATCTGTGGTGTTTTCCTACCGTCTCCGAGGGCTTTTAGCACCTCCAGCAAATTTCCTGCACCTCCAGGGGAATTACAGTGCAATAAAATGTTAAAGCATCACAGCTTTGAGTGGCTACACAGTAAGTTCTTCACCAAACAGAAAAGCTCAGGCACTTCCAAATTATACCACTGCACCATGGCACAGCTGCAGACCCCAAACCTGCTGCAGGATCCACAGCCCTCAGAATCCCAGACTGGTTGGGGAAAAAGAGCATCCAGTCCCACCCCTGCCAAGGGCAGGGACACCTTCCACTATCCCAGATGGCTCTGAGCCCCATCCAACCTGGCCTTGGACATTTCCAGGGATCCAGGGGCAGCCACAGCTTCTCTGGACAACCTCTGCTCTCCTCGTTATCCTGGTGGGGTGAAGGGATTAACATCTCACAGGTAATCAGGGAAAACAAGGTTTGCTCCAGTCCTACTGAGACAACAGATCTGGAATTCTGGGTCTTTTCTCCAGCCTGAGCAGCATGTTTTGCGAGCAGCAAGAGGCAGGTGTGCAGTGCAGGAGCACAGAACAAATTCCCCCTGACCTGGGGTCTCCGGAGCCTCTATTTTTTTTATTTTTTTTTTATTTTTTTTTGAGCACAAGGATTTTGTGATCTGATCTCTGAGAATCAGCAGACAAACAACATCCAGCACAGAAGGACATTCTCTTTCAGCTGTGTTAGTGATCCCACTCAAGGTAACTGAGTGACAGGATGGGTGTCCTGGGGCTCAGGGGGCATTTCGGATTAGCCAAGGATTCCCACTTTACAGGGAACTACGTTTATTTTTGCCCAGACTTGGCTTCCAAAGCTGGGAAGCATCACACCCCAGGGGAGGAAAACTCAGAGAACAATCTCCCCAGGGTGTTTATTAGGTCACGATCGTCTTCTTTTCTTTATTAAAAATATATCCTAGTTCCAATCCCCCCTCCCCGGGGCAGCTGCTCCGCAGCCTCGCGGACTGGGAAGAGGGAGGGAAACCCTTCTCCGATGTACCCAGAGCACCCTCTGCCGTCAGCGCTTCCCGGCAGCGATCCCGGTTGTCAGGGGAACCTCAGGGAGCAGGATCAGCTCTGAAAAACTCACCCTGCCTGGCAATAACATCGGCATCGATCACGGCACAGCCCAGCTCCCGCAGCACGGCCACCACCGTGCTCTTCCCCGACGCGATCCCACCCGAGAGTCCCACCAGGAACATCGTGCTCTGGAAGGGAAAGAGAAGAGCTGGAAAACGTGCCAGGACAGGGCCATTTTGTTCATGCTGAGCACATCAATTATTTAGCCCCAAACAGGCAACTTCATTCAAAGCTCATTTTCACACTTTCTCGGGGCGTCACTGAGACATCAGCAGGATTTTGGCACCCTCTAAGTTGGGTATCCCTGTTCCACAGGCTGGAGGAAATCCAACCCTGTTGGATTAAATGAGGCTTCTCTAGATCCTCCTAACTCTGGATGTGCCACTTGAGCCAGCTCTGAGTTCCTCCAGCTGGTTTACCTGCAGCTCCAGCAACTCGTTCCCCTTTAGCATCTCCACCCATCAAACCAGAGTCCCACCTACAGCACCCTGAGTCGTGGAATCATGGAATTGTTTGGATTGCAATTGCTTGGAAGAGATCTTAAAGCCCATCCAGCTCCACCTCCTGCTATGAGCAGGGACACCTCCCACCATCCCAGGTTGCTCCAAGCTCTGTCCAACCTGGCCTTGGACACTGCCAGGGATCCAGGGGCAGCCACAGCTGCTCTGGGCAACCTGTGCCAGGGCCTCCCCACCCTCCCAGGGAACAATTCCTTCCCAATATCCCATCCAGCAGGGGGAAGCCATTCTCCCTTGTTCTGTTACTCCAGGCCCTTGTCCAAAGTCCCTCTTGGAGCCCCTTTAGGCCCTGGAAGGGGCTCTGAGCTCTCCCTGAAGCCTTCTCCTCTCCAGGTGAACACCCCCAGCTCTCCCAGCCTGGCTCCAGAGCAGAGGGGCTCCAGCCCTTGGAGCATCTCCGTGGCCTCCTCTGGACCTGCTCAGAGAAATCAGGAAATTTCTGGCAGGTTTGTCGAGGGTGACCCAGGAGCAGTGAAAAAAGTCAGAGTTCAGACAATATCTCAGCCAGGGCTGGGACACACGAGCCCTGAGGGGGAGAGCCCTGCTGAAACCCTGCAGCCAGGTACCAGAGCTCAGCCACCTCTGGCACCATCGGGACACAGAGCCCACAAGGCACTCAGTGAATCCCATTCCCACACTGCCTGGAAGCCCAAAGGACAGGGAAATGACAGCTCTGAGCAGCAAACTGGTGCCTGTGAGCTGCCAAACACGGCCCTGAGCACAGATCTGTGCTTGCCCTCGGCCTCAAGGCCGGGAGGGGGTTGGTAATGCTGCTCTCACAGCTCCTGCACAGAGATCTCCCTGCTCAATCCAAACCCTGCAATCCTCTAAATCTTGCTTGTGTGCTCTCCAAACCAAACGGCTCAGCCACACAGAGGCAGCTCCGGAGAGCTGAGGGGACAGCTGTGAGTATCCACATCCCAAAAATACAACAGCCCCAGCAGGCTGGGTACAGACCCCAGTGTCCCTCCTGCAGCCCCAGCCCAGAGTGCCCAGGGCTTTGTGCAGCCAAGTCGTGCAAATCCCCAAGGACAGCAGCTCTGACTTTGCTGTCACCTCATCCAGGGTGACACGATGGGTGAGGGGCCGAACCTCCCACCGCCCAGCCTGTGGCTGCTGCATCTGAGAAGGAATTGGCTCCATCACTTTCAGCCAGTAGCCACAGGCTGATGGTAGCCACCCCTCGGCTTCCCCTCACCCACATCTTGCTCCCTCTTGGAACCCCAACCCCAACAATCTCAGTCACCATCGCCCTGCCTAACCTGGCTCTGGCCTCCCGCCTCCCTCCAGACAGCACCAGCCCCCCAAAAACTCTGCACATAAAGGAACCAGGTACCTGCTGCCTGCACTGTCCCCAGCGAGGGGGGCCCGTCCCGCTGGCACCCAAGGACAGGAGGTAGGAACACAGGAGGGCTGAGGATGGGTGACAACGCAGCACTGTGTCCCTTTGGCTAGAACACAGCAAAACCAGACACTTTAGTCATTATTCAGTCCTACAAACAGGACCCAAACCCACAGTCTGTGGGGAAGGAGGGGATGGGCAAGTCCTGTGGCAGCTGGAGGCAGCTCAGCAGAGGGAAGGAGCAGGGCTGGAGCAGGAGCAGCAGCCCCTGCCAGCAGCTCATGCAGCAGCTCCACCGAGTGCCGACGCCAGCCCGTAGCAGCACCACGTGCTCCTTCCCTTTCCCAGACACCAGGAAAACAGATGGGGATGGCTCCAGCAGCAACAAGGAGGGATCCAAAAGGAATCAGAGAGGGCCAAAATAATAATAGTAAACAGCAGTGCTTTGGGGAGGCTGATGTACATCCCAAGCAAGACCTGGACCCCATGGGGAGCCTCTCCTGCTGTTACAGGGGGCTTGGAATGACAGAGGGGCTGTTTATTTATCCCAGCAGGTTAAAATCTGCCCTCCCACCAGGATTTTATACTCCCTCTGCAGCAGCCTGCGAGGGGCAACGCTGCACCAGGAGGATCCGGATCACAGCAGTGGAGGCTCCATGTGCCTGTTTTGTAAAAATACACTAAAAACTCTCCTGCCCTTGTAAACACAGGCCTTTAACTGCAGTAACCCCAGCGTTCTGGCCTCCAGCCTCAGCTGGGACTTGCTCCCAAAACCCCTGCTATTTCTGTCCCTCCGTTGCATGTCTCCACCACAGGATTTACTGTGGGGGGAAAGCAGCCCTTGGAAGGGTTATCCTGGAAACCAGGGCCAGCCGGGGATCTGAACACTTGTGCTGTCCAAGGGCCTGCACAGATCTCAGGCATCAATATTTAACGTGCTCGGGTTTGAAGTGCACACGAGGGGAGAGGCCAGCCTGCTCCTGCAGATGTTACCGGCAGGAGCCAGAACCAGGTTTCCCCCAAATACACCATTTTTGGGGGATGTATTTGGCCTGTGCCAACTAAACCAGACATGGGGAAAAACAGAACACGAGCCACAGAGGCTGTTCAGGCTGGAAAACTCCGTGAGCTGTTCCTGCAGTGGGGAACGGGGAGATGCACCCAGGGCACTGAGGAAATGTTTTGTAAAGAATTAAGTGCCCAAAAATTCCCGTGTCCCAACTCCTGGGGGTTTTGAGCACAGCACAAGCTGCCAGCCTCAATCCGTCCATCCGGCAAGCACAGGGACTGGGGATGAAGCTAGACCGTGTCCTCCAGCACCACCCTACACCCGGCCCACCTCTCGAGCCCATCCTCGTCACTGGCTGGGGCTGACAGACCTGGTGTTTGGCTCGAGGAGTTAAAGGGAAGAATCACCAAATACATCGCTAACTGGCGGGGAAAGAGCCGCCGCCACAAGCTCCTTGGCCCGCCCCGCGGGGTGCCGGGGCCGCCACGGGCCCCGTCCCGCCGCCCTCACCACTCACCCTCTGCCCGGCTTCACACGTGCCGCAGTGTCCCGCGCGCCTATTGGCTGCCGGGAAGCGGGGGCTTCTCTCCCAGCCAATCGGCACCGCCCTCATTAGATTCGACCCACCCCCTCGAGAAGGAAGCGGGCGGAGAGACGAGCGCCGCGGCCTCGGGGGACGGGCCAGCGCGGGGACGGGCCGCGGCTCTCCGTCAGTCGGGGCATCCACACGGCTGCCCCGGCGTGAGGGAACCCTCCCGCCACCGGCGCCTCGCCCCTGGGCACCCCCAGAGACCGACGGGAATTGTAGTCCCGGCCCCAGCGCAGCCCGGCCCCCGCATGCCCACGCAGACTACCACTCCCGGCATGCCCCGCGGCCCGCCGCCCAATCGCGGCGCGCTTTGTTGCGGGGGTGCGGCACGCGCGGAGGCCCCGTTCAAGATGGCGGACGACAGTGAGACAGCAGTGAGGCGGCCACCGGCGAGGCCTCCACGGCCGGCGGCGGAGGAGAACGACCACGAGCATTGCAGCGACTGCGAGAATGAGGCGGAGCATGGCTCCAACCGGGGGTGAGTGGCGGCCGGGACTGCGTGCCGCGGCGGCGGCCGGGCCCATTGAGGCGAGGAGCGGCCGGGAAGTGAGGGGCGCCCCGCCCCTCGCGGCCGCTGATAGGACGCTGGGCAGCATCCCGGGCAGCGATTGGTCGAGGCGCCGGTCAGTCTGGCGGGGGGGCGGTGCCGCCGGCGCCCATTCACGCCCGCTGCGGGAGCGTGTCCGAAGCTCAGCCGGGTCGGGCGCGGCCGCGGCGTGGATGGGTGAAGGCTTCGGGGGCTGCGGGGCGGCCGGGACGGGGCCGCGAGTGCCTTTTTCGGGCGGAAATAAGCCCAGTTAGCAGCTCTTCGTGGCCTTGCGTTAGGGTGTGTCTCCCCACATTCCCTCTGCCCTCCCGCACGAGCCTCAGCCCATTCCTGGCATCTCCATCCCCGCGGTGACACCCAGGGTGATGGCACGGTTGGATGCGTGATCCTGCTTTCCGGAGCATGTGGCATCGCCGTGCCCTGGAATAATTCCGGGCTTCTGCACACTCATCCCGTCGTTATCCTAAACACAGCCCAGGGTTTTGCAAAGCTCTGCCTACATTGTCTCGTGGTTGGAGGAGCGCAGCCTCCAGGGTTATGGAATGGTGGAATAACAACAACAAGGCAGGGAGCGAGCACAGGCAGCGAGGCAGGCCCTTATCTCAGTAGGGAAGAGCTGGGATGCTTAACGTAGCACCGTCATTACTCACTGCCTTAATTAACACGGTGCAGAGCTGCCTTACCATGCCTGGGATTTGCAGGAGAGGTTTCATCCTCATTCCTGCTGGGAATGGGAACATCAACGTGTGGCTTTCCAGAGGTTTCCGGCGGTTTTGCACTTTGTTCTTCCCGCACCTGAGCCTCACTGGGCTCCTCCTGCTCACCTGGTGCTGCTTCCCCACCCCTGCAGAGCAGAGACCACGGGCTTGGAGAGCCCTTCTCCCTCCATCAGCAGCTCTCCATAGGCGATCCCACTCGCCCAGGAACCGAAGCGAATAAAAGGTCACACAAGAAATATCACAGAGGCTTTTTTTATGACAGCACAGCTGCCCATTTTTATTTTATTTGCCTCCCGGGTGTGGCACCATGTCTCAGTTTAATCGGTTTAGCCGTGCTTGGGGAGATTTTTATTCTCTTTCCCTCTGACATGATTAGGTTTGTGGAAGCCAGAGCCGAGCAGAGGAGACGCGGTGCTCAATCACTGCTGTTCCCCAGCCCAGCGGTTCCTCCTGCCCTTTGCCAGGAAAAGGCGTGTTCTGGAGCCCTCCTCACATCCTGGCGTGGGCATCACTCTAGCCACCTCGAGGAGCTGAAACACCACAAGCAGCCTGGGGAATATCCAGTAGGAAATAGTGTGGATATCTTGGGAAATAACACCAAAAGCGTGGCTGGTGGGCACAGCCATGAGGAGAGTGAGGCAGGGCGGCTTTGGAGCTCTCTGACAAGTCTCCTGTACTCCCAAAACCCACCAGGGACCCACCAGGGAGAGACCAAGCACTGGGAAAGAGGATGGTTTTCTTTCTGGATGCACAGTCGTTAATTCTGTTGATTCCATACCATCCATTACACTGGGGCGTGGGAGTGTTTCTGGTCACCCCGGTGACACTGTCCCCAAAAACAGGGCAGGGGAAGGGCTTTGAGCTGCCAGGGTTTGTAGAGCCACATTCGGAGCCCTGCCTGTGCCAGTTTGTGCTGGGAGTCACTGGATCTTGGCACTGAGGTTTAAAACATAAAAGTATTCCTTAGTGAAAGCAATACTTCCTTTTAAGGACAGGAAAGAGGAATTGAGTTTCCTCAGCCTCAGTCCTGTGTCAGCACTGGGAAGTGGCTGCACTGCTCTCTGCTGTGGCTATCCAAGTTGATTTTCCAAAGAAAATAATCCCACTTTGTTATTTGTCGTATTTCCCTTTGTGTGGAGAGAGCTTCTGCCGTGTCCCTGGTGGTGGGGAGGGTTTATTCCCTGGTTCTGGAGAGGCAGGAACATTGCATGGGCTCAGCCTGGTGGGATTTGTCACCTCACAGGCAGCGAGAGCAGCGGTGACACCAAGGATTGGGGTGTCCCAGTCCTGTGAAACGGTTCCATTGTTGTCTAAACCACCTGGGGAAGCTGTTCCAGGCAGGAAGAGTTCGGGAGCTCCCTGTGGCACAGCTGGGTTGTCGCTTGATGGGGTGTGAGGGGGCAGAGGGGCTTTTCCAGAGGGGCAGCTGTCACTTTGGCAATCCCTGCCTGCAGTGAGCCAGGAGGTGTTCCTGGGACAAGCCCTGAGCTCCCGCATGTGGGATTCAGTTGTAGGTGTAGGGAGCACGCTGGTGGCACACTGGGCTCCGGGAGCTGAGCTCTGCCATCTGGAGATCCTCCCTCCCTCCCTGCCACGGCCCCTAACGAGATTACAGAGATTACAGCCTAAGCACCGTGCCTGATTAGCCCCTGGGTTGGCTGAAGGATTTTCCAGCACCTAAATACGGAGCAGGGATCTACTCCTGCTCATCTGGCACCTTTCAGCCTCCCAGCAGGCTGAGGGAGCCGCCCACAGCTGGAGTTGTTCCCCTTGTGCTTCTTCCCTCAAGTCTGGGAATATGGTGAGAACACCCATGGATCCGGGGGATGGATAAGTGGGGGCTGAGCACCAGTTTGTTACTGGATGTGTCTGGTGTTTTTCAGCCTCTAGAGGAGCTGAGCTGGTGCAGCACAGTCAGTCTGAGCAGGTCTCACCCTGAACAAGCCCAGCTGCTGTCTTTAGGTGCTTCCAAAAATCAGTTTTCAAGTTCACTCAGGTTATGGGGGTTGTTTTCTGGGCAGTGGTTGGTGCTGGAGCCTTTGCCTCCAACTCAAGGAGCTGCCTGGTAAGGGAAAGGAGGGATTGGAACGCTAAGGATGGCCATGATGTGAGGGTGCCTTTCCCAGGAGTAGGGAAAAGAGTTTTCCTTAGCCAGAAAAGAGACCATGGTGACCCCACAGGGAATCAGGAGATGTTTTGCACAGTGCAGCCAAGGCGCCCTTGTCCAGCTACTTCATCTCTCAAAGCACCTTGGAATGCAAAGGGGTATGGGAGGAGAAAGTCTTTAAGTGCAGCTGGGAAGGCCGTGGGCCATTGGATGTGAGCTGGGCTGGCAGCTCACCCTTCTTGGGGATGAAACTGCTCCAGCCCTCTCAGCAGCTTTTGTGGGGAGATTGCAGGCTGGTGCTTCTGGGCAGGTCAGGCCTGTGGGGTTGTCCCTGCCGTGAGAGTTGTTTTGGGGTGCAAGGAAGGGGACACCTCTGTTGTAGAGTACAAATGCACTGGCTGTATCCTGACCCCGCTTTGTGGGTCAGGCCAGCTGCAGTAGTTGAGATTTTGGATGGTGGTGGCTTGTCCCAGGACGCTGGTTGTGTCATTAATTTGGGGACTGTCTGAGGGATGCAGCTACCCTGGAGAAAGAAGATATTTGCTTTCCTAACTAGATTTAAAATAGAGAATACCTGTAATTGTTGCTTTTCTGGGTGAGTGGGCACCTTGGGGTTTTCCAGCATTTTCCTACATGCTGGTGACTCCTCTGCTGGATTGGTTTTCATCTCCTGGCTGGAGCAGGGCCCTTCCCCAGGCCGTGCCACCTGGAATGCAAAATCTCATCCCACCTTCTGGCACCCTGATTTCTTCCAGGTCACGCCAGCTTTGCTCATAAATCAAGGAGGAATTTTCTCAGCACTTTCACCTGCAAGCCTGGCATGGTTGGGCCGAGCTCATTAGCACCAAGCTGGGAGTTGGCAGCTCTGATTTATGAAGCAAAGCGATGCTGACAGAGTATGAAGGGAGCATTTTGTCTGTCACAACTGACACCTGCAGCATCCCAATGTGCAGGTGAGCTGGGAACACATGTCCATCTCCCCTGGAAGGGGCAACTTCCATCACCAGCCCTTGTGGTGTGCTCAAGAATTCTCCTGGTGCTGTCAATTTGTGGTGTTAAAATTGATAGGAAACGGTTGGGATGTGTTTATTGCGGCTCCAAGGTGGCTTTGCTCATCCCAGGACTTCAGTGTGGCCAGGATCTGCCCGTGCTCCTCCCCAGAGAGTTAAAAAAGCCATCACACATTTGTCACTAAAATCAATAGTGGTGTCAGTGGCGCTGTGCTGGGATTGCTGCTGCTGTCATGTCCAAGCAGCATCTCCTGGGTGGAGGCAAAGCCCTTTCCTGGCAGTGGGAGGGAAGGTGAGATTCCCCCCAGGGATGGTTCAGCAGCGTTGTGAGCTGCTGGTCCTTGGAGCTGCTGGTCCTCAGAGCAGTGGCTTTGTTCCTTGTCCTCTCCCTGCTCTCCTTCATGCTCTTCTGGAGAAGAGGGGGGGCGCTTCTTTTCACCCTCTTATATGGAGCAGCTCGCCCTGAACCACTGCTTCTTCCCATGCCAGGAATGCTTCCCATCTCCTGGTGTTCCACACAGGCTCTGCTGATAGATGGGAGTTCTTTTCCCCAGCATGTGGTGGCTGCAGAGTCTCTGCTGCTGTTCAGGTTTCATCCAGCCCAGCAGCTCCATGTCCTGCAAACCATCCTCCTCTGCTCCCCAGGACAATGCAGCCCATCACGTCGGCTTTCCGTGCTACATCCACAGGCATCTCCCAGCTTCATCCCTCAAAAAACATTTCTCCATGCACTTTTCCCTAGTTTCATAACCTTCTTGCTGCTCAGCCCAGGGATTGCATAGAATGGTTGGGTTGGAAGGGACCTTGAGGATCATCCAGTTCCAACCCCCTGCCATGGGCAGGGACACCTTGCACTTGCATTTCTTCAAGCTCTATTCTCCTCCCAGCTCCTCCTTGTTCTGGCCTTGTTGAAATAAATAGTTGGATGCTGCTCCAACATATTTTCCAGCACGTTTCTTCTTTTTTTCCCGCTCCACCCTCTTCACCACTATCTTTTGTTTGGTAAAGACATTAAACTGCTCCAGGAGTGAGCAGTGCTTTTGTGGGGAGATTGCAGGCTGGTGCTTCTGGGCAGGTCAGGCCTGTGGGGTTGTCCCTGCCGTGAGAGTTGTTTTGGGGTGCAAGGAAGGGGACACCTCTGTTGTAGAGTACAAATGCACTGGCTGTATCCTGACCCCGCTTGGCAGCTCTGAGGGACAGGACAGAGCTGAGCCATGTGCTGGCACCTACTGGCCCCCAGCTTGCTTTGCAGGAGACCCCTCATGTGTTGGCAGCTGGCAGAGCTCTCCTGGCCCTGTTCCTCCCTTTCCCCTTTCATCCCTCCTCTCAGACCTGCTCCAGCCTCTCCAGGATTGAATTTCCCCCTGAACCCTGACGCCCTCGGAGGCTGTGGCCTTGTTTGGAGGCTCCCTCTGAGTCTGGGATATCCCAGCTCCCCCATGCCTGTCCTGTGCCAGGTCATCCCATCACGAGATCATCATCATGAGATCCCATCTGCCATGCTGGGAGCAGGCACCGCTCCTGTGTTTTGGCATCAGGATGCTGCTGGAACAAAGGCCAGGCTCAGTGAGGGGTTTCACACCAGCAGCTGTTTGGGGATGATCATGATCTGGACGTCCAGGGCTGCCCTGGATCCGTGGAAGGAGGAGCTGTGCCTTGGTGTAGGCACTTCCCATCCTGCACTCCCAGAGATTTGCTCCTCAGTGTCAAATTTCCAGCTCCAGCATAACAATATAATAATTTTCCAATAAACAGAGCATCATGTCTCCCTAGAGCATCCCCTCTGCAGGTGAGGTGACACTTGGCACAGTGTCCTTGGCCACTGACCTGTCTGTGATGCTGGGATGTGCTGTGAGGCCTTATCCCTGGGGCTGCACCAGTTTGGTGCTCCCACATCTATCCTTGGGCTTGGAGAGGAGGAAAACGCCAAAGTTGGGCATCCCAGCACTCCACAGGGTGGATTTGGGCACAGGTGGCACAGTGGGGTGATGTGACAATGGGGATGTGCTCACCTGCAGCACAGGGCACAGTCCCCATGGCCGAGCAAACCTGTGGGGTGGGGGGTGTCGGTGCTGGTCCCTTTTTGGGAGCTCACAGCGAGTTCTGTGCCGTGGGGTGGGCGCTTGGCTGCACCCTCTGTGCACGGAGTATTCCCCTTCCTGGAGACTTGGACTCAGCAGGGAGCCTGTGTTTTCTTTAGAGTGCCTCAGAAACCAAACAAGTGTTCTCCCAAAAGAAAACCCCAAGGCTCCAATGATGTTTCTTTTGTTCCCCAGGGGCCTGAGTCCAGCAAATGACAGCGGAGCCAAAAAGAAGAAAAAGAAACCCAAACGGAAGAAAGAGAAAGGAGGAGGAGACCAGCCCGACCAGGCTCAGGACCAGCCGGTGAAGGTGACCGACCCCTTCCCGGAATCCCGGCCCCCCACAGCAGCCAGCCCCATCCTGAACCATTCCAGTGTCACTTAGGGCAAGGGAAGAGTTCCCAGCCCTGGTTTTAGGCACTTGACTGCTCAAAAAACTTCAGATTTAGAGTGATTTCCCAGCCTGGCTCCGTGTGTGGGAATTCCCATTGGTGCAGAAGGTGTTTGTGGAGCACTCTGGGGATAATGCAGTCCTTGGCTGGATATCCCAGCCAGTTCCAGGGTCAGACTGGCGCCTCCAAGTTACTGTTCTCAGACACCAGCTGCCTGTTGTAGGCAGGAGCTGCCACACTGCCACCTGCCAGCTCCGAGTCCTGCCCGCAGCAGCACAGGGGTGACATCTGATGGCGTTGATTTTTTGCCTGATGATCACAAGAACAGCAGCTGGGGAGAGCAGCGTCTATCTTATCCCTCTGGGCTTGCCTGATCCTCTCCAGCAGCCAGTGATTTGGGAAGCAGCATGGGACACACAGGGTTTGACCCTCCTGGCCCTCTTGTCCCCTCCGGTCCTGTGGCAGAGGACACACATCAGCAGAGGCTGTTTTCTGTCTGATGCCCAGTTCCTGTCCAAATATTTTGAATATTTTGTCCATCTGACTGTGCAGAGCTTTAAACTGGGGCTTTGTGTTTTTCAAACTAAATTCCTCAGGGATCAGAGAGGAGCTGGGGTTGGGAATTCAGTGCAGAGCCATCCACCCTGAGGAAGAGGAGGATGAAAGTGTCTTTCATCTTGACTCAACCTCTCTGCCTTGTCCCATTCTGTGGTGTCCAGGGACTTCCTCTGGAAGCTGCAGTTTTTGGATACTGATCCTGCTTAGAGGGAGGAGGCTGGGTAGTGAGAGAGAAAAGCCACTGAAGGAATCTCGAGTGCTGGGTGTGGGTTGATCCATCTGTCTCTGCAGGATGTCAGGTTGGGAGGTTTGCTCCTGGGGCTCACAGCACCCACTTAACTGAAGCTTAAAGCATTTTCAGAAAGTCCTTCCATCCCCTTTGTCCTAGGAGTGCCTGGAAACCAGGTCTGGGTGTGTGGCAGGTGACTGGTGAAAGGGTTCATCCATCCTGTCAAGGATTGAGGATGGGAAGGGAGGTTCCTGCCTGCTCTCCCTTTCCTGGCAGCACCCACCCTGGATCAGCTCCAGGTTCCCCTAATGAGGAGCCCACATACAGACCTGGTGGCTCAGCTTACTCATTTTGTCTTTCCACCCTCCTTTTCTGCCCTCAGGTGAACTCTTTACCTGCTGAGAGGATCCAGGAGATTCAAAAAGCCATCGAGCTCTTCTCTGTGGGTCAGGGCCCTGCCAAAACCATGGAGGAAGCCAGCAAGAGGAGCTACCAGTTCTGGGACACACAGCCAGTGCCCAAGTTAGGTACGTGCAGCCCCTCGACGTCCTGTGGGCCCTGGGGGAGGCCTTGTGGTCCCCAGGCTGCTCCAGGAAGCCCTCAGAGAAGCCTGGAGATGCTGATCTGTGGCCACCAAGCGACTCCCTGCCTGGCATGGGCTTCAAAGGCATCAAAACCACTTCTCCACCGTTCAGCATCATGGGCTGAGTGGATGGGGAGGGTCTGGAGAGCTGTGCAAGCACTTTGAGGGGTACAGAGGGACAAGGAACCACTTCACACATCCAACCTGATGCCTCCTGCGTTTGTGCATCCCTTAATCGCAGTCCTTAGCCCTGGAGTTGGGTCTCCCTAGCCCTCTGTACCCAAGTTTCACGTGTGGTGTTGCCACATCCTATGGACTTGGAGCTGCCCAGCTCTCCCCTTCCTGGAGGCTGAAGTTTCCCGGACAAGGATCCTTGGTGGGGAGGGTAACTCGGGGTGAGTTGGGGCTGGAAGGTGGTGGGAGCAGCTCTGGGAAGCAGGTCCATGTGCTGAGCTGCCACATCCTTGGTTTGCTGGGATCCCATCCCTCTCTGGTACGGGCAGGACCTGCAGCTGAGCCAGGAGAGGGGAAGCACAAACATCAAAGCATCTCCACCCCAAGCTGCCGTGAGCATCTAAGGATGGGAAGCCCCATCTCTTGGTCCCCTCTTCCCCCTGTGAACATCCCAGCAGTGCTTCCCAGCTCTAGGCCTTGCTCCAGCCCTTCCTCTTGCTCCTGACAGCCTGTGGCAGTGATCTGCTGCTGACACAGTGGCAGGAGCTCTCAGAGCAGATGTGACAGGAGAGCTGCCTGGCTGGCAGGCACTCATTCCCAGCCTGATTGGGGTGCCTGGGATGACTTCACTTTAGTCTCTCCTCATCTGCAACCCCAGAGCTCAGGGGAGCTAGGGAATGAGTCCAAGCCCACAGTTTATAGATTCATCCAAAACTTGTCATGGCTTCAAATTTGCTGCTCTTCAGTATTTCCCTTCATGGGGTTGTATCCCTTTTGCCGCAGATGCAGTGTTTGATTCCCATTCCATGTTGTCCACTCCACTCTGAGGCCTTTTTGGGTCTCAAAAACTTTCCTGGCAGCAACAGTCTCGGCTTTAAGTTGGGAAAATCACAGTGAGATGGCACATGGTCATGTGAGACAGCAGAGCCTGGTCTTGTATTTGCCCTTTTTTCCAAGGATGCTGGACATGGGAAACATCATTTCTGCTTGGGAAAACCCTGGGGGAAGGGTGGAAGGTGTCTCCTGGGAAGTGGGAGGCACAAAGCAGCTCCTTCCTCCCAACACCGCGGTGGTGGCTGTGCCCTGGCTGTGCCTGGCTGCCGGCCACTCCCTGTGTCCCAGCGCTCCTCGTGGTCCTGGCAGGCACCGGCACACGGCATTATGGACACAGGGCTATTTAGGGCTGGATAACAGAAGTGCTGTGGGATTTTTGGGGCCAGATCTCAGAGCAGTTCAGCACCTGCTCAAAACAGAGAGGGCAGCCAGGGGTGAGTGTTTCTGGAAGCTGCCTGGAGTGGGTGTGATGGGGGAAGTTTTTGCTGTGGGCTTTCATCACCTCCCCATTGCTTGGAAACCTTTTCAATGCCTTTTTAAGGGAGTTCCTAATTAGCACAACTCGCTTTTCTTGGCAGCACTGAAGTGATGCTGCTGGACCAACATCCCCGAGAGAGCCGGAGCTTGAGCCGACATCTCCTGGCTGAATCAGGGCCTTTAGGAGTCAGTGGTTTTACAACAAAAGTTGTGTTGTTCACTGCAGCTCTTCTTCAGGCACAGTGGGCAGGAAACCCTGACACTTGCCAAGTGGCAGTGGCCAGAGCTGGCAGGGGATCACCATCCCATGGAGGGGCTCACGGGAAAGTGCTGGCCCAGGCTGGGATTGTGGGGATGGGGAAGGATCAGGATCACGTGTGGAGCTGGAGGGTGTAGCTGTGGCTGTGTTTGGTCACCAGATGGGCTCCACCGTTGCCCTGGAAGGAGTTTTGATTCCCTGCCCATTGTCATATCCCAAATTGGGTGGGTGAAATGACAATTCCTGTCTGCCGCTCCAGGGGGTGGGACACGTGAGGCACGTTGGACACCAGACTGAGGTGTTGTGGAGGCTTGGCCTCACACAGTAGAGAGCTTCTTCATGGCTTCGTGCTCTGTCCTGCAGGAGAAGTGGTGAACACCCACGGTCCGGTGGAGCCGGACAAGGACAATATCCGCCAGGAGCCGTACACCCTGCCCCAGGGCTTCACCTGGGATGCCCTGGACCTGGGGGATAGAGGTGTGGTGAGTACAGGCAGCTCGGCACGCGCGTGTTGGGAGTGTCTCGGTTGGCAGTTCAGTGCTTGGACTGCTGGAGATGGTTTTGGGGATGGAAACGTTCTTCACCACAGCAGGCAACTCTCTGCCTCTGTCACACCATCTCCTTGGGCTTGGATGGGTCTGACTCCCCCCACAGCAATTCCCTTTTACCCATCCCAGACTGGCCAGCTTGGCCTGGTTTCTTCAAGGGGATGTAAGGATGCCTGAAGCCAGGAGTTTTCCCTTAGGAAGACCCTTAAGAGCATGACCCACCTCCCTGGGAGATGACACAGGGCGTACCCGTGTCCTGCTGCTGCCCCTGCTCTGTGTGGCACTGGTCCAGGCCCCCGGAGCAGGGGGATGTGCCAGGAGCAGGGACACGGCTGCACGTGGTGCCCCAATGCTGTGGCCACACACAAAGTGTTCAGGGTCCTGTCTGGGGGCAGGTGATGGCTGAGTAACCTCCTTAACCTGCATGCTCTGTGCTGCTGCAGCTGAAGGAGCTCTACACGCTGCTCAACGAGAACTACGTGGAGGACGATGACAACATGTTCCGGTTCGATTACTCGCCTGAGTTCCTGCTGTGGTGAGTGGCACCAGGAGTGCAGAGCAGGGGGTGTGGGATGCTGACGAGCCTGATCCCTGACAGGGAGCCCTGACAGGGCTGCAGCTGCCTTTGCTTATCCCATCTCCCTTCTTCCTGAAATGTCCCTTCCCCATCTGTCACTGTGTACAGCGTCCCAGGGACACAGTAAGAGGGGCTGTCACCCAGCCCTGCCTGCCTCGGGCTCCTTCGAGATATGGGAGCTTAAAAGTGGACTTTTTTCCTCTTTGGTTTGATCCCTCAAGTGTTTGTGAAAATCCCAGTAGCTGAGGAATTCCTCAGTGCCCTGGAGCTGTGAGATGAAGGTAGCTGCCAGCAATTACCCTTGGAGTCCTGTTGCAGCAGAGCTGCTGTTTCCTCAGCGTGTTCCTGAATCAAGGAACAGAGATTTCCTCTTGTGTCCCTAGTGGGGACTGGGGACTGGCCATGGGGTGCAGGAATTGCCCTGGATCCCAACCGTCCTTGTCACATCATTGTCATCCTCTCATCCTCTTGCTGTGAGCAGGACACGGTGTCCCAGGGCAGGGTGGGAGGCAGGAGCAGGTACACCAGGGACCTTGGATGGGAGGTGACTGCTGAGGTGTGTCCCGTCCCCAGGGCACTGCGTCCTCCAGGCTGGCTGCCCCAGTGGCACTGTGGGGTCCGAGTGGTCTCCAGCAAGAAGCTGGTGGGATTTATCAGCGCGATTCCAGCCACCATCCACATCTATGACACGTGAGTGCTGCTCCACTGCATTTCTCATCCTGCCCCTTGCTGACACCTGGGGCTTTCTGGTAGTGCTGGGGGGGTCTGGCTACATTGTCCTCCCCAGCCTACAGCCAGACCTGCACCCTTCAGCTTTGAAGATGTTTTGCTGCTTGGAGGGGAAGATGGGGGATATTTAAGGGTTGGCAGGGAAGTTCTGGGCAGAGACATCTTGTAGGTAACCACTGTGGAAGGCTGTTTTCCTCAACAAGTTAGGCTAACTTAGAGCTCTGGCTTACAGAAACCATTCAGGGCTAGATGGAGATGTAGAATCATAGAATATCCTGAGCTGGAAGGGATCTCCAAGGATCATCCAGTCCAGCTCCTAGCCCTGCACAGGGCAGCCCAGCAATCCTGCCCTGTGCCTGGGAGCATTGTCCAAACTCTCCTGGAGCTCTGGCAGCCTTGGGGCTGTGACCATTCCCTGGGGAGCCTCTTCCCAGGAGATTCCCTGGGCACACTCTGGGGGAAGAACCTTTCCCTAATGTGCAACCTGGCCCTCCCCTGACACAGATTCAGACCATTTTCTCTGGGAATCCCTGGGTAACAGCTTAAGAGAGGGTTCTCCAAACCCAGCCGCTGCCCCTTCCCTGAAGTGTTGGTTCCTCATTCCCTTGAAGGGGCTTGGAGGTGATTGCCCAGGGCGTTGGTCTGATCCTCCCAGGTCAGGACAGTCAAGCCTCATGCTCTGCATTGTTTCTTCCCCAAGAGAGAAGAAGATGGTGGAGATAAACTTCCTGTGTGTCCACAAAAAGCTGCGCTCAAAACGGGTGGCTCCGGTTCTGATCCGTGAGATCACGCGGAGGGTGCATCTGGAGGGGATCTTCCAGGCTGTTTACACTGCGGGAGTGGTGCTGCCAAAGCCTGTGGGGACTTGCAGGTGAGTGTCTGTGGCTCTCCCAAGATTTCTGTCTGCAGACCTTCCCTTCCCGAGGTCCCCTCTGTGGCCAGTAGTGTGTGTGGGATTCCCTGGGACAGGAGAGAGTGATCCCAGCCCAGGTTTCTCCTTCCACGCTGTCCTTCCAGGATTAAGTGCAGTGGCTTTGCTGAAGCTGCTCATGTAACACAGGAGAGGAGGCTTTGGCAGCACAAGCACTTCAGAACCGTGTTTCTCTCCGTGGGGAGCTGCTGGCCTGACGTTCTCACTTGCCCTCACGGCAGCCACGGGAACCTCATGCCCCGCGGCCGCCCCGCTGCCCCAGAACGAGTCTCCCACTGCCAGTGTGTTTCCGCAGGTATTGGCACCGCTCCCTGAATCCTCGGAAACTCATCGAGGTCAAATTTTCCCACCTGAGCAGGAACATGACTATGCAACGTACCACGAAGCTTTACCGGCTGCCCGAGGTGGGTGCCAGCCGGGAGCAGAGCTCAGGAGTTGCTCCTCGCTGGGCGAGGGGAGAGGCACAAACATCCTGGGCGAGGTCAGGTCCTCTGCCTGGAGAGCCAGGGTTTGTTCCATGTAGTAAATGACTCTGTCAAGCAGTTGTGCTTTATTTAATCTTTATGTATTTTTGCCTGGGTACCTGCATTTTAAGGGCAAATTCTTGCAGTTAGAGGACCCTGTGAGCTTTTGTTTGCTGGTGAGTCACAGCCTGTCGTCCTGGTAAAACGAGCAGGCAGATGTGACAGCCTTCATCTGTCCAAACACAGCCTCGGTGTGACCTTGGATCGAGTTAGTCCCTCATTCTTCAGTCACACTGATCAGTTCTGGCACTGCAGTTGTCCTGCTGGGGAAGTTCCCCAGCTGGAGATGGAAGAGAAAAAAACAAACAATGCATTAAAATTGCTGCCACCTTCCCTGACCTTGTTGGCTCCTTTTTGTCAGCCAGAGCTGCCCCTTTGGGGTGGAAAGTGCTGCTTTCATGCTGGGCAGTTCCCAGCTCCTGCCTCCCACAGCCACACAGGCAGCAGTTGCTGGGCTGGAGCTACTGGTTTTTGCACAGAAACTCGGCCTCAGAGCAGATCTGGGCTTGCTGAGCCGTGCCAACCCTAGATTAGTAATTGAGGCCAACTGGGAATAACATCTTGTGGAGCCTGAGACATATCTCCCAGCCCGTGCCTGCTGTGAGTGGGAACAGGAACCTGGAGGGAAGCAGAGAGTTTGTGTCATTAGTGGGTAGCAGACCACTTCAGTGGGACCTGAGCTGGTCCTTGGGGATTTGGGACGTGCTGTGCTCTCTGTGATCTTTGCCATCAGCGTCACGGCCGATCACATCCATCCTTCGCTGGGCACGCGGGGCTGGGGGGCTGAAAATGGGCTGATGTAAGCAGAGAGCATCTCTGTGCTGCTCGTTGGAGAGCCCTTGGGTGATGAAAACCACTGTGCAAGCAACGAAACAACTTGTCCCACTTTCTGTAGACTCCCAAGACTCCCGGCTTGCGGCCCATGGAGCACAAGGACATCTCTGCTGTGCACAAGCTCTTGACCGAGTACCTGAAGCAGTTCCACCTGACACCCGTGATGAGCCGAGAGGAGGTGGAGCACTGGTTCTTACCTCAGGAGAACATCATCGACACCTTTGTGGTAGAGGTGAGGGGCAGGAGCAGGATGGGAGGGGTGTTTTCCTGGACTTTTGCCTCTCCTGGAGCTGTGGGAACGATAGGGGACGGGCTCCATGCCCATCCAGGATGGGAATTTGCTGGAGGATGGTGCCTCCATCCTGGGATGCCCTGAGTCTCCCTGCACCCATCACTCCAACTGGCAGAGCCCCTCTAAGGCTCTGGCCAGGCTTTATCCCAGCCTGATATGTCATGATGTCACTTCTGCCTTCCAGAGTGCCCCGGGAGAGGTGACAGACTTCCTGAGCTTCTACACGCTGCCCTCCACCATCATGAACCACCCGACTCACAAGAGCCTGAAAGCTGCTTATTCCTTCTACAACGTTCACACCAAGACGCCTCTCATTGACCTCATGAGTGACGCACTCATCCTCGCCAAGTCGGTGAGGGGTGGCAGGGATGTGGTGGCACCGTGGGACACTGGGCAGCTCACCAGGAAACTCACTGGGCAGCTTGCTGCAGGCTGGCCACCCTTGGATTTGTGGGAAAGGCTCGTTCCCAGGGCTGTAGAAATCCAAATCCTAAAGGATCTGCCACTCAGGAGAGGGATGCAGGGGTACCTTGAACCTTCCAGCTCGTGGTGGGCTGAGCTCAGGGTGTTACTCAGGTCCTACAGCAAACAGTCCTGTAGTAGTTGGTTTGAGGCTGGGGAAACCAAGGCTGAGCTCTTCCCTTTTTCTGGGATTCAAAGCCGGGCAGGAGAGGGGGCCAGGCTGCTCACAGGTGGGAGGAACTCCCCAGCACAAAAGCAGGAACTGATGGCTTCATGTCTTCCCTGTGCAGAAAGGATTTGACGTTTTCAATGCACTGGATCTCATGGAAAACAAAACCTTCCTGGAGAAGCTGAAGTTCGGGATCGGAGACGGGAACCTGCAGTATTACCTGTACAATTGGAAGTGTCCCAGCATGGCACCAGAGAAGGTCAGTGCTGTGAGGAGAGGTCTCATCCCCACAGCCCCAGGGACATGAGTTTGGTGTCACCCACACCTCGGCTTTCCCAGCCCAGCTGGTGTCCTTGCAGTGTCCCACACGGTGATGGGTGAATCCCTGTACCATCCCCCCTGTGCCTGCACAGAGCGTCCCTGGGGAAAATCCCTCCACGCTCATCTTCCAAAGCTAATTTTATTCCTGGACTAGTGCACGTTCACTCCTTCCCCTCACACCAACCTCTTCCCACTGAGGAAGGAGGCCAGGCACAGAGGAGACAGCAGAGGGCTGCAGGGTGAGGGATGTGACACCGGGGGTTGTGACAGTTGCCTGTGATCCCACACAGGATCCGGGTGTCACCGCATAGCCCTGGGTGCCAGCGTGTCCTGGTGGGGTGGGAGGAACAGCCACCCCTCTGAGAGAACAGGCAGGCTGGAGCAGGACCTGTGACAAAGGAGCTCTGCCACCACATGCAGAGGGCTGAGGCACGGCATCCCAGGATGTCATTTGTCCCCAGGGCCAGCAGCCTGTTCCCCACCCCGCTGCTCCCAGAGCTGTGCTGCAGCCCCCTCTGCCTGCCCTGGGCCATTCTGAGGCAGCACCTGGTTGCTGCTGTCCCTCCACCCCAAAGACGTGACTCAGCATCTCTCCAGTCCACAGCCACCTTGCAGAGGATGGTGCTTGAGAACCAGAATCTGCCTGGCTACATCACAGCTAATTAATGCCTTAAGAGCTAATTAATGCCTTGATGGCAGTCACAGGGCTTTGGTTCCCTGGTGTGAAGCCAGGTCTGTCTCTGGGCACAAACCCATGTGCCCTAAACCAGCCTCACTCGCCTGCTGAGCCTCCTGGAAGCCCCGGAGGTCCCCAGGAGGTGTCTGAAATCCCTTCTTTTGCTGAGAGAGCTGGTGGGTGGGAGAGCCTGGTGCTGGGAATGTTTCCTGTGGTAGGGCTGCCTCTGGGTCCACTGGCTCAGAGCACATGACTGGCCACCAGCACGTCCTGGAGAGTCCCCAGCAGTGCCAGCTGCCTGTGGAGGGACATGTCCAGGGACCAGGCTCTTGGGAAGCAGCTTCTCCCAAGTCACAGAGTCACAGAATGGTTTGGGTTGGAAGGGACCTTAAAAGAGTATCTTGTTCCACCTCTGTCACAGGCAGGGACACCTTCCACTATCCCAGGTTGTTCCAAGCCCTGTCCAACCTGGTCTTGGACACTTCCAGGGATGGGGCAGCCACAGCTTCTCTGGGCATCCTGTGCCAGGGCCTGCCCACCCTCGCAGGGAGGAATTCCTTCCCAATATCCCATCTGGCAGTGGGAAGCCATTGCCCCTTGTCCTGTCAGTCCAGGCCCTTGTCCGAAGTCCCTCTTGGAGCCCCTTTAGGCACTGGAAGGGGCTCTGAGGCCTCCCTGCTGCGTTCTCCAGGCTGAACAACCTCAGCTCATAGGAGAGGTGTTCCATGCCTGTACTCATCGTGAGCTCAGAAACATCCTTGGCTCATGAATCAAGGCTGTCTCATAACCTGGCGGGGCTTGTCACACCCCAAACATTGGTCACCTCCCCAGATCAGACCTGGGCAGGGCCCATGTGGCCATTCAGCCACAAACCCAGGGCTTTGCTTCTCTCAAATATCCCAAAGCCAGTGGGGAAACCCACAGAGACAGCACTGAGCCCTCCCAGCTGCACCCACGCGGAGCTGGGAGTGGAGCAGAGGACACATCCTGACCCCATTTCCATTGCTCCCAGGTCGGATTGGTGCTGCAGTAAGGGAGCCCTTGCCAGGAGAGCGTGGAGGAGCCGGGCCTGCGGAGGTGCTGCCCTCATCCTTTCTGCCAAAGCTGGACCCGCGCCGGGAGAGGGGGACCGGAGCCACCACCCCCACTGCCATCAGCCGTCTCCTTGTTTGATTTAATTGCATCCTCGTAAAGACATGATCAAGGGAATGTAACTGCTGAAACTAGATCATGATTGGCATATAATGGATTTAACGGGTGAATAATAAAAGTCTATATTATATATATTTTAAATCTTTCCTGTTCCCAACTGCCATGAGTTGCATTCGGCTGCTGAAGGTCACCACTGGGCCGCTGGACCGGGACTTTTCTCCGTGGGGACAGCTGAGGCTGATGCTGCGGCGCCGGCGTGCTGGAGCACCGGGACATGGTGGCCAGTGGCCAAACCCTCCCGCCTGCCCCGAGGGTGCTTCGGGCTCTCCCCTGCTCGGCTCTTTGCCCCCGGTTTGCTCCTGACTCCGTTACGCAGGGCCCCTCCCCGCGGGCTCGGGAGCACGTCGAGATTCCTTTCCAAGGGCTATTTGTGCAAGTGATGCCTTGTCCCATCTCCTGCCCAGCCACGGAGACTCCAACCCAACCCTTCCTGCTCGACGGGGCGAGCGCTGAACCGAGGGGCAGCAGCTCCCGAAGATCCGGGGGGGATTCGGCTCCGGAGCGTGTCCGGCACACCCCGCTCTGCTCGGACTCCTGGGGCTCCTTCCCCTCAGCCTCCCCCGTGGGGCTGCGGGCACCGGGGGATGCTCCAGTGCCACTGCCACACCTCCAGCCTCTCTGCTCAGCTGCTTTTCTCTGGAAGCATGGAAATACGGATGCGTGCCGTCGGCATCACCCCGGAGCTTCAGCCTCCCCTCCCACCCCGGTGCCTCCACCACCAGCTCCTGCTGTCACCTCGTGCCGTGGGATCCACCGAGATAAAGGAAATGTTTTCACGGAAAGTCTTCATCCCATCGAGATCTTTTGGGAAAGGAGTGCCCGGACAGCCTCCTGCCATGCCATGAACCTTGTCCACCCAGAGCTCCGAGATTCTCCTGCCCGCCCAGCCAAAGGTTTCCAAAGCTGCACACCAAGGCCAAGACCCCGTCTATGCACTCCCACGCCTCCCTGTCCCTGTGTGTCCCTGTCACACCCCGTGGCACCACAGACCCTGAGAGCCTGTGCCCACCCCAGCCTGGACCTGTGGGGCCTGGGTGGGGACCAGGAGCCCATCACATCCCCCCTGGCAGTGCCATCACATCCCCCCTGCTCGGGGTCCTGTGTCACCTATGCAAGTACCTCTGTGTCCCCTCCTGTGTCCCTGCTGTCCTGGGCTAGGGGAGGCTGGGAGTGGGTGGGGGACACCCCGTGGGACCCTCCCCCTGTCCCCATGGCAGGTTTGAGGGCTGCTCCACTGAATCCCCCCCAGCTTCCATGGGTTCAGCACCCATGGGTGCTTGGCAGCTCCCCAGGGCACCACTGGTTTGGGGGTGGGCTCGGTCCTGATCCACCCACAATGGGCCCCGGGGGGTGACAGGGACACTGGGACAGGCTCTGTTAAAATAAAACCTTTATTCGACTGGCTTGATCCCAGGGTGTAAATCTGTGACTGTCACTGGTGCCAGAGCAGAGGTTGGGAATGTGTCCCCACCTGGGCACAATGGAGTGTGTGGTGGCAGAGTCCCTTCAGGGACTCCGTGGTCATGGCACTGTCCTTGCACCCCAAGAGAGGGGCTGGGATCAAGCATGGCCAGGAGTGGTGACATTTGGGGGTTGCTGTCACCCATGTCACCACTGTGGGGCTGTGCTGAGCTGTTGCTGGGCCAATCAATCCATCCTGGTTGTCACAGCATCTCTGTCCCCTCAAGGAGGGGAGGAGCAGGGCTCCAGCAGATTGGGTGGCACTGGGGAACAGGGAGGGGAGCCCCCACCCCTCTGAGTCCTCCCAGCCCTGCTGTCACCCCAGACAGGTGAGCGGTGTCCCCGGACTGTCCCCACGCAGGGTGCCCACCCATGGAGGAGCCTGTTGTCCCCTAGCATGGAGAGAGAATGTCCCTCCCACGGGCACCTCGGGGACACGAGGATGTCCCTCCTGTGGACACCTCACAGGCTCTTGCATCGAACATGCACGAAGAGCGTGGCGGGGGACAGGGACGCGCCGTCCTTGGAGAGCAGGTGGATGTGGCGGTACCCTGGGGACAGACGGGGGCTCAGCGGGTGGCACAGGGCTGTCCCTGTCCCCAGAGGGCAGCAGGGTGACACCCGCACCCACCTTGGCGCATGCTGGGCAGGGGCAGCGTGAACTGCCCCACAAAGTCGTTGCAGGAGGTGCTGTCGTAGTCCTCCACCACGAAGCGCACCAGGGCCAGCTCGGGCACCCGCACCTGGAACCGCAGCGTCTCCTCCCAGCGCGGGTTGAAACCTGCGGCACCGGCGGGGGGTGGGTGTGGCCACCAGGAACAGCACCCACCCTGCGAGACCAGGGAGCTCCCGGTGCGGCCACCGGGGCCACCACCACCCTGCGAGACCAGGGACCTCCCCGTGCGGCCACCAGGGCCACCACCACCCTGCGAGACCAGGGACCTCCCCGTGCGGCCACCAGGGCCACCACCACCCTGCGAGACCAGGGACCTCCCCGTGCGGCCACCAGGGCCACCACCACCCTGCTGGACCCGGGACCTCCCAGTGCGGCCACCGGGGCCACCACCACCCTGCGAGACCAGGGACCTCCCAGTGCAGCCCCCGGGGCCACCACCACCCTGCGAGACCAGGGACCTCCCTGTGCGGCCACCGGGGCCGCCAGCTCCCTGCGGGACCAGGGATCCCCCAGTGCTGCCACCAGGAACACCACCCATCCTGCCGAGACCAGGGACCCCCCGGTGCAGCCACCAGGAACACCACCCACCCTGCAGGACCAGGGACCTCCCAGTGCGGCCACTGGGGCCACCGCCACCCTGCGGGACCAGGGACCTCCCCGTGCGGCCACTGGGGCCACCACCCACCCTGCGGGGATCAGGGACCCCCCATGCAGCCACCGGGGCCACCAGCACCCTGTGGGGATCAGGGACCTCTCCATGTGGCCACCGGGGCCACCACCACCCTGCGAGACAAGGGACCTCCCTGTGCGGCCACCAGGGCCACCACCACCCTGCAGGGACCAGCGTGGCCCCCAGTGTGGCCACCGGGGACACTGGGGCCACCAGGGCCACCCACTGCCCCTGTGGGACCAGCAGGACCCCCCTGCACTGCCCCTGCCCTGGCTGAGTTGCCGTCCTGCACTGGGGGATGTGGGGGCTGGGGCAGGCTGGGGGAGTGGGGTGATACTGGGGCCACAATGGGGTGTACTGGGAAAAAGGGGGTCATACTGGGGCTGTGGTGGAGTATACTGGGAGAATGGGGCTCATAGTAGGGGAATGGGAGTCATGCTGGGGCCATGATGGGGTGTACTGGGGAAAAGGGGTCCTACTGTGGCTGCAGTGGGGTATAGTTGGGGAACAGGGGTCATACTGGAGCCATGATGGGGTGTACTGGGGGAAAGGGTATCATACTGGTGCTGTACTGGGCTATACTGGGAGAATGGGGGTTGTGCAGTGACTGGTGGAGTATACTGGAGGGATGGGATCATACTGGGACTGATGGGATATACTGGAGGAATGGAGGTTATACTGGAGCTGGGCTGGACTCTACTGGGAGAATGGGGGTAACACTGGGGCCATGGTGGGGTATACTGGGGGAATGGGGGATCCCACTGGGGCTGTGGATACTGGGGAGGGTGGGCATCACCCTGGGCTTGGCTGGGTATGCTGGAGGCCATAAGGGAGCAGCACTGGGAAGAACTGGGACATGATGGACCCTGCCACTGGTGGGGATCAGGCTGTGCTGGTGTGGGGGCATTGGGGTGCACAGAGGGCACTGGGATGTCCTGGGCACTGGTTCAACTGGCAGTGAGTGCTGGGGTGTGGGCACCCAAGGGGATCAGGGTGTCCCTGGCATCAAGGTGTCCCTGGATCAGGGTGCTCTGAGACATCCCTGGGGACCAGGTGTCCTGAGATGTCCCTGGGGACCAGGTGCCCTGAGCTACCTCGGGTATCAGGGTGCCCTGGGGTGTTCCTGGGGGTCAGGGTGTCCCTGGGATGCCTCTGGGGACCAGGTGTCCCTAGGGACTCTGGGGGCAGGGTGTTCTGGGGCACTCCTGGGCACTGGGGGGCCCTGGGGTGTCCCTGAGGGTCAGGGTATCCTGGAGCACCCCTGGAGATCAGGTTCCCTGGTGTGTCCACAGGGATCAGGGTGCCCCAAGGGACCCTAGGGACCAGCCTGTCCTTGGGCATTCCTGGGATTCGGGGAGTAATAGGGCTGTAAGAGGTAACAGGTAATTGGATGTCCCTGGGGGTCAGGTGCCCTGGAGTGTCCCCATGGGTCCAGGTGCCCAGGGGTGTCCCCGGGGGTGCCCAGGGGTGTCCCCAGGGGTGCCCAGGTGCCAGCACTCACCGTTGTTGAGCTTGTGGTGGGTTTGCTGCTTGGCGCAGTCGGCCGGGATCCCGTGGATCTCCACGCGCACGAAGGGATCCACGATGGAGCTGCCCTTGTCCCTGTTCAGCTTGGGCAGCTGCTGTGCTGTGATCACCTGTGGCACAGGGAGCTGGGGACCAGGGACAGGGACCACGGGGGACCCAGGGGGATGTGGGGGTGGGGAAAGCACTGGTGCCCCCAGGAGAAGGGACGTGGGTGGCACTTGGCTGGGGCTGGGGACACGGTGAAAGGGAGGGAGGTGGCTGATGCCACCCAGTGGCTGATGCCAGCTGGATTTGGGGACAGGGTTGGTGTCACCCAGAAGTGTCATGGGTGGCACACAGTCAGGAGCAAGGATGGAGTGAGGAGGAGGGAGGTGGCTGGTGCCATCCAGGGAAAGGGACATAAGTGGCACATGGCTGGGTGTGGGGACAGGGTTGGTGTCCCCAGAAGGGAGCAGGTGGCACCCAGCTAGGAGTGGGGATGGGGTGAAGAGGAGAGAGGTGGTTGGTACCACCCAAGAGAAGGAATGTGAGTGGCATGTGGCTGGGTCCCCACGAGAAGGGATCTGGGTGGCACTTGGCTGGGATTGGGGGCGG